>JAPZDV010000004.1:10496967-10509362 GCA_029814665.1 Acanthurus lineatus | reverse complement strand
TTTCTTTCTTTCTTTCTTTCTTTCTTTCTTTCTTTCTTTCTTTAGTTAATATTTGGAACTATGTTTTTATGTGATGGGACATTTTGAGCTCAGAAAAATATAGTTAGGATTATATTATATATTAGACATGAAGTATAACTATCACTCAAGAAAACAATTGTAATGAGTAACAAAAAATCATTTTGGAAACATGGTCCTGTTTAATTTTTAAAACACTTTCACTAAAAATGTTGAATCATGTGCTCAAAAGTGAGGCACAAATATAACCTTGCATTTATCTCTTATAAAGTAAAATATTATTATAAAAAAATTAGTAATATTTTTTATATAAGTAATCATCTTGCTTGTCAGTTGCATTTGACAGTACATTAACATAAAACTTTTAACACCAAATGCCGCTATTTTTCTAGTACTAAATCTTTATGATGCTTCTTTCATGATCTAAGAGGGTTTAATACAGTTATTTTGCTTTAATGTTTCATACAGAAAAACATCACATTGTGTAGAAACATACCTAATGCCTCATTTATCTTTTCCCAGGATGTAACATTGTGTCAGTGACATCTCCTTCAGCATCAACACTGAATGTGGTATGGAGTAGCTACAGTGGAGCTTCAGTTTATTTACTGGACTTGAGAGTTGTGAACTCTACCAGTATCGCCCCGGTGGTGGTGATGCAGTCAGCACCCAGCACACAGAGGATGATTCAGGGGTTAAGACCAGGACATGTTTATGAAGTCACACTGAAGGTCTTTCAGTATTACACTTCCCTGTGCACAGACATGGAACTGACCATGACAGGTAGAGACACATTTTTAAAAAGTACCCAGTTCAAGAAATCAAAGGAATTCCTTTGTTGAGTGATATTAAATTGTTCATCTTATGTTCCCACAGTGCCTGCCACATCTCAGATCACATTTTCCAAAGCTATTTCGAGTACGTCTATAAGTTTTGAGTGGTCCAGCGTGATAGGTGCGGACAGCTACATCTTGTTTGTGGAGGAGTTGTTTAGTTTACCCACGAGAAAATACAACCAGACCTTTACAACCCTGGGTGGACAAATGGACGGCCTGACTCCCTCAACAACTTACAACTGTTACGTTTATTCCTCCAATAGTGCCGGAAGAGGTGCTAGAAGTAGTATAAAGACGATCATGACGTGTAAGTGCAAATCAGATATTGATTATTTTTCAAAGGGCATCATTTACAGTATGTAACACAGAATATCAAGGTTGATACTCGGTAAACTACTAACATGCAAGTTAGGCCTTTGTGTGGACCAGTTCTTTACACCTCTGGATTCAATGCATTAGATTAACACCTGTGTTTCCTCTTGGAAGTGGTGCAGCCACCAACTGGTGTGAGTCTTGTAGCTACGGGAAAGAGCACAGCCCGAGTGACGTGGAACTCTGTGAGTAAAGTTTTGCTTTATCAAGTGGTTGTGCGAGACATCGACCCCAGCAAAGCCCCAGTCATTAGAAACACATCAATGACATCCATGGACATCAGCGATCTGGAACCCTGCTCCACCTACACGGTGGGAGTATCTTCAGTCAACGTCTTCTTGGTTCCTGGGGAGCCCTCTAATGTTTCACACACCACATCTAGTGAGTATTTCAGCTAACAGTAATTAATTTGTCCCAGTAATTTTTCTCACTTTCACCCTTGAGTTTCCTTTATATTGGCCTTACTTCCTCTTTGTTGTGGTAACACGGACCCCCACTGCAGTATGCATGAATAAATAAAAATATAGACTAATATATTTCAAAAAGCATTGGAGCTGTAGCCTCATTCAACTGTATGAATCAATGTCAATCAGATGCAAGAGAGATCTAACTCCCTGTTAGAGGACATTGAAAAAACAAATCATACTCTGAATATCTCTATTGTCTGTTTTAATTTTACTACCACTTCTCCATCAGCCATAAACCCAGTGACAACCATCTCTGTGGACTACAGCTGCTCCAGTGGCATGGTGACAGTAACCTGGGATTTAGTGTTTGGGGCAAACCTGTACAGGGCCACAGCTGTGGATGGCACCGGCGCATCCCTTAACTGCACATCAGCCACCACCAACTGCCAGATCACTATGCTCAAATGTGGTGAAAAGTACCTTGTCCATGTCACGGCCATCTCTGACGACTGTGAGAGCACCTCCAACACCTCCACCTTGTTTGAGACAGGTGAGCGAGGCGCCTATGGAAAAACGAATGAGGCTTTTGTTTGCCTGTCATACAGTTTTTTTACTGCTTGTATTGCCTCTACCCTTCCCTGTGCCTCAGCATCTTTGTTCGTATGTTTCCAGCATATGTGCACACATATTCTCACTTTACCTTTTACCGTCACAAACACACACATCTAGACACACTCTAAGCTCTTTATGACAAACCCTTCCTATAAGTCTGTCCTGTGGGAGGCTGCTGAGGTTCCTCCCATGGTGTCCGATGCTCTTTTCTCATGCTGAGCAATGCAACACACCCTCTCATTAACCACAGGGACCTGCCATCTTACACCTGTCAGTCTAAAGCTCTTTACAGTCTATTGAAGTCAGGGAGTTATCTCAAAGGTCAGTGATGGTATCAGCAAAGAAAGTGAAAAGGTGAAAGAGACACTCACATATACAGTCTGCTAATGTCAAGCACAGACACCCAGCACACACATGTTTACTCCAGTGACAACAAAGAGCTAAACTACAATAGGGGTCAAATCTCAGGTTCCTTAGATGATTTTACTGATGTTTCAGACAGAAAGAGGTGACATTTTAGCCTGAGAATCTGCTGTAAACACATTTTAAACCAAAGCTGTGCATAACAGCATTCACCAGTCATATAAACATATTCGATGCCACCCTTTGCTTTATTCTTTCCCCATAAAATTGTGTTTTAATATCCAATTCTCTGTCTCATTCCCTCAGTCCCATGTGCTCCAGCTAATCTTCACACCATTCACGACTGCTCCAGCAGTGTGATCGTCTTCAGCTGGGAGCCCACCAACAACACCTTCTACTATGTGGCCACAGCTGTGGACAACACGGGCAAAGAGACTGAGTGCAGGACACCAGACAACATGTGTGTCTTCACCAACACAGGCTGCGGTCAATTCTACAAGTACAGTGTGTACGCCGTCAGCTCTGAATGTAACAGTGAAGTCAGCCAACCTGAGTTCGTCCGGACATGTGAGTGATATTTAATATTTTTATGATATCATGTCAGTTAAAAAAATTTTTTTATAAACAAATGCCACAAAACGACTGAGACAACAAACAGATCCTACAGAATATTATATATGTTGCATTTAAAAACATATCAATAAGCCACCGTCACAGTGATTGGCTGGTTCCTTCATTACAATTAACATGGCAACTGTAATTTATTTCAAGAGAATCCAAAATCATGACTCATAAACTTAAGAAACAAGTGTGGATTAATTCAAGGTGGAAAACAATCCCCAGCACAAGATCAACTCCTGTTTGAGTATCAATTGCTATAAGAACTATAGACCCCAGCAGTTTGGGAAATTTCAATTTTAATATAGGAGTTGTGTTGAATAGATAGGAGTGCTTTAACACACTGAGTCTTGTTGCAGTTGAAGTAAATTCCTAGAAAATCAGTTTTCAGTAATTAATGCAGCATGCTTTAAATATATACTTGTAGAAACACAAAGAACAGAGAACAGGTTAAGTCTTAATTTATTTTAATCTTCCCCATCTCCTTCTGTTCCTCCAGCTCCTTGTCTACCAACGAACGTGAAGACAGCGGCTGAGTGTCACTCGGACATGTTGATCACAACCTGGGACTCTGCAGCTGGAGCGCTCTCCTACACTGTGGAGGCACAGGGGAACACTGGAGAAACCTACAACTGCACCTCCTCCTCCAACAGCTGTGCGGTCACCGGGGTGCCATGCGGAGAACACCTCAGTGTTTGGATCGTTGCCTCCAATGACAATTGTTCCACCAACAGGGTGCTGGGAGAAGTTGCCCAGACTGGTACGTAGTGGGGGCTTTTTAATACACTTTATAATCTCATTCATGGCTTCTCAGATGTGAAACATATGATTTCACAGATGCTTTGCCACTGAGATCTTTTGAATTGTCTTAATCAATTATTTTCCTCCTCCCTCCAGTTCCCTGCACCCCCACCAATGTCTTAGCATCAGTCGACTGCAGCCAAGATTCTGCGCGAGTTAACTGGACAACGAGCATCGGTGCTATATTCTACATCGCTGTTGCTCAGGATGCATATGGAAATACACACAGCTGCAATTCAATGGGCAACAACTGCTTGATTGAAGGCCTGAGATGTGGACAGAATTACACTGCCAGTATTATTGGTACCAATCTAAAGTGCAACAGCAGTGCCAGTGAGGAGGTCACATTTATGACAGGTGAGTCAAAGGGACTGGATCACATTACAATTGGATTTATAATATAGATAAATAAATAGGTAGTAAGAAGAAAAAAAAATGTGTACCTTCAGTACATCCAATCAGCTCACTAAGTCCTCTGCCTCTCCATCAGCCCCCTGTCCTCCTACCAACATTGAGGCATTCAGAGACTGTGATGCCAACCATGCTCTGATAGTCTGGCAGAACCATCAGCCCACTGGCCTCTACACAGCAACCATAGAGGAACAGGGCGGGGCTCAGCTCACCTGCATCAGCGACACAGTCAACAACTGTAAAATCCCCAACCTGCCTTGTGGAAGGAGATACAACGTCACTGTCACCTACAATGATGGAAACTGTCCGTCCACCTCAAGAGCCATAAAAATGGACTCAGGTAGTGAACTAAGAGGGGTGAGCTGTTTTCAGTCTGAGAAGATGATGAATGATACAAATGACCTGTGATGCCTCTTTCAGTTCCTTGTGGTCCCGAGGATGTGAGGGCCAGCGTGGCCTGTGTTACGGGTGAGCTGACTGTCAGCTGGAACATCTCGGTTCCTGCAGAGAACTACACCACCATCATCACCAGAGGAATGGGTCAGCCTCTGCACTGTAACTCCACAGAGACGCAGTGCACCATGGGAGGCTTGTTGTGTGGAAGCTCCTACTCCGTGATAGTCTTCTCCGTCACCGGGACATGCTTGAGTCTGCCGAGCACAGAGGTCACAGTGCAAACATGTGAGGGATGCAGATTTATCATCGTTAAGGATGAAGACAGAGAAATGGGACTTCCTTTAACTGAGTTTTAAACTTCTTTGATTTTATTTCTGTTTAGTGCCATGTCCTCCCACCAATGTCACGGCTGTGCACACCTGTGCTCCGGACCCTGTTCCTGTATCATGGGTGGCCAGCGACAGTGCCAAACACTACACTGCTGTTGCCGTGAGCGGCAGAGGTCACAGGTCAGAGTGCATGACAAATCAAACTTCCTGCAGCCTCCCTGGACTCCGGTGTGGGGAGGTTTACACCGTTGGTGTTTCAGGAGCCGATGAAAACTGTACAGGTCAACTGAGTGACACTGTCACTTTACACACAGGTATGACAACACTGACTGAAACCAGCAGTAGGTGGCTTAACAGGAGACTTTTTGTGTTTTATAGAAAATAATAAGCTGTATTTTTAAAAAAGACTTCATTAACAGCAGCTAATGTTCATTTGTTTCCCTCTCTAGAGCCATGTTCTCCAGCTAACGTCTCCAGTCACCTGATCTGTAGTGCTGGTGCTGCTCAGGTGTTCTGGGCTCCCAGTGCAAATGCAGTGAGCTATACAATGACAGCCACCAGCCATGGAGAGACCCTAACCTGCAACAGCCCCAGTCCAAACTGCACGCTCAGTAACCTGGTCTGTGGCCAAGCGTACAACATTCTTGTGACTGCCACTGATGGCACCTGTGTCAGCAACTACAGTGCCCCCTTCAGACAAGACAAAGGTACTGAGAGAGGGGTCAAAGATTGATGAGACCCAGTGGTCTTCTCCTAATGTAGAGAAGCCTATCAACATTATGACCATGTCAATGCTGCAACTAATTTCAGATCAGTGTGTCTCACAGTTATTTTCATGAAATATTTCCACATTTAAATGTCTTTTGTCAATGTCTATCCGCCTCTACATGCAAGTAAGAATATACACAAAGTAACTGAAACACGATGCATTAAAGGGATAGTAAGACATTATGGGGGATGTGCTTCTTCAGCCTCTCATCAAGAGTTACATATGAAGATTGATATTGCTTTTATGTCTATGGGGTCTTCTTTGTCTACAGAGTAAATCAAGAGTCACTTAGCTAGGAGACTGTTAGCTTAGCATAATGACTGTAAGGGGGAAATAATTTGCCTGGCTCTCTAAAGAAAGAAAAATTCTAGTCATTAGCATCTCTAAAACTCACAAAATTACACATTTTGCAAGTAGTATCAAAAACAATAATAAAAGCATACTAGAAATGCATGACCTTTAAAACCACAATGCATGTTTCTTACCATGTCAAACTATTCCTTTAAGACATTCAAGATTTCACTGAGAAATGTACCGTTTGTCTAATTCCCATTATGCTCTGTCTCTGTTAGTGCCATGCGCTCCAGTTAATGTCAGTACAAACCTTGTTTGTGGCACCAATGACCTGATGGTCAGCTGGCTCACCTCCACCATGCCCCTCAACTACACTGTAACTGCTTTGCCCCTGGCTGGAAATATAAGTTCAGTCACCTGCCACACCAGCAACGCCAACTGTAGTCTGAGTGGACTTCAGTGTGGACGAACTTATAACGTCTCTGTCAAAGCTTCTTCTGGCAGCTGCAGTGGACCAGACAGCCATCCACAGACCGTTCAGACAGGTAACAAAAAAATGATGATGATGAAAGGATGATAATTCCAATAAGCCATATTTTGTTGTTTTAATTTATTTCATGCTCTGTGACGTTTCCCACCAGCACCCTGCTCTCCTCAGAGTTTAACAGCAGTGACAGACTGTGGCACAGACTCTCTCTTGGCCTCCTGGGATGCATCTCTTGGTGCCACCTCCTACACAGCGACAGTGATGGGCCCTAACGGCTTCTCTGAAACCTGCTCGTCATCAAGCCTCACATGTTCGGTCTCTGGCC
The DNA here is from genome assembly GCA_029814665.1 of Acanthurus lineatus. Classification (NCBI taxonomy): domain Eukaryota; kingdom Metazoa; phylum Chordata; class Actinopteri; order Acanthuriformes; family Acanthuridae; genus Acanthurus; species Acanthurus lineatus. Next base: position 10,502,324 of record JAPZDV010000004.1, on the reverse strand, counting down.
TGAAGTGTGCCAGTCAGTATATCGTCAAGGTCACATCCCAGGACAGCCGCTGCACCAGCTCTCCCAGTCAAACTGCTCTGATGACAGGTTGTGCTCACATATTTCTGTACATTTTATGTAAGTAAAAAATCATTTCCATGATTGGAATTCATCATGTGACACATTTGCATCTCTCTCCAGGACCATGTGACCCTGTCAATGTAACCAGTGTCCTCCAGTGTGGTTCAGACATGGCCACTGTCTCCTGGGCAGCAGCCTCTGGAGCCCTGGCCTACACTGTGCTCGCTCGAGAGAGGGGCTCTGAGGATTATATTTCCTGCAAGAGCAATACAACTTCCTGTAAGCTGAACCAGCTGCAGTGCGGAAAAGTTTACAACCTGATTGTAACAGCGGAGGATGCCACCTGTAACAGCACCGGAAACATCAGCACAATCCTGAGGACAGGTAGAAGAGAGCAAAACTGGACATACCTCAGCCTTACATACAGAAACAGTTCATCTCAATCATTGATATTGCTGTGATTATCATACTTCTTATCCATCGAGGTCATTTTAGTGACAAATATTCAAGAGATCTGCTGTAGAGATGTCTGACAGTTCTCTAATGTAATAAAATAAGATTGCACTCTACTTGTGGTGCTCAGAGTGCCAAAAATACCAATTTTTAAAACTCAACAGCAAAATCTCTCTTCATAAACCAATATGTTACTCAAGATAATACGCAGACCTTGTTGTGCACAGTTTCATGTAGGAACTATTTTCTTTCTAATAAACTACATCCACCAACTGTATCATCATGCAGAGGAAAGAAAACAGTAGGAAGAGAATTGTTTGGGGTAAAATGTTCTTTCAAAACTAGGCTGTAAGAAGAAAATTGATTCTTATTGGAGTATCTTTAAAAACACATTTTCCTGAAATACCACTGACCCTATCCCTGTCATTTCTTCCAGCTCCTTGCTCTCCCTCAGTTCAGAACAGTACTTTGATCTGTGGCACCAGTTCTGCCTCTCTGTCATGGAGGCCAATGGCCGACGCCACAGGTTACATAGTGAATGCTACAGCTTTAAACGAGCACACAGTGTCATGCAGCTCAGCCAATGCTTCATGCATCCTAACAGACCTCCTGTGTAGTGAAACCTACATGACCACAGTTACTGCACAGGGAAGCCAGTGTGACAGTGGACCCAGTGTTAGCACAAATATTACCACAGGTGAGTTTGTACATTGATTAGAAAAACATTAAGTAAAATTCTTTCATTTTACAACTTGATAAACCTTAATTAATATCTTCCCTCTGCTTTCTTTTCAGCCCCCTGTTCTCCAACTATCACATCTAAGCAATATAACTGTGGCACCAACACTGCAGTATTCAGCTGGACCAACCCTGTGGGACGCCTCAGCTTCCTGGCTCAGGTAGCTGGAGGAGGGTATCAGGATAGCTGCTACACCACAAATGGCAGTTGTGCATTTCAAAATCTTCCTTGTGGCCAACATTTAAATTTAACAGTCCAGGCTCAGGGGGTGCAGTGCAACAGCATTCCGAGTGTCTGTGAATATCTTGAAACAGGTAATCCATCCATCCATTTGATGCTTATAAATGGGCCAAAACAGCCAAAAATGATGGACATCTTGAGCAGTAGTTCAGTATTTTGAGATCTGCATTTCTTGTTAAAAGTTCAATTTGACATCAGTACAATACATATTGTCAACTAATAATACTTCTGCAGCCAGAACCCAGTTAGCTTAGTGTAAAAACTGGAAAGGGAAAAACTGTATGGATAATATATGCTATTGTATGCTATCATACAAATACAACAGTCCAATCATTCTCATTTAATTTTCCTTGTCTTTTTCCTCTTTTCAGTCCCATGTGCCCCCAAGAATGTTAGTGCCACTCTGGTCTGTCTCAATCACTCAGCCCTGGTCTCATGGGTCGGAAGCCCCAGTGCTGTTAAATATAATGTGACACTGACAGGCCAGGATGGACACACACATCACTGCCAGACCAACTCTACCAGCTGTCAGCTACCTGACATCCACTGTGGTGAAACCTACAACATCCAGGTCACACCTTACTCTGAGACATGTGCAGGACACCCAAGTGCAGTTTACATCTTTAGAGCAGGTGCAGAAAGACTTACAATCTACCTGTGGCCAAATATTCTTACATTTAAGCTCAGAAGAGTAACCATTTTTTCTCCACGTCTCTAGGTCTTTGTGCTCCCAGCAATGTGACTGTGTCTCCAGTGTGTGAGGACAGCATCGTGTCTTGGTCTAATGTATCAGGGGCTGATATGTTTATAGCAACAGCAACTGCAGATGACGGTCACACTCACACCTGCAGCTCAAACTATTCCAACTCATGTAACTTCACTGACCTTCACTGTGGGGAAACCTATGCTGTTACTGTTGTGACCGTGGACAGAGGCTGCAAGAGTGAACCGAGCACGGCCGTTGAGCTAAGAACAGGTGAGAAAAAACTCTAATGAGGATTTTTTTTAGGTTTTTAAACAGATTTTAGAAAAAAATGTAAACATTGATGATGTAATTGTGCAGAGAGTCATTCTTTTTAATTTCCTTCTAGCTTTGTGTCCAGCTACTAACCTGACGGGTCACGTCAACTGTGATTCCAACACACTGACACTCACGTGGGACCACAGTCCGGTACCTGGGGCCACGTACACTTTAAAAACTCATAGGATAGGCGATACACTTCCTCCCTCGCAGTTCACTACCTCTAATAATTCACACACGATGACCAGCCTGCTGTGTGGACAGAAATATGCTTTCCACATTGCGACCGAGGATGGAAACTGCCGCAGCAGCTACAGCCCACCTGTAGAAATAAGCACAGGTAAATATATATTTTTACGATAAAACAGGTCTAAATGCAGGGCTTTTTCTCTTCAGTTTTTTATGTTCTTACCGAAATACCTTTGACCACTGGATGTAGAAGTTTAATCAGCTGCAGTTAAATTAAAATGAACATAACACGTTATCCTCCATCCTCAGCCCCCTGTCAGCCAACCAATTTCACAGCTCGTGTGGACTGTGGGACAAACAAAGGGAATTTCTCCTGGACTGAGACCAGAGGAGCAAGTTTCTACACTGTGGAGGTGACAGGAGAACATGGCCATGTAGCATCCTGTTCCTCCAATGACACCTCCTGTGCTATAAAGCTTCACTGTGGCCGGTCATACTCTGCTGCACTGGTGGCTTCCACAGAAAGCTGCAACAGCAGCAAACGGGCTGACATTCATTTTGACTCTGGTAAGAAACAGGAAGAGCCATCTGTCTGTGCACACGTATACAGACCAAAAAACATAGATACAGGCCAATGCATATTATGTAAATATATTATATATATATAAAAAAAGAAACACATAAAAGCAAGTCTGAGCTGCATATCAATGCATATGTTTATGTATATACGGAAAACCCATAACCAAACTCCCTCCCACAGCTCCCTGTCTCCCGGAGGATGTTTTAGCTGAGGTTCAATGCGACACAAATGTGATGAACGTGAGCTGGACACAGACTCCTGGCTCAGATGATTACACTGCCTGGGCCATCAGCACTGATGGGCACAGAGCCTCCTGCAACTCAACATCCAATTCCTGCTTCATTCATAATCTGCAGTGTGGCAAAGTCTACGAGGTGGCCGTCACCTCCTCCTCTGTTCACTGTGAAGTTATTGCTGGCTCCGACTACAAGGTTCAGTCCGGTCAGTGAAGCTTTCATGTGCATACCTTAAATGTGAAATGATTTAAAAAAAAAAGATGTTTGCAGAAACGATCCTTATATGATTGTAATGGAAGGTTCCCTCTTCTTTCAACTGCCCGTAGCTCCTTGTAAACCTGAGAACATCTCCATCGACCAGAACTGCAGCAGCAACACCATGACAGTGAAGTGGAAACAGAGCAGCACTGCACAGAACTACACTGTTAAAGCCACATCTGCTGCAGGTGTTAACTCCACCTGTGTCTCCAATGAGAGCTGCTGCTCCTTCCTGGACCTGAGCTGTGGTCAGCTCTACACTTTCACTGTGATGGGACACACTAATGTGTGCATGAGCGAGATGAGCACGCCTATGGAGAGACTCACTGGTACACTGAATAAGTTTACTATAACACCCATCTCTCAAAGGAATGGTTCAACTTAGCAGAGAGAAGATCAATGCCATTCTCATGTCTGCATACTAAATTTAAAGCTACCACTATCAAAGGTTGGCTTGGGTTAGCATAGTAGCTGGAAACAGGGGGAAACAGCAGCTGAATTTGATTTTGAACTACAGTGTTGCATGAAACATGAGAGGAAACATACAACATGTTAATTTGTGAGAAGCAGGACTAGCTGTTTCTTCCTGTTTCCAGTCTCTGTGTAAACCATATCTTGGCTGTCACTCCATATTTAGTATACAAACATGAGATGGTGTAAATTTGCTCATTTATTTAAAACAAAAAAAGAAAACAAACAAGCCTATTTCTGAAAATGGTAAACTATTCCTTATATTTACTGTATTTAATTGATTTGCATTTTTATTTTATAATTCCTCATTTTCACCTTTATCTGCTTCTCAACCATATCTCTCTCTTTTTCTAGCCCCGTGTCCTCCAACCAATGTGGCAGCTAAATTAAACTGCACCACAAATAAAGCTCTGGTCAGCTGGAGTAGCGCAGCTGCAGCCACAGCCTACAGCGTCCAGGCAACCTCCATGGATGGACACAACTCCTCCTGCAGTGAGATGGGCACTTCCTGTAGCCTCAACAACCTTATGTGTGGACAGGAATACTCTGTTATTGTGGAGGCAATGCATACTGGCTGCCCTGGCCCTGCAAGTACCCCTACCATGCTCACCACAGGTGAGTATGACGTAAACATCGAAGCAGTGATGGTTCATGATACAGCAACAAATCTGCTTGCACAAACCGTTGCAAGAAAAATATACTGGTTCAAGATTAATCCAGAAAGGAAAATGAGACCAGTGCCACCGATCCCTCTGATAGTGTCAGTAAATGACAAACCAAATTATGGCCTTTGTAACCATGAAACAGGAATGAATATTTATGTAACTTGTGATGATTGTGAATAATGAAGCCCACAATTATCAAGCATTTTCCTTAGACAAAACTAACCCTACAGTATGTTTTTCTCCCTCCAGAGCCATGTACCCCCATGAATCTCTCTGTCCACTACAACATGAGCACTGCCCAAGTGATGTGGACGGCAGCAAGGGGAGCCAGATCTTACTCCGTCCAGGCTGTCACTGACCAGGGCTTGATGGTAACCTGTAACTCCACCAGCACCAGCTGCTTCCTGAATGGCCTGCAGTGTAGTCAGATCTACAATGTCACTGT
>JAPZDV010000004.1:10471955-10484408 GCA_029814665.1 Acanthurus lineatus | reverse complement strand
TCACCTGTGAGTACCTTAGACTGGATTTTGATCCATACACATATACCTGTTGCTGTTGTTTGTTGTTTGACATTTTCCTTGACACTGCCTTCAACAATAACACTAAACAGATGTAAGTCTGATCAAATTGGTTGGCAGATAACAGAGACAACAGGCTTGAAAGTTAAGTTAAATTTAATGTAGATTTACTGTATTTTTGAAACACTATGATTATGCATACATACATTAATCCACACCACAAGAATTAAAGGTACCTCCTGGTATATTTTAGCTACTGGTAGTGTCATATAGCAAACTTTTGACCAGTCTGTGAACTCACTGGTGAGGCACAATTTCAGATGTTTAGGTTTTAGTGTGTATTTGCAGTGCTATGCTGCAAATTATGTCATCTGTGCAAGACGGCAGCAACTATATCGGGGAATTTTTTTTTATTTTAGTATGGTAGATGTGTCTTTCATCTTTAGTTATAGCAATTTATTTATTTAAACTGCACAGACACTTAGGATGTAAAAAAGGGCACAATGCACATTCAACATTTGCTTGTGATTTGTTTACTTTGTCATTAGATTGACTGAAAAACATAAGATACAAACATATGGTGCAATGATAACAATATATAAATATACACTAAACAATTTAAATAATTTATGAATCATGTACCTGGAGCGACGCCGTTCCCCTTGCCTCCCTGCCTCTGAAGGTTCCTCCTCCTGCGTGTCCTTCTGAGCAATCTTACGAGGCCTTGCCTTCATCTGCTGGTCAATATTCTTTTGCACAGGTACTGGTATTCGAGGAAAAAGAGTGGAAAACCACTCCAGTTTGGTCAGGAAAGAGCGCAGCATCTCTCCTACGGTCATCACACAGCCACCTCCTGCCTTCACGTCCAGCTCCTAGATTCAAACAGTCGGAAAAAGCCACAGGAAAATCTCAGTTAGTGCACACAGACATGATGCAGCTAAATGTGATCGCTTTTTCAATCTTGCCTCAAATCAAAAAGCAATTTGTGATGACCAAGTACTGAAACTTCACCTCTGTTCATCTAGCTTAATCTCTCACATCTCACAAACATTGTGTCTAGCTTTACTCTGATCATTCTAAATAGAGGAAATAAAAACTTTAATAACAAGTAGTTTGCCTTATCTAAGCTGTCTGGCAGGTCCTGGGGTCTGTATTTACAATGTGAGCCTTCATAATTAAGAAAATGTTAATACATTTGTAACCCATCCCCATTTCCTTCATGTCTTCTATTTAAACAGAGTCTTCAAAAGGTGGCTGAATCTACTGTTTACAGACCAGAAATAAAGGAAAGGGAGAGCAGTATCCTAACACATTACAACATATCCTCATTGAGCCAAAGGGACAAAGAGAATGAAGCTTTAGCTTTCTTCTTCAGTCTCCCAAGGGCACAATAAATTCTTAAAAGAGCGTAGGAGCATAAAAACTGCCCACAGTGTAAGCACAGACTGGAGCAGGTAGCTAAGTGCACACCAGTAGAAAAAGTTGTTAACTTTATATGGTAGAGAACAGCCGCTTTGACTCACACACGCAAACCAACAGTGCTGAGATACAATATCCAATTCACTTGCTGCACAATGGGCATCTAAAGAAAAAAACAGGGGAATTAACCAGTTGGGTAGATTTTCATATAATCAATTCAAATATAATGCAACAGAACATCAAAAGGAGGCCTGGTTGCACAGCCTGGGATAAAATTATGTTTTGATAAATATGGTGTAAACACAAAAGACATATGCAACAGCTGATATGTGTAATTTGTGTTTGAGTGTTTGTCCCCGTAAATGCTCCAATTGCAGTTTATCCCATCTTTAGTTTTGTGCAACTAGTCCTGATAAAAGCTTGTCAGAAACAAAAGGCATGCCTCAATATTACATTGACTGAAAGATTTACTCAGCATCACATATTGTACTTACCCTGATTAAAAAAATCAGCAGCAGAGCAGTGAGCAAGTAACCTAGCTAATCAGGTTTAGAGGACAAAAACCAGGAACAATTAAGCCAAATGAAGGCAAAGGTGAAAAATCAGCTATGAACATCACAAGGGGGGGAGGAATTTACAGCTTTTTAACATGTGTTGTGTATCTGTTAATGGATAGAAAGAAACATTAAATTATTACCCGAGGTGACATACCTCCTCATCATCCAGGAAGCCATCATACCAGTCTATCAAATCTGCTGGGGGCTGAGTGTATCTGAGGCAGAACAAAACAGGGAGCACAACATGAGCATTTGAGTTGGAAAATCATCTTCAATGTTACAGAGGATTATACCTGTGTATAATGGCCTTTTCTAGTGTAATCTCCAACATCAATGATCCACAAGTAAGGATAATATGTGAATTGTGTAAGTAAAACTTTTCTTTTTCTCAGTGTAGCATTAGAGATGCAACAAAAATGTTAAGGTTAAATCTGTATTATCATCCATTTACTCACTTTGATACTTTTGTATTGAGCACAAGTCTTATTAAAATTACATTTTAATAAGGCAGTAAATATGATATTTTCAACATACAACATTTCAACAAGGATAAATTATGAAGGTTAACTTTGTCACACTCACATAAAGAAATCTTACCTTATGTACATGAAACCAAGCGCTCTGATATACGGAGAGTCTGTATGAGTGATCAGACCCATCAGCTGTTTGCGAGTCAGCTTGAGAGTAAACAGTTTGTATAGAAGACAGAAAGCAGTAGACACAATACCACCAGTCCCAACTCCACGCACCTAAAAAGAATAAAGATAATTTGAAGGAGATAATTGCAAACTATTCCAAATTTTAAACAAATGGAGGTTGTCACAAAATGTTGCAATACAGTGCATTGCTATGTTAACAATATTATCATGATACAGTGATTCTGCAATACTCGATACTTTGCAGGATAAAATCTACACTGCGTCACAATGTCTGTTACCAAAGACAATAAACACCCCTAAAAGGGTAAAAAGTAGAAATTATGCATTAATTCACTGCATTGTGTTGTCAGTTTCACAGACAATAAAAACACAATGCACACAAAAACACAGTACCTGCAACTTGTCCTTATTAATGTGTATCATTTGGGGCTGGGTGAAAAGGATCTCACTGGGGGTCACGATAAAATATACACTGCACTACAAAGCACATGCCCATTCTACAAATAGGAAAAATAGGTGAAACTGAGGGGCAAGAAGGCATCTTGCACCTCTCTACCATGTCTGTGTTGTTGGCTTTATGCAAGAGTGGCAACAATCAGGCTAAACTCCCTGCACCTTGACAATGGACAGCAGTGTAATGGCATTTCCATCTGAATTCAAAAGCAGGACTTCCAAAGGTGAGACAAAATCAATATTATGTAAATGGTTTAGATAACTTAAAAGCCATTTAAGATAGTCTACAAGATCCAAACCAAGATGGGATTCAGCCTACAACAAAACCATCGCCTGGAAAAGTGACATCCCAGCGAACATAGTTATTTTTCTTGATTATAAGGCCTGCTTACTCGTATTGTTGTGTTAAGACAAAAAAACCCTCCACAGAACTATTCTCCTATATACATTGTATGATTTTATTTTTATGATGCTTGACTATAATTACATTTTATTAACAAACTCTTTGGTTTCCTCGGGCTCCAATCATTATAATTGTTTTGTATTATGATAAATAATATTCTTGATCAGTATAGATCATATTTTTGTCATATTCTACAAAGCCAAATGTAGACTCCAATGTACAATTGATAAACATTGACACAAGGACGAATTTTCATTAAAACAGAATAGAGGATGTGTCATTAGACAGTGGCAGTTTAAAAGTCAAAGTCGCTTAAGTAGGAATACTTTTTAGATCCAGTGATTTCAACAGAATGGGAATTACTGAGGTGGGGAAAGATTGGGGAATATAAAAAGCACGTACTTCTCACTTACCCCTCCGCACATTCCAGTCTGGCCTGCGGTCTTTCTGCTTCCTTTTTCCCATGGCTCAACGTGAGTCACCTGCCGTCACAAAAATCAAAAATGAAAATTGTTTACTCAAACACGCGCACACACGTAGTCTGCATTACTCTACCGACTTTCAAGTGGGGTTCACGAGAAATGCTCATTGTCAGTGTAACGTGGATGTTCCCAAGTTACTTTAAAGAACTTAACCTACCTAACTAAACTAGTGCCCATAGCATCCAGAGCTGTTCCAAATCCTCTCTTATTTAATAAACTGCCAGATAACCATATGAATGGTACTCCGACTGACATATTATAGGTAAACCAGATGCAATGATGAACCACTGTTTATCACTGTAGCAAACTAAAGCCACCTTTCTCAGTTGCAAGGTAGATGGCTTATTAAGTTAACGTTCACGGCAGCAGTTACCCATGCTATTTGATGAGTGCAGTACCGTTACACTGCTTACACAATAACGTAATTTGCTAACACAGTAACGCTAGCTTGACCGGTCGGTGGTTATCTAACTAGCATGCGGTTTAGCATTAGCTAATGTTACCTTGAAGTAGATTTCGTCCACAACTTCATGGTAGGTCTTTAGTTCATAAAGCTGAACTTTGAAATAAGGTGAAGACAGTACATTTGTAAGAATCATTGGGTTGAGGTTCATAGTCTTTTCGTTGCCCCACAGGGGCAGTACATTTCCATGTTTTCCTGGTGCAGGCTTGCTAACGGCCTGTGTTGGGAGCTGGTGTCCGACGTTAGCCATGTTGTATCTAACGCCACTGAGCTTCGTTTACAATTAGCGTATTTCCGATTACAGACCCATCAGTATTGGATAGTGACACGTCGATGGATAGCAAATGCGCCCGTTTAATTGTCGCTTATTTGTGGTCAAATTGATAATAACAACTTCCCGCCGTCGTTTCAGCTAAAGTGCTGTTGCGAGGTGGAACCGGAAATCAAACGCAAATGGTGCAATGTGAACGGCTGCTGTGAACGTAGTTACGTAAACACGGAGGACGTTTCGTTTTGACAATAAAAGCATGCACTTAAACACCAAAAGGTTTCAATTGTATTTTGTGACCGCGCAAACAAATATATATGTGGGGCTTAGAGGTAGATAATTTTCAATTGTTATACATCTACAAGTAGTGTACTTGAATTTAAATGATATAAAATCTAAATGCAAGCTGTGTGCCTGTACTTAATAGACGTTTAATTTGAAAAGCTTGCTTTACCCAAACAGGGAATATTTTTGCTTAACTTTCAGAAAGTTAAGTTTGCCTCAAAATTTTAATTTCAGTTACTTCTTCAACTTCTGTTTTCATGTCAAAATTTAAGTAAGGCCTGCCTGATTATCCAGGGGAGTAACATGCAACAATTCTTAATTTTTTCTTTCTTCCTTCTTATTTTTCTATGTTCTCTCCGTAAATTAACTCTGGGTCAATTTCTTTTCACCCTGTATGTCTCTAGTGAAAAGTAAGACATATGAGGCTATTACCTGTGTTCTTTTTCTAAAATTTATTCTTTATCAAACCTTAAGTGGAAGCTTAACATTCTGCTTTCTTATAAACAACATAGACATGTATAAAACATCACAGACTTTATAAAATTGACTTTCAATACATAGAGTTTACATACTGTAGACATGACTTTGTAAGTGGGAGCAAATATACATTTTACTTAGTCTGACACATTTACAAAACCAGTTGTAAAAATAAATTCATTATTTCAACAGACTGAAGTCATATACACACTCATTTATAACGGAGATGTCATAGTGACAACACCAAACATAAAAAACTTCATGGTAAAGTATATTCAGTCATCCTCCTTCACAACCAGGTGAACAAAGGTGTTTATTTGTAATACGCTTAAGCTACTGTCACGCATACACACCACTGTAAATTCCACCATGTCCACTTTCTATTACTTGAATATTTGGCACATTGAGGAACAAGTGCTGTACCCCCACTAACGTTCTCCATCTAAGGTACAAGAAAAATGGTCCAGCACAATTAACCTTATCAATAAAACATGTTGGATACTTCAATATACTTCCAAATGTCATCTCATAATGTCATCAAGGTTGCTAAACAATACTTGTAGAGTTACAATAGTAACCCCTTGTCTTACAGTTTTTTAAAGCACAAGAAGACCAACAAAAATGTCAGTTCACCAGTTATTACAGTCGCTGAAAGGTTCCCATAATGTGGCCTTCAACTCCTCTTGTTGACCACTGGGGGTCTCTCCTGATCAGACATTGTCAGATGCAGAGGGCTTGTGGAGGAGAAATGAAATCTCCTGCAGTGAGGCAGGAGCAGCTTCTGATTGTCCCTCCACTTCTTACTCTTGTAATATGGTAATATGGCACCCTTTATGACAGGCAAAGGACTGCCGAAGCCTAGCGGTTAATCACCACCTGTTCAAAGGCTCCAGCTGCAACCCTGAAAGAGAAAGGTGCAATGTTACATGACAGGATATGATGGTAGTTATCAGATCTGTCTGTGGTGCATTAAATATTCAAACTAATACTGTGTTGTGAAATTAAAAAGGTTTTGCTAAATATACACTATCAAAACAAATGTAATGAGACATTACAGTTTTAGACACACTGTGCATGAGAATCTACATTTGGCATACTTGCAGTGAATTTACACTTGTAGCAAAAGCTTCAAGTATGACAGCTATAATCCGCAGTTACATAATCACACCCACCTCGTGTGCTGGCTTCCCAAGGCTGTACTCCCACCAGGACCGACAAACAAGCTGAGCCCCTCCTCTGCAGCAACAGACAAACAAACACACACACATCAGAAAGAAGGACACTGCCAATCAGCGCACAGTCAGGGTTTAGAAAATGGCTTCCACTTAGTTTAAAAAATAATCTAAAAATATATTTGTCAATTGATGAGGGGATGTTGTAGGGAAGGTGTCAAGGCAGCTGACAAGGGAGCATCTGGGGAAGTGGTTAATTGTTGAGGAGCTATCAAAAGACGCAATTCCACACTAAAAGTGTGTGTAGAATTCGTCTCAATGAATTAGAAGGGTTACTTTTTCTTGACACAGTAAATGTCAGTCCTCTATGTTAGGTCTTAGTTTAAGGACAGATTTTTTTAAATGGTCATCCAAAATGTGTGCTCAGCTATCAGAGAAGTTAAACTGCCCTTGTGATAATTTATAGAAATATACACAACCCACACTCTGTAATCTTATATAAAAATAAAACTAATATTTAGGTTGATAAGTATGGTAATCAAATTTATTATTGTTTATCATAAATGTCTAATTGTCATTCAGCATTTGAAGGAAGTACTTAAAGATTTTGCGTTGTTGTATTGTTGTATTGCAACACCTCAAGTAATTTGATCCCATCAGCAAGATGGCAGGCAACTTTCCAAGACAGCTTTCGCAAGTCTGCTAAGTAACTGATTAGGTGTACACACCCTCTGCACTGGAGTCCAAGAAGCCATGGCTGAAATCCTGGCTCTGCAGGATTTTCTCTATGATGTCATCAGCATCCACTCTGGTAGCATCGACTCTCTTCAGCTGATTCTCCACTGAGCTCTGTTTCATCGGATGTCTAATGGACAAACAAAAAAAAAGTTGAATATTACATAAATGTGCTTCATAAAAAAATAACAAATAAAAAAAAGGAAGAAGGTGATATTTTTAATATATCAGGGGAAGAAGTCATAGAAAATACAGTCATATAAAAATGTCAAAACCAGTGAAGAATATGCTCAAAGAAATAGTGAGAAGGAAAAAAACATCAAAAAACAATGTATTTATTCTGATATAACTTTACTGCAATGTTATGCCATTTCTTGTCATTAGAAAATAGTGCGGAGTCAAAAAATAATTAATTAATAACAAATATAAAGGCCAAGTATTTAGCATTATGTACATGATTGCAGTTATATGCAAGGGTCAGTATTAGACCCTAGGTAACTATGTGTATTACCTTGGGACTTTAGATGGGGTTGAGAAGTGATCAGGTGTATGATGACAGGTTGCAGAGATGGGGGGAGTGATCCTGCTCTCCCCCTGATGATCGCTGGGTTCCATGATGCTGCTGATGCCTGTGGAGGCAGAACCTCCTGACGCGCTCCGCCGATGGCTGAGATCTGTTAAACTGGAGTGATTTGAGCTGTAACCTACAGGACAGGTGAGAAACACATAAATGACTGTGATAATAATGATTAGTGTGACAAGTGTTGTTGTAATGTTACTTTTGTAAAAAGGGAAGAAAGAAGTGTCTCTGTGTTTGGTACCTGAGATTTTTGACTGCTGACTTGCGTAGCTGGGTGTTCTAGAGTGACCATACACTATCAGCTCCTCTGGGACTGATACTGACTTTACTGGAGTCGCTAAATGAAAATAAACCAACAAACACACATAAGTGGAAGCAAAACTTTAAGTAAATATGTACACACAGCTAAAACTTTTTTTTAGAAGGTTTTTGTTTCTTAAGGGTAAAATCCCAAAGGCTTCACTTTCATTTCAGTTTCTATACACTGCTTTTTATTCACAGGCTTGTGAAAACTAGACAATTGTGATTTCAAACATATTACTTTTGAATAATCATGGTAGAACATTATCATAACTAATGTCTACCAAAGAATCTTTGCTTTTTTCAAGGGATATGAAAATTAAAATGTTGCCACCGCAAGGAACAAAGAACCTTACAGTCTGTTTGTACATTACCAGTGAGTGAATGGGATATGTGCATGTCCCCTCCCTTTCTGTCCTCAAGGAGACGCTCTGCTTCAGTTTGTGGGAATCCCAGAGTCATGGCTGTAGATGGAGGGCTAAAGAGAACATGGTAAAGAGTGACTTTACTGTGAAGCAGAGTGACAACTCTCAATTTTTTACAAATGAAAAGGAATGACTGATTTCTTAAATAAAATGGAAGATATATGCAAGTCAGTTTTGACCAAATGAGATGTCTTTTCTAGCTGTTAAAATATAGTTTAAACATGACAAAAATTTCTTCATAAATTAACATTTTGACATGTTGAAATGCAATTTCCACAAGTGAAAATTGTGTGTAAACTGATAACAGTCTGCCCTACTTAATAAATGATTATGGGTTTGTGACACAGACACTAAAAATAAGTCTAACCTTATTAAAACTTCTGTGTGTAGGTGGCTTGTGGTGGTAGGGTGCAAAAAGACACAGTCGCACGCAGTACTGCCACCCTGGCATTGACTCATTTTTATATAAACAACAGCTTATGCTAACCAGATCACAAAATTAAGCAGTATTGTCAGCATATTCTTCTGCTAACACTGGGATGTTTTTTGTTTGCTCCAAACTGTAAATGTGTTCATTGTCAAGCTGACTTGTGCTCCTGCTCCTTCAGTTACTAATTAAAAAGATTAATGCAAGTAGGACTCTTAATACTCCTGTTTCACTGAGAAATCTTAAAACTAAATAGTGTTTTCAGCTTTATCTTTACATATATAAATACTTGAATGAGTAATAGCTAAACTGGAGATACTAAGAAAAACATCAGCAAGAAAATATCAAAGCTTACAGCTTCTTTGGGTAATTACAAGTTAGTTAGAAGTGGGATATGCCTTATTATAGCAGAATCACAAATACTTGTAAAAACTTCCTGTGTATCAGACATCAACACAGGAAACCCCACTCGTCTGCTCCTAAGAAGCTATGTTAGCTCAGAAATGTGGGTGGGGAGGCAGACAAAGAGTAACATACAGTGAAAAAAGCGTCATCTTTTTTGTTGTGCACGCTTGTAAATCCTCACCACACATTGAGTAACACTGCGTAGAACGAATGACTAGGCGGCCCATGAGTTAACATTTGGACAACTACAAGGCTACAGTGGGTGTATGAGTATTACAGCAACTGGGTGTTGGAGCTTGAAAGACTACGGGAAGAGGAATACTGACTTGGTGCTGATTAAAGAAAGCTAACTGTTTGCACATGTAACAGGCTTTGCCAGGAGTGTGATGTTACATCACATCCTTCGTGACAAACTGCTCCACATACAGCCCTTGACAAAAGAAATAATACAACCTCTGGGTTGATCACATATCAGCTGTTGCTCACTTTTGAGGTTGGGCAGATTAATTTCTGGGCGAAGTGTTATGAGCTTTCAGATAAGAATGAGATAAAATCTTGGCTTCAGAATGCTGCTTTACTTTAAACTCTGTGTCTGTGTCTGTCTGTATTATCAGACAAAAGAGGGACCTTCTGTAGGTGACAGACAGGATGTGATGAGAAACTCTTTCCTCTGTGGTTTGATGCAGACTTTTCGGTGTGGGGTATAGACTTTCTTTGCAACCACAACCACTGCATTTTGTATATGAAAACTAACTACAGCACGCTAACCATAACAGACATGTCAACAGTTTCTTAGTTACGCTGTTCAAGTTTCAAATGGATATTTAGACTTTGACAATTAGTAATACAAATTAAACAGACAAGTTAGGTCAGAGTGAGCTCTTACGTTTTGAAACAGGGGTCTCCAGACATAAGCTGGGTGGTGATCACAACCTGTAGCAGGAAAAAGAAGAATATAAATGTTAGTTTTAGGTTAAAGGCAACTGTACATGTGAGGCAGTAAAAGGCTGTAATTTTCCTGCATAGCATGGTTTCATAGGGTTGCTGTTTGCTAAATTTAGGATAACGTTTTGTGAAATGTTAGCCCATTGTAGATCTGTACCCCAGCAATATTTAAAATTCATTCCCATGGCTTAGGCAGTTTATAGATCACAGGCTCAGACATGTACTGCATCAACTGTTGGTACATTCAAATTTTCCATCTGGGCAACAGATCCAACATTTTCAAATAGAGGAGTGACTACTTCTGTGGATGAACTCAAGAACTGGTGACTTGCTTTAGCATATCAAGATTGTAGAAATTTATGCCTTGGTAAAATTCACTTTATTTGCATCAACATGTTTGGGACTGTAACAAAACACTGCCAGCGAGGCAGAATCTCAAGGGCCTAAGGGCTGTTTGCATGGAATTTAAGGAGGATTGTGGGGCCATGTGTTGAAACGCTGCCACACCTTCAGAATGGAGTTGTCCTGTCTGGTGTTCTTGGTGTCGTATCCCTCTAGGAGACATCGTCGTGTTGTGCTGCCTGATCCAGCAAACTCAGACAGGTTCAAGTCAGCAAAGCCCAGCTGATCAGGGATACGAGAGATTAATCAGTTTGATCCATCTGACAATCAGTTTAAATATCTGGTTCAACTGAATATAGATTGTATTGAGCAGTGACGGTGCAGTTTTTGTGTCAGCATTAACAAGCTCATAAAGCACCATCCCATGATAGTTCGGTGCTAATAAAGTATGGAAATCTACACTAGAGGAAATCTGGCTCAGCTCATGTTCCTTTGAGTATAGTGAGCGGACCTTCAATCCTTGTGAAATCAGATAACCTAATTCTTCAATATGTCATTTAAGTTATTGGTTAACACCTCAAGGTTTCTAATTTACAGATTTCCTGATCAGTAACCAATGCCGGAAACAAGGAAGAAAAACCTTCTTAGTGAGAAGACAAACTGTTCTCATGAATCTCTGGTAGTTAAAACTGCTATATTTACAACTAATGCCAGTTTGAAAACTGAAGAACACAAGAATTACCTTTGCAAAACTTTTTCCACCCTTCAATTCCTAAAATGAAAAGAAAAAAACACAGAAAGGAGTGAGGTTTCATTTGTAAGTTTTATGATTAAGTCACACACTACTTTCATGTAACATCTGTTTCATGATTATCTCACACGCTTTTTTTATTTAGCATCTGTTACTTCTAGCTTTGTCTGCACAAAACCCTTGGGGTATGGTTACAAATAAACACGGCTTTTGAACATTTTCTTACCATATTAAAGTCAAGTTAACTGTCTCGACTCTGCTTTGTAAAAATGTATTTCTTTTTTACAGTTTGTTGTAGAAAAAATGGTCTGTACCTTGCGCACAGACACCCGGCACACACAGGGGTCAAGTACACCTGTCCCAGCATTGGCACTCATCTTACACACGAAAGAGAATCTCTTCTTCCAGTGCACACAGTTGGCTTGCACTGTCTCCCTGTGAGAGAAGCAAATTTAGAACCACTACTTCATACTGAAACCAAAACACACACACACACAGGAAATACAAAAAGAGTAGATATTAATCACAAACCTGTCTGATCAATAGATAGATTACCCACGGAGTGTGTGAGGCAAATCTGCTCCCATCAGAATGATGAAGGATAAAGTTGTACAAAAACACTAATGTAAAAACTATGTGCCCAACCTCAAAAACTATTTTTTAATTAAATTTTTGAATTGCTCATTGTCTTCCTTTAGGCTTTTTTTTAGGCTACAAAGTTTAATAAATGATGTATTCACTGATCCTTAGCAAACATTTGCTAATTCCACCAGGTCAGTTAAGCACTTCAGTCCAACGACTGACATAAATATACATAATCGACATAAGTATAACTATATTGACTAACATTATACTTACTTTTATGTAGAAGTAAGTATATAAATAAG
>JAPZDV010000004.1:10418055-10469815 GCA_029814665.1 Acanthurus lineatus | reverse complement strand
AGAAGTAAGTGTATAAATAAGGATACAGTGTTTACACTTAAGTATTTAGTTACCATGGCAAAGTTACGGGTTAACGCGAGCGGTGAACACGTGCTGTGCTGTGTCCCTTTTTCCAGTGACTCATTTAAAAGCAGTTATTATCCCAGACTCAGGGCATTAACCTTGTATACCCCTTTGCAAAGGAAGAGAATACAGTTTCTGGTTGTCTCTATTAGAAAGAGAACCAACGAATAGACATTAAATGTACAGATTAAAGAGGAAGTAAATTATTAGAACACATGTAATTTTTTATTTTTATTTTTTTTTTTTTCATCTTTGGTTATAATTTCTGTTTACACCCAGGTGTTCATAGAAGTGACGTTACTTCGGCCAAATTCTAAGCTACGTTAACCAACGGCAACTTACGTCACTTGTTGCTTAGCACCTGCTGTCATCAACTGTGTAAACAGAACTTAAGTTAACGATCCTTTTTTTAAGATTAACTAATGCTCTTTCCATATTAAAAAACAAAGATATTTTACTGAAAAGATGAAAGTCATTTGCGCAGAGAAATCTCGTTAAATCACAGCTTCCCGAGTTGTTTTGTCTCCTTATTTACAGCCACAAGTCTTCAACTCTTGGCTAGCATTAGCTAGTCGCTATTGTAAGTATAAAGATAGTAAATGCTAATGTTTGTTAACCTGGTTGATAGCTAGTTATTGTTGTGTAGCTAAGCGTTAACTAACTAACATCACAAATTAAATGGCATGAAATACCGAGACGACATTTGCTTAACAGGTGTCCTACTTGATCTTTAACTTAAACAGGGGCTAAGAATTGTCCAAAAAAAAATCCATATTTTGCTTAAACTTAGTTTTAGCGTGTTCGAACAACATGTGAACTGTTGCTATAAATAGCAAAAAAAAAATCTTACCGAGACGACTCTTCGGCAAAGCCTCCATCTAAGAGTCTAACTTTACAGAATAATACTCCGTTTACGAAGGGAACCGATGACAATTCCTCCAAGTCGAAGTCTACTTTAAACTTAAACTTCTTTTTCTTCATTAGAATGAAAGACATGATGTAACGGTATTCCAAACGCGAGAAAGAGAGACACGGTCACAACAAGCCCTGACTGAAGCGGAGGAGCTGACAGACAGACAGCTGTACACTTTCCCTGTACGGAGCTGTCACTGCAGCTCTCTCAGCTGTTACTGTGGGACGTTGCCGTGTGCCTGCATACACGATTAAAAGTTCAAATCTCCTCCTCACCACCCACTGAAAAATTGCCCTTATGACGTTAGGGAAATTCCACCGTTTGATTGGGCACTGCTGCGGCATGAAACGAGAGACACGCAAAATGCATACATATTACTGGCTGAGAACAATTCAAAACGCCCATGGTAGAGACCCTGACACAATGCACGGAGGTGACTCTGTTACCATGACCACAAATGACTGGGAAGTGGGGAAAAGAGGGGGAAATATCAAGCTATCATTCAGTTGACATGTGACAAAAAGCATATGACAACACTGAACAAGTCTCTTGTGATACTTTACTAGAGGGTTTCATTATTATCAATTTTTGTATTACGTTATCAGACTGCTGTACGCCCTGTAATTACACACACATACATAGCCTAGTGTATACAGATGTATTAAACACTAAGTTTGAAAAGGTTTGAATGTGAAAGATGGTTTAAATGACATCTAGATTGTAATCTAAGAAATACATGTGTATATCAGAATGTACTTAAATACCGACTGAATGCTGATTTTAGACACGTCCTGTACTAGTTATTTTATTACTCTATTAACACTTTTAATATTACGTGTGTTTACATGTTAGCAACGTTTTAATGCTGTAGCTCGCTGAGGTTGGGTTTTCTTTGTCAATCCTAGATATCATTAGGTGGGTTAATCTATAACATTGCAACATACTGTCCATATGGTTTCTGAAAAACAGCACCAGCCGTAAGCTAAATAAATGTGTATAAATGTACTAAAGTTAAAAGCATATTTCCCTTAAATGCAATGGAGCAGAAGAAAAAAGTACCCAATAAATGGTAATTCTCAAGTAGTTAAAAACTAGAAAAATACATTTCCATTGAATGTAGCATAAAAACAAACAGTTTGCGACACTCCAGTGCAGGTATTAAAACAAACAATAACCAAAATCCCCTCAGTAAATACAGGCAATGTTGTAAAAACACACCGTCTCAAGTAGAAGTACCTTAAAACAAATACTTGAGCACATGATTTCAGTTGAAATATTTATATTTTCAACCACAGTTTAAGGGCCGACGTTTATCTTGCGCCACAATAGTGTCTAACAGACAACTGACGGCTGTTAAAACCGATTCACCATTATGATGAATCAGGTTCTTATTTGTTTAGGGGTGCAAGGATTCCTCGTAACTTACAGGCCCAATAAATTTGTCTTGTGGATAAGTACTACCCTCCTGTGGTAACCAGCGGTACTGCGCTGTAGGAAATATAACGCTATGTGTTTCTCTCTCTGCTGCAACTACTGCCAGATGAAGAGATTAAAATCCGCTAATAATAACCATCGCAGATCACAGGGAACAAGCGAGAAAAAAACAGATAAGATATTCCACGGGCAGAAGAGTACGACGGATTATGCTAACAGTGAATCCAAATATTATTAATATACCACTTTCCTATTTAACCATCTTTCCTGCTTTTCCGTAAAAAAAATAGCATGCGGACGTAGCCTTCATCGCTCCGCCCCCGACTGCTGCAGTTCCCCCCTGAAACGCCACGGACTACACCTTTGCATGGATTAATGCAAAAATAAAGTGGGCTAACTGGAAATCCTGTTTTTCATTGCGACATCGAGCTCGTTTGTAGCTGGTTTTATGATTGCTCTTCAGTATGAATTTATGATAAGACCCTGACCGCAGGACGACGCGTTTGGACGCTGCTTTCACTTTAGCACTACAATGTACCAGACGATACGCACACTTTTACTACCAAATGCCCGGTGCTGGGATGCCGACAGTGAAAGGTCATACCAAGATCTGTTCGAGCGGCTGGATACCAATAAAGATGGGAAGGTGGACGTCGCTGAATTACGAGCGGGCCTTAAGGCGATGGGCATATTTCGGCAGGGTGCTGCACAGGTAGGCTACAACCGCAGGGTTCTTGAGGGTCCTCGGAAGGAGTTTCAGCTTGGCCTGCCGGTTTTGCATGAAATTCTTTAGACGTGTGACTGTGTGGGCTGTGCGAGTGACTCACCCTGATGGTATAGGAGCAGGCAATTGATCAAGACTTTATCTCCCCTTTCTGCAGAAAATTGTCTCGTCCGGTGACCAAAACAAAGACGGGAGTCTCGACTTTAATGAGTTCTCCAAATATCTGAAAGATCACGAGAAGAAGTTGCGGCTGACATTCAAGAGCCTGGACAGAAACAACGATGGTATGAGACCGGGGAAGTGGTCTGCAGAAGCTACATTATAAGAAAAAAACACTTGGCACGAATCCACAAATACCAGTGAATGTTTACAAAACCACCAACCCGGTGTTTATACTGCAGCATGTTTGAGTAGTTTTTATTATTTTTTATTTTATTTTTTGTGTTGTCAGGTCGCATTGATGCCTCAGAGATCCGACAGTCCCTCGCAGAGCTGGGCATTGACATCAGCAAAGAGAATGCACTGAAAATATTACAGAGGTTTGGCTTCCACTACAGTCCACTGTTGAAATGTTGTCCAGAAATGTTGCTGTCTGGCTTATCTGGGTCACAGTTGTACATATCAAAATGTAATAATTCCACAGTTCACAGGTTAATAGGTGTTTGTGTCTATGTGTGCTTCCTCATAGTATGGACATTGATGGGACCATGATGGTGGACTGGAACGAGTGGAGAGAACACTTCCTGTTACACCCAGTCCAGAACCTGGAGGAGATCATACGCTACTGGAAACACTCCACGGTACAGTGCATGCACACACTGACAAATACGTTCTGTAGACAAATTCAGACTCAGTCGCAGAGGGATAAATCACGTGTGTCGTCCAGTCCCCTTGTGTTGCATATTATGGATTTTTTCTGCAGTCCATATTTTGGCAGCAGCTTTGAGAGACTAGACTGTCCAACATAATCAGGTCACAGCATTATGTCCTGCTTTCTCAGCTTGCTCCTCCACCTCTAGTGCAGAGAAAGATGTCACTGATCGGTTTGTTGCTTTTCCTTCACAAGCTATTGGCTCCCTTGCAAGTACAACAGTGCCTCTATTCTTTATCTAAAGGTTTCCAAATCTTTATTGCACCACACATTAATGGTGTCTAAGATAACAAACCAGACACAACTGCAGTTACAAACCACAAACTGATCACAGTGGTGACTGCAGGTCGCACAACTAACTGCATAAGCCCCTGTGTTTCCCTGCAGAGTTGCTTCAGACTGCCACAGTTACATGTCTGGCACAGACACCTCTATGCTTTTGGAAAAACATTAGACATGTTTATTTGAAACAGCTAAAGCCTGCAAGACGAGGGTTCAGTGGACTCAGTGATTATAGTTTCACAGGCACTTTCAAATAAAGGACAAGGAGCTCAATTCACCGTTTGTTTGTTAGAACAAACAGTACATGCAGGTTTTAGCCTTTTTTTTCTTTGCAACAGATTTGCACAAGCAAAAAGAGGTATGTGATTCATCTGATGGGTCGTCTCCCTTGAACCCTTTGTTCAAGGTTTTGTAAATGTTGCACTCGCTAGTGTACAACCAGTAATTTGGCAAGTGTTGCTGCATCGCTGCTAAAACAGACCCCAAAAGGAGAAGTGCTCCAAACATCTGCCTTCTAGAGAAAGATTAAATCTACAGGCAAAGTAAGTCAGATATAGAAAAAAAACATTCAGTATTTATCATGGCTATTAAGTGACACAGTGGTGAATGTATAGTTTCAGTGCTATCACAACAGCAGTTGTGTTAAGAGTCATGTGTTTCATTTGCCCAACAGCTTCCATGAATAAAAGTGATCTAAGTCAATATGTTGCTATAATTACTAGGTGCTGGATATTGGAGACAGTATCGCCATCCCAGATGAATTCACAGAGGAGGAGAAGAGCTCAGGCGGATGGTGGAAGCAGCTGGTTGCAGGTGCAGTGGCAGGGGCCGTTTCCCGCACTGGAACGGCCCCTCTGGACAGAATGAAAGTCTTCATGCAGGTGAATATATATGAAAGAAAATGTTTTCTTCCCCTTTGGGGGATCTGTTAAGATATAGATGTGCGTACCTGTGTTGCAAAACTTATGTTTTTCTATGGCAGGTTCATTCTAGTAAGACGAACAGGATAGGCCTGGTGGGCGGCTTCAAGCAGATGATCACAGAGGGGGGTCTGACGTCACTGTGGAGGGGAAACGGCATCAATGTTTTAAAGATTGCACCTGAGACAGCAATAAAATTTATGGCATATGAACAAGTAAGCAAAAAAAAAAAACCTGCACTTTTTTGATATTTGATGGTATTTATCAGAGTTATATATTATTGCAAATATTTGGAGTAAATTTTTGTTTTCTTCCCATTTGTATGTCTTCTGCAGTATAAAAAGTTATTAAGAGGAGAGGGCAAGAAAATTGATACACACAAGAGGTTTCTAGCTGGCTCTCTGGCTGGAGCCACAGCACAGACAGCCATTTACCCAATGGAGGTAAGACAAGTGTTGCATCACTGTCTCATTCATGGCATGCTTTAAGTAAAATGTGGTCAGTTCTCTGAACTTTCACCCCAAACTTAAAAATACCTCATAAATCAATTAACCTTTGCTATATTTTTTTGTTGTACTTTCTTTCTTTAAGGTATTGAAAACAAGACTGACCCTTAGAAAAACGGGTCAGTATTCAGGAATGTTTGACTGTGCCAAGAAGATCCTGAGAAAAGAGGGGATCAAGGCGTTCTATAAAGGCTACGTTCCAAACTTAGTTGGCATCATTCCATACGCTGGGATAGACCTTGCTGTTTATGAGGTATGCAAACTTTTTGCTGTATTCTCTATCCCTTTGGTGATATTTCCCAGCATGCACTTGGTTACATTGACTCTTTAGCATTGAGAATAAACCAGTTTCTCTGGAACTGCAAGGCTACATTCAAATTAAGAGAAAGAGAAATAGTATTTGTGTTATGTTGTGTTATGCTGTCATGCACTAGCTCAGTTTTTTCTATTTTCCTGTCAACTTTTTCCTCTGTGTCTCAGAGTCTAAAGAACGCCTGGTTGTCGTACCACCCCAAAGACTCAGCCAACCCTGGAGTTCTGGTGTTGGTGGGCTGCGGGACCATTTCCAGTACCTGCGGCCAGCTGGCCAGCTATCCACTCGCACTTGTGCGCACACGGATGCAGGCACAAGGTAAACTCAGCCTGATAGGTGATGACAAAACTTACATGACATGTAATTATGCAGGAAATAATATCCTCTATGATAGGCAAGATGCTTTTGTGGGCACAAAGCTCTGTAATGATAACGGTGTTTTCTGTAAAGATACACCTGAGTCAGAGCCCACATAATGTAAATGGGCTGCAACAGAGAATTGCATCCTTGTCTGTAACAGTTCACACCCTGAAATGAAATAAAATTTGAAATTTAATATTTTTTTTCAGTAGTTTGCTCCCACACTGTATATCTGGAGCTGCAAAGTTGTCCAGTATAGCCGTCGTACAAGAATAAAAAGCATGCTCCCAGATGCAACATTACCTCCCTAATGTACTTTGTCTCTGCAGCGTCTCTGGATGCATCAGACCAGCCCTCCATGAGCTCTCTGATGAAGAAGATTGTAGCCAAAGATGGCTTTTTTGGACTCTACCGGGGCATCCTGCCAAACTTCATGAAAGTCATTCCTGCCGTCAGTATCAGCTATGTGGTTTACGAGTACATGAAGACTGGATTAGGAATTTCCAAATGACACTGCTAGTGGATGAAAAAAGACATTTACTGACTACTGAAAATACCTGATACAACTCCAAGAGCAAAGACAGTAACCGAACATACAGAGTGTGACCTCCACCTGCTGCCTCAGCAGTCCAGCGGATGGTAGACTCCATATGTCCCTCTCTGGGTTGTCTGTCTGTAGCTAAAGCAATTTTCAATTGTAATGAGCATGCTTTAATTCTTATCCTCTTATCATTAAGTCTTACTTTATGCACAGTCCCAAACAATATTTGCAACAAAGATAGTACTGTTTATGAGTACATACATGAAAATAGTCTTATAAACTGTGATCAAGCCAAAATGGTAGCTCAATGAGGCAAAGTGTTGGGCTTCTTGGTAACAAAGGAAATTTACTCCATAGAGGGGGGTGAAGCTTGTCCAAAGAGGATAAACAGCAGCATTAATGGTCTTATTTAACTCAGAATTAGCAAAAATGACACTGTGCCAGTTTAAATGCTTAAGTCAACACCCTTTAGAGGTAATTTAACACTTTTTTAAGTTGTAAACAACTGCCCTTGGGTGACATCAGCCCCAGCAGCTGTCCACTAAAAATAACTGGTCCTGAAAAGTTAATACTTTGTTAACACTGGAACTTTGTGTGCATGAAGACACACACATCTTGTGCGATGTGAGATCACTAAGTCCATGTTTTGTGTGTTGTTTGATGATCATTTTCATGTGCCTTAACAGCCACTCCATGTGAACTCTGACATCATCAGATGTTTTTTTCATATATATATATATTTATATATATATAATATTATATTATATATGTGTGTTTGTGTGTGTGTGTGTATGTTTTCAGTTATTATTATAGGTTATGGGTTTTGATGATGGGTACAACATATTAACACTTTTGAAAAAAAGGTAATAACCAGTCAGTGGACTGACAAATTGCTGGTGCTTGCATGTTTTTTTTTCGTCTCTCGTCACTTCATTCCAACACAAAGACATCAAGACCTCCACCCACAAATGCATGCACACCCAAAAAAGGATGCTGTTACATATAACATTATCCCCTCGTTCTTCCACATAACCCAGTGATGGGAAATTGTTATCTTCCATGTAAAATGACAATCAGTCTTTTGTATTTAGTTACATTATATGGATTTAAAGAAACTAAAACTTGCCATGATTTTAATGGCTGCTAACCTGAATATGTGGAAATTCCTATAGGAGTTTAAAATGGTCCTTGCTGGAAGGCCTACAGATGAACAATGGTTCAATGGTGTCAAGTTAAGGGTGGGGGTGGGGGGTTACCGGTATGAAGATTATTGAAATGTCTGAACAGCCCCATCTAGTGGTTAATAAAGAAACACGGACATTTTACCATTTACCATATGAAACTGAAAAGTATTTATTGGTGGGAGTCAGTAGAATACAAGTAAAAACATTACAATAGTGTTTAGGATTTTATTTAATCATATCAGTTTAAACCTATTAGTTTTTTTGATTTAAAGGACTAGATAAAATAATCATCGCTGGCCTTTCTACTTAGGCAGCAATAGATATGAGAGATATTGTGGCAAAGCAGAAAAGTACATAAAACGAACTACGACGGTAAATAATTCCATCAACTTTATTTTCGTGATTTGGTAATTAATTTATGGTCTCACAATAATTTAATGAAGTTCCCATTTACACTACAAAGAAGTCTTTCAATTTTTTGAAATGTGTACTGGCGGACTCTAGCGAGGTGACCAGTCTAAACATGATTCAAAGTAAGGAGTATTAACATGCCAAGAATTTTCATGTTCGATACTAAAAAGGTTAAATACACTAAGAGCCAATCAAAATACAGCGCAACTGGCATCGTTTTTGCTTAGAGAATATTGCCGTCCTTCACCTTTGTTGTGCCGGAAATTTTGTCCAAGCCGCACACCGTAGTTGGGGCACCATCGCGCTGAAGTTGACGGAAAAAAAGGTAAGCGCTCCCTTAAAAACAATCCAGACAAAAACATCTCTTTTATCAGTGTGTTTTGTCCGCTCTGTCTTTAGTGCATGAAGACTGCATGCAGTTTTCATAGCATTGTCATAATCGAAATCGACGTCGTTAATGAGACGTGCGGCTTGCTAGTCAACGTTAGAAAGTGACAGCTAGCAGCTAGCTAATAGCGAGCAGCAGCTAAAAATATTCTGCTGTCGAGTGATCGGGGGTGGGCACAGCTGACAACTAGAGGACTGGTAGGTTACAGCTAGCAAGTTAACCGGATTTAACTGCTTGTAATTAATGCTATAATGGTATATTTTATGTATCTTGTTGGGGAAGTTAAAACGTGTTGCTCATCAAGTAGTTGGTGAGCGTTAACGTTAGCGCTGTGTTTTGTCTGACTCGATGATTGTATTAACGTTAAGCAGTTACTGTTACTGATCCGTCTGATCTGTTGCAGCAAGTCCAGGTTCAAAGCTAGCATATGAGACAGGACTGTCACGGGTACTTCCCGGCATTTAAGGTTGTCTAGCCTACTGGTGAACCTTTTTAGCCTCTCTGGAAAGCTTTTAAGCTTCAGGTCGGAGAACCACACGGCGTCTGGTCGTGTGAATTTAATGTATGTGAGAAATGTAACCCATTGCAAATGTAAATATGGTGCTTGCTAGTTCAAAAGTGGTCATTTGAACACTTCCTATTCAGTCTTCCTCTGTCACTGTGGTGTTTTCTTAACGTGAAACTTAATTACATTGTCATTATTGTGTATATGAGGCACAAACTGGGGCTTAGCTATGGCTTTTATTCAAGATCATTTTCATCTAAAACATAATGATATGATTTTATTGATTTTATTTGTAATCTGTTAAAATCAGTTTTATATCAGGGTTCTGCATTAATGACACTGTTCTTATTTGACATCAAGGAAATACATAATATATTGGGGCTCTTCAGGTTACTGACTTATTTTATGTGTTTGTTGAAATTGTGGTTGTTCCTTATGTCCTCAACATTAAGGGACATAAAAATAACACCAGCCATTATGTTGTTCACTATTGATGAGTTTTTGTGTTTCCAGTTTCTGAATGGCTAAATTGTAATAAAATAGACTGCTGTACTTGATGTTTTGTAACCAAGCTTATAAGAAGTTGTCTGTTCTTTGCAGTAGCTAAATAAATACTGAGGTACTATGGGCAACACAAGTGATAGGGTGGCTGGGGACCGCCATGGTGCCAAAACCCACCGTTCAGACAGCAGTGGCAGTCACAAAGACCAGGAACCCAGCAGCAAGATGGTGGACAGCACAGATGACCCCAACATCTTCAACACCCACGGGCCAGAGTCCAAGGTGCCGCTGCAAATAACAGAAACACCAATACGGTTTAGTCTATTGTACAGAATTATCTTTGTTTTTCAGGAATATCTTTCATTTTACAGTTGAGTTATTAATTAATTGCTTTCAGGCATCAGGAGAGAAAGAATTCACCCCAGATCTGGATGACCTGGTAAAAACTGGTCCTCAGGCTCGACCCACAGTCATCCGCTGGGCTGGAGGAGGAAAGGAGGTCTACATAGCTGGTTCCTTTAATAACTGGAGCACAAAGATACCACTGAATAAGAGGTAAAGGGGTATTTTTATTGCTTTGTATTTAATATACTTGGAGTTTTAGTGTATTCTCACCCTCTTGCTAGGGATCCAATGCATATTACAGTGTGTGACAGCTGTAGCCTTTTAGTAGAGAGAAGCTCAGTATTGCACTAACATTCACCATGTTCTTTTCTTCAAAGCCACAATGACTTTGTAGCGATCCTGGATCTGCCAGAAGGAGAGCACCAGTACAAGTTTTTTGTAGATGGACAGTGGGTCCATGATGCGTCAGAGGTACATGAGTGTCTTTTTTGTCTGACTCATGAGAGTAATGTTGGTAATCTACATTAAATATAGGTTAAAAAAAACCTTTCCATTAAATATGGTCTTCTACACATGAAGTTCTTACTTAATCTCAGACAGTTGATTTAGCCAACAGTGTGCAATACTATGATGCGTTGTTATGTGCTGTTTAAAAGTCCTCACTAGCTCTAGATTATTGTGTAAATGCAAACACACTCACAGCATTGACTTCAAATGATTTTCAAAAACCCAGTGAAATGTGTGCTGAGTGTTTCCAGTAATAATTACAAAAATGCCTCTTCATTATATCTTGGTACCTTCATTTTTTACAGCCAGTTGTAACCAGCCAGCTCGGCACCATCAACAATCTCATCCACGTGAAAAAGTCAGACTTTGAGGTGTTTGATGCCCTGCAGGTTGACTCTTTGGAGTGCTCAGACACATCAGGTCCGTCTGTGTAGCTACTATCAACACCTATACAGTAAATAATCATTAAAAGTCTTATTACATTGTCAGTGGCGTAATTGTGGCTGTTGTATGTTTACAGACCTGTCCAGCTCCCCTCCAGGACCGTATGGACAGGAGCAGTACATCTTCAGACCTGAAGAGCATTTCAAAGCCCCACCTATACTTCCTCCTCACCTTCTCCAAGTCATCCTCAACAAGGACACCAATATATCTGTTAGTCTCTCCTCCACCTCTGCTGTCCTCAAATACCCTTGAGCCTTAATTTTTTCTTTGTCTTCGTTGTGGTTGTTGTTTATCATTTCCTCTGTGGTTTGTAACATTTCCTCTTCCTCTCTCTCGGCAGTGTGATCCTGCCCTGCTGCCTGAGCCAAATCACGTCATGCTAAATCATCTTTACGCTCTCTCTATAAAGGTATGTTCACAGGAACCAGCTGAAACACTTCTCACGCTTAACATTATATCTCATGAACTTGATGCCATGTGTTGCTGGCATCAAATTTATAATGAGCATACAGAAATAAAAATAAGTGGATTTAATTTTAAAACAGTAAATATAATGTTTATTTACTATTTTCAATGGAATCTATTGCACAAATGATTTGGAAATTATCACATTCTGTTCTATTTACGTTTGTGTCATAAACTTTCAATACTCTTAAAATTACAGGATTAATTTTTAAATGCAAATAATACAAAAAGACTCCATCAGTGGTAAAGATCCATAATGTTTTATGGCTCAGTTTCTTATGTTATTTGTTTATTTAACCTCGCTCCATGGGTTTGGATCTCCTTAACAGCAGCTTGCTTCTGTATTGTGTTTGTGTAGGATGGAGTGATGGTGCTGAGTGCGACACACAGATACAAGAAGAAATACGTCACGTCTCTGCTTTACAAGCCTATCTAAACCTCAACTTGAGTGCTCCAGAGTGCTTTTAGAGAGCAGCATGTTTGTATTCTGCTGTTTTATTTTTTTCCCTGTCATCACGTTTAGCCAAATCTTGCACTGAAACAAGTTTACAGGCAAGCTGAAGGCCAGTGGCTGTGACTGTGGCTTGGTCTTTCAAAGGTTGCACTTCTGTCTACATAGGGCTCTGAACAAAAGTAGCGAAGTGTGTGAGCGTTTGTAGTGTGTCAGAGGGAGAAGAGAACCATACAGTGGCTTTTACCTGAGACATCTACAGACAGAGAAGACACTGACTAACTCACTGTGTGTATTTGTTTGCTGCACCTTGTGAATATATGCATGTCCTTACGTTATTTAAAGGATGCTCTTATAAAGTGAGGGCTTTTGAGTTTTACTGATGTGGATCAACAGTTTGATTTTGATCTTGTGTCGTCATTTCCTCATTGAAGTGGTTAGTTTTGAACTAATTGACTTGAAAGCATTTGTGGCAAGTGCATGCAAAAATAACAATGATTAAATCTGATATCCACGTCAGGTTCTTGGTGCTGAAGAGATCAGCAGACTTGCCTTTGCTTGAACATGAAGTACAACAGCCTGCTGTAAGGACAACTGAATCTTACCTTAAGATGAACTCACAAACACGAGGCAGCAGTGAATAGCATCACATTTTTTTCAGTGAACACATAACATATTAAATTTCTCACAGTTTGGCCATCATTCAGTGAAATCTGCAGCATGAGCTCAGCTATTAACAAGTGCAAGATTCAAGTTTATTAATGAGAAGGTCACAATAGATGGAGTGCTTGTTTGTTTCAATAGGAAATGCCTACTTTCCTAACAAGAAATGGTTGTCAAAGGTCCGTGTTAAGTTCTGCTGTTGCCTTTATCTTGACGTATGTGAGCACTTTAGCATCCTGTGAGCAGGAGTGTTGATATAAGCTTTAAACTATGCAGCAGACAACTCTTGTACTGTAGCTTCTTTGGACTATAGAACCTAATGTGTGTGGGTTTTTTGTTTTTTTTTTTAATTTAAATTTTTTTGATGAACTTGCAGTGCTTTATATGTGTGTGCATCTGCGCTAAGTTGTACTATATGTATCCGTTAAATGTATTGACATACACAGTGTACACCCAAACCGTTTTAACTTGCTGCTTTGCATGTGTTGAATGTTTGCAACTTGTCAGGCTGTGACACAGGATATGAGTGTGGTACACATTCAGAAGCAGGCTGCACACACACCTCAAGATGTAATCAGTGACACATTTGCAGATGGATTTACAGGGCTATGTGGATAGATAGCTATCATGAATATTAATGATGTACAAAGTTTGCTCATGTGTGTGTTTATTGCAGTGTGAGAAGTTAAGATTATCTGCATTTTGCGGTATTGTGGCTTTGAATTATTTTGGTCACTTGTAAGTCGTGCTATTTAAATGTTTGCATCTACATTATATATACCCACGGTTGATACATTCTACAGACTTAAAAAGGGGCTTTTATAAATTCTGTTGGTGTTCAACTAGACGCTCTGAAAGTATTTTGTGAATGTCGAGCCTAGCCATGAGGTTTTGTCCAAACAGTTTTTATGACTTGCAGATAAGATAAGGGAGTATGAACAAGTGTCATGGGTGCCTCATGGCGTTTTTAAGGCTAAAACCAAAACTTGAATTTTACAGCCGTTTAAATGAATGTTTTAAAACGCTTTGCAAAACCACTGTGATGATTCACTGTACAAGGTTTTACTTGTTTGCAAATAAAGAGAGGACATGCTGGTCCTAACTCCTGTCTTTGTCTTTTTTTTTAATCTAGTGTAAGAAGCCAATACTCTGGGTTGAAGACATATTAAGATTTGCTCTGTTAAAAATATACACTTAAGATATAAGGATTTGTCATTAAACTTGTATTTTTTGTTGGTGGTGTCATAATCTGGAGATAAGTATTTCTGTGGTACAAACCTTTATCTCTGAGCAACAACAGCACAATCAAATATAAAAATTTAACAAGAGTAAAGCACAAAAGCTTTTTTAAGTGTTTTATTCATTCTTTCACAAAATCTTTCATTGATAATACTCTTGCCAACACAGCACACTGTTAACTGCCATCAGAGACAGGATCCATATGAGTCCTGTATCGGCCTTCTAGTTCATTATGCACAAACTCGGAAAAGAAGCTGTTTTCCAATCACATAAAAGCTGCATCAATCAAGTAGCACTATATACATACGCAACTGAGGACCTACAATACATTGTTTCAAACTGCCGTTTGATTCCCTTCTTAACAACAAGTAGCAAAAAGGCTTTGTTTACGCTCCAACAAGGTGCTTTTTGGATCCAACATTTCACAATCTTTCCAGGCATTGGCTTTTTTTTTTTTACAGTAGACAAATCTTCAAAACTTTTCCCTTTAACTTCTTTCATTTCAAAAGGAAATATCAAACGTTTTTACCTCTATAGAAATACTTGGCAACTTTTGTCTTTTTCTGAAGACTTGAGCGCAAACAAAACCTAATTTGGCAGATCTCAGGTAGACAAGCACTAATTCAAGGCCATTTCTACCACTGAGAGCAGGTTAAAGAGGCTCCCAAGCTAAATGTAAAGGCAAGCGAAGCAACATTAATCAGAGCATTGTTACAGGTGAGCAATATTGTAATCAGTGACTTAGATATCATAAAGGCATAGTTTGTGATTTCTTATCAGCCTAGGTGACTAACTGATTCAAGGTGACACAATCCTCTAACATACACTGCATATAAATCAAACATTGCAGAAAGTGAATGTAGCAAACGTACTTGTGATACTATGATGTTTAACATCAAATTAAAAGGTTTAAAGCTATTGCACAGCTACCCAGAAAATCAACTTTGCAAAAAGCAAATGTTGGATGTTTTCTCACACTCACACAAAAGCCAAGTTCATAAGTGATAAGCAGGTTATTTACAGCATAAAATGGCAAATGTACAGCATTAAAACACGTCAAACTAAATGTGAGGTTGAACAGCTATAAGTGAGTGAATTAGAGAACACTGATCCCACCAGTAGCCTGCCAAAGTTTGCATCATCTGTAAGAACTTGACAACCTATATTGCCATTGCCATGGGAATGCTAAGAAGGCCTGAACCAAGAGAAATAACATAAAGACAATAGCATATGGCCTTGTGGGAAAAATCCACTCTGTTGAGTTTTGGTCCAAAAAGAAGGATCTCATTTCCGACAATTCGTAACAAACTGAACAAGCTGTCTAACGGTTACCATCTCTGTGGTTCTGGAGGCCCTCTGAAAAAAAAAGACACCTCGTTCTCCCGACGGTCTGATCAGACCTGGGTTTGTCATTCGCATGGATAAGGCAAGTCAAAGTGAAAGTAAAGAGTTCAAAGTTCAAACTTTGGCAAGAATTGGCAATTCCCTGTTCCATAGCTTAGATTTTTACCAGTTACAATCTCTGTCATGCATCAACACTTCAGAAGAAAACGTACAATCGTTAACACTGATTGTGACCTAACTTTATCATGAGTGTAACTAATAATCCAGTGTCAAGCAAAGAAATAATAAAATAATAATAATAACTCAGTTGCAGCATGATCATACAAGAAACAACATCATTATTGCACATGCTCGTATTAGAACTCCTACATAGGAGCTTGAATACGCGTGTTTAGCCTAGGTCCATTTGAGCACTTTTACCTCTCTTTTCTTTAAAATTTTTGCATTTCTCCTTGAAATCACAACCAATAAGACTGATCAAAGCCTTGAGCATTTGACGGACCCAACCCGACCCATTCAGTACTTTAAATTCAGCAGATAGATGCCAAAAAACAAGGCACCGTAAGGACTTAAACAGGAGGCTTGTGACTGAAATGGAACTTTTCTCTGGCTTTTGTTCTGCTATTCATACCCCTTGGCTAATGGCGGACATACCATTCATAAGCTTCCTCCATAAATACAGATACAGCTAGTACACAACTACTCAGCAGTGATCACCAACCTCCTATACATTCATCCCCTGTGTGTAGTGATACATCGTGGGTGTCACTGTTCTTTGCATTGCATTTGCAAAAAAAGATCTTCTTTTTAATAAAAGTGCCACGAGAAGTAAACTTGCATTTTCGGTGGCAGTCAAAGTTGATGATGTCTTGTCTTTGAGTGAGCCATTTTCAACCACGCATATACAAATGTGTATATGAGTGTACGTGTGTGCAGAAATCCTCTCACAAGCCACGATTAAACATGCATGAACATTTTCTCTGTCCACAGGCTGTCTGGCTCACAGCAGAGGATGCTCTTAGAGACGGATCTTGGTGTGTATTATAGAAATTTCTATATTAAGTCTCAAGTTAAGTTCTCATATGACTATCGTTTGGTTGATTTTGGTACAATTATCCTGAAAGTTTTTGTAATACAGTCCCTTAAAACCAAAATGCATTTCTGAAAACACACACCTGAACTGAAACCAGTGTCTAGGAGCATCTTCAACCAGCTCCATCAGGACGCACATCACTGAAACCACCAGAGGCACATTTCAAACCCTTTCTTCTGTTACACACACGACAAGGCAAACTGCTGACTGTATCACTCAAAGACCATAGTACATGTGGTGGGAGGTGGCAGAGAGTGTCAGGGGATTTGGCGAGGGCATTGAGGGAGTTTGGTAAGGCTCAAGGTGCAGATTATACTGTGCACGAACTGCCCGGAGGAGGGGAGGATGGAAGCACTCTCAAGGCTGGACAGAGGTAAAGGCAGAGGTTGGGTGGGACAGGAAAGGCTGGTGTGGAGGGTTGGACAGAGGGCGGCGGGGTGTTAGGTGTTGGCTGTGTTAGCAAAGAGGTCAGAGGTGGCGGCATTGAGGCTGGTTCTTTTAAAAGTCTAAAGTAGGCATTGGCTGCTGCGCTTCCTCGCTGCTGGACGTTGATTGGCCACAGCTCCTGAAGCACCGCTGGTCTTCAGGAAACTGCGATCAGCAGGCTGCCTTCGGGCAGCACCTCCTGGGTCCTCAGCTGGATTTAGGGAGAAGAGGAGAAGGGAAAAACAAGATTAAAGTTATAATTCCTCTATTTTAACAAACTACTATAGAGGTGAAATGTTAAAGAAGCAGTTTAACATTTTGCATTTTAGCTTCTTGTCAAAGTTGGACGAGAAGATCAATAGCACTGTCATTTCTGTATGGTCAATTTAAAGCTTGAGCTTGCAAGCTATCTTGTTTGATCTGTACAAAAACAAAGGTGTTAAAAGGACAAATTGTGCGGTTCTATGGGAGTTGGGTGCTTGAAAAATTTCTTTCCTGAATGATTCCAAAAATTCCACTCAATAATACTTATCTGGGAGCTTTTTGGGTGCAGGTAAGCAGATTGTGCTATCTTTGGAGAGAGTCAGACTAGCTGCTCCTCTGTTCTCAGTATCTGTCATCGATGAATGGCTTATC
The DNA here is from genome assembly GCA_029814665.1 of Acanthurus lineatus. Taxonomy (NCBI): domain Eukaryota; kingdom Metazoa; phylum Chordata; class Actinopteri; order Acanthuriformes; family Acanthuridae; genus Acanthurus; species Acanthurus lineatus. The sequence continues at coordinate 10,452,286 of JAPZDV010000004.1, read as the reverse complement.
TCTGCTTAATGCCAAAGCACAAAATTAGCCATATTGTCCAATACGTGGTCTCATCAGTAAACCAACCGATTCACGATTCACCCAGTCATGTTTTCCTGTCAATCATGAATTGACAGCGTGTTTTTAGCATCAAATGACATATTATAACCAAACCTTAATAAAAGAATTAGTTCTTTAATATACACTAGCGTGATAAGAATGACCTTAAATGACAGAACCCCTCTGTGAGGAAATATATTTGTCATGTTTGATTACTTAGTCTGACTCCAGTCCTGTCTGCTAACATTGAGGGTAGGATTCATGACCTTTTTACCGCATGAAGACACAAGGAGAGAAAAAAGATGTTTCAGCTTCCAGTCTGAGGAGCTGTCATGTTGTTCATCTTTTTACAGTCAATGGTATTTAAGCTAGCTAAGCTAGGCTAACTGTCTGCTGGCGGTAACTTCATATTTAGTGTAAAAACACAAGATCGCTTTTGATCTTCTCATCCAAGTCTCAAAGAGAAAGACGATTTCACAAAATGTCAAACTTTTCCTTTAAAGAACACCTCAGAAAATAGTCATTTCTGTGCAATGTTAGTTGTAATAAAGCTCCCAAAATACAACTGCTAGCGGATGAAAAGCTGAGTGAGTGGTTAGAGATAAGCAATGGCATAACTGAGATCTTCTGACCCCAAACACACACACACACATACACACACTTGCTGTGTCTCGTCTGCGTCTTGCATGTCTCTTGGTGTGAATGAATCTGGGTGTTTATGGAACTTTATTTTAAGCTGTCACACATGTTTTGGTGTATACGTCCTTTACTCATACTATGACAACATACATACAGAATGGAAACTATGTAGTGAGCAGTTACAACTGTTGGCTGTCTGAGACTATAAATAAACCCAACCTTAAAACAGAGGACATGTAGAAGTAAACAACACTCAAGTGTAGCGGCAGCTTACTATAAGGATTTGTGTGCACTGTGGTGTCAGTGATATGGGTTCAGTCATAACTCACAGCCTTTTAAAACTCCTACAGGCTAGCAATGCACCTTAGCTGAGTTGTTTTAGTGTAATTTAAAGATCACACGCCACATGTGAAGATGCAGACGCTAAAGTTAAACCAAGTTAGACCAGGATGTAGTCGCTGTCAGATGGGATGGCAGAGCAGAGATGTAAGCATGTTTAGAAAAAGCAAAAATCCACACAGAGGTATAAGCTGCCCAAGACCACAGAGTCAACTTAACATTCACTTTTCCACCTACAGTTTCACCAGCAGGCAAAACTGCTACCGTCTACTAATGAGCAAAGAAGTTATTTTCAGTGTCCTGAATCATGAGAATGAGTTGAATTATTAATTTAATATTTAATTACAGCTCATTCAAATGATTCATACACTGAAATTTTCAGTGCTGCACTGACTGCAAAGTCTCCTTCACTGAACTTTACCACAGCTGGGAAATACTGAACTGTGAATGCTTGTATATTAAAGGATGAACTACTGATCTGAAATTCAGTTGTATTAAGATACTGTTTGCAAACTGAAAGCTGCTATAACAAAGTTCTGCTGCATTATGTGTAGTATTAATATTTGTACAACACCTAATTATTAAATAATTGACTTAGTATTACTTCCTACTTTGAGACCTAGGGACATATAGAGGGATAGTAAGGGGCAAGTTTTGGGAATTCAAGGACTTTCACTGAGGGCACAACAATGTGTGGCACAGTCAGTGATTGAATCACAAAGCAACTGCATCGTTCCCTGCTCAGATTTGTGTTTTTTTATCACAGCAGTTTTCCATGAATTGTAATCTTTGATATTATGTGCAGTTCAGTGTGAATGTATTCTACTAGCTGTCTGTCTTTCAAACAGCATTACGTGTGTTTGTACATGCGGCACTCCTTGCAAGTAACTTTAAATATTTGCCCATGCATACAATATCACTTCTAGATAATGTTATCTGTTTCCTCGTATGGATGAATGAATCAAAGTGTTTCCTGAATGGATAGTTTCAGGAATTCAGTTCAGTTTGTTCACTCGGTAAATTTGCTCTTTTCATTAACATTCATTAACAATATGACACTCTTACAGTCAGGCTACTGAAACACAGGGCCTGGGACAACGTCTACCTCATTGCAAGATCACAAGATGTCAGACGGTTACCAGCATAAGAAGAAGAAGAGGAGGAGCTTAGAGAGGAAAGTCTCAGCTCATTCTTCTGGGGGGTTTAAAGGAGGAGAGGAGAGAGACAAATGTAGGACGAAGGAACATGTGAGACAGAAAAGTGATGAATTTCTATCATATATACCAAAAAATCAGATGAGGACAACAGAGACATCACAACATACAATGCTGATAGACCTAAGACCGGGAATCTGCACACAGATAACCTATATTATATCTGATATCCTGTAGGAGGTCCATATTTTCCTCACCTCTAAATTTGTCCTGGCTTTCTTCAGCACATCACGAGTCCTTGACACTGCAAAACAAGAGAAATGTATTATTCATAAACTACATTACACAGAAGAGGTGTGCCACACTGACAAGCAATTAAAATCAGTTAAATTAACTTATTGCCTTTTGCATTTTTGTGCAGAAATACCTGAAATAGTAGAGACAGGCTAGTGTTATTATGTAAGACCTGCAAGCTAAACTAATCAGAGCAGAGCTGGACAGAGCATGCCTCTATGCAAAGTGTAAAAAACAACAACAAAAAAAATCTTGATGATGGTATTTTAATAAACCTGCAGTGCAGACCATTTGTCTCCCCCCCTCTGGCAGTGGTTGTAAATCACATAACACAGGACAGACACACAGACACACTTACATTGATTGACTATGAAGTGCTCCATGCTCTCTTTAGTGCGGCTGGTGCTCCTCAGCCTTTGAATCGTCCCCTTGAGAACCTCCTCCTGCTCTGATATACGCAGTTTCAGGGACAAGATCTCCTCTTGCATACACTGCTCCTACATACACAAAGTGACGTTTATTGTAGAAGCCCAGCTCGGTGTTTTCTTAACAAACATGTTTGAGTGTCAAAGTTCTTTAAAAAATAAGTCACCACCAATCACCAGAAAGATTTGACCAGACATGAAATATCCTAATGTGTTTCAAACCTTCTTAAGGTTTTGGATGGATGGATCAGTGCTGGGCAGAGCTGCTCTCCAGAACATCTTCAGCAGAGACATCGCCTCCTCCAGGATCTGCCTCAGAGTCTTGGTGTTGGCCAGCAGACTTTTCACACATCCAAGATCCAGGACCTGCTTACAGAGCTCAGTTAGACACTTGTGCTCTACAGTCATTACTCTACTGATTTGTTGCCTTTGATTTAGTTTTTCTTTGGTGTTTTTTGGCTCTCACCAGCTCACTGCTCTGTTTCTGGTTGCCCTCCAGCATCTGTGGGCTGAGGCAGGCCTGCAGGGTCGTCTCCATGCGCTGGATGAGGCTCCGGCCCTCTAGGACCTGCTGCTGTAGAGCACTGAAGTCATCCACATGTCCAATGGCATGACGACCGTTACGGTTTGCAAACGATCCATCAGGAGCATCTCCTTCCAGCTCAGAGTGAGGGTCAAGAGGGTCTGCAGGAAATATAAGAGTTAGAATGTCTTTGGAAAGGACTTTTGGTGACATAATTTTATTTTTGTTTTGAAAGAAAGCAACATTCTGTTAATGTTATTACTGTTATGGAGCAGTACAGTCTTTTTAAAATCAGTGCCAAAAATGAAGCTGCAGTCATGCAGTGCAGTGTAAGTCACACCATTGGCAGTTATATGGCTGTCGTCCACGTCTGAGTAGGGAGGACCAGGAGATCCACAGTTAAACAGACCAATGTCCCTGACCGGTGGAGACGGAGCTGGGTCTGTGGAGCACACAGACACACAAACCAGGCTTGGACACAGCAAAACCACACCACAGCACACTAGGCCTCACCAACATTCTGCATGGTACAAAGGTTGGTGTCATTTCTGTCTCACCGTGCAGCAGCTGTCGTCTGTAGAAGTTTTCTCTCTGAGGGCTGGCAGTGAGGGCCGAGAGCGAGGGAGTCCGAGGAGAGCCGACCCCGAGCTTCTGCTCCAGCTGCTTGTGGAGCTCCAGCTGTTTGAGGGCACTGTTCTCCTGGACGCTGTTTTGCAGCTGGGCTCGCAGACTCCTCACCTCCCCCAGCAGCTCCCCCAGCTCCACTGGCAGGACCGGAAGCTCACACAGGTAGCCTGAAGACAAATCACACGATCATTGGAGAGACTGACAGAAAATGCCTCTGCTTCAGTGCTTGTTGGGGTATGAAGAGTTTTATTGCAGCACAACAACTACAGATTTGATTGCATGTTTCTTGGTGTAAAGATAATTTTGTAATCATAGCATTTTTGTAGTGTCCTTATGGCAAGAGTGTTTATCTATAGAATAATTAAATAATCAAAGTGAAATATAAGCAATCTTATCTCTGCACCTCCAGGTTTACAATGATGCAATTTCTTATGTGGTCACCAGATGGGGCCAAATTACAGAATTCCTTAAGATATCTTACATATAAAGATTTAATTTTTCTTTCTCTTTTTTTATTTAAAAGAAGATTATCTTAAGTACAGTTAGTGTAGCATAAGATACTGACCTTTGTTGGCCTTTGTGCTGGAGCACACTCGATCGTACACTTGTAGCTCACTCTGCAGGGAGTGGATGAGCTCTCTGCTCTCACATAGCTGCTGCTGAAGTAGAGACACCTCATGCTGGAGCCTGAGGGTACACACATGCGTCACATAATAGTCAGTGAAAGGATATGTAAACACACAGACAAGCACAATGTTAATCTATGCATCAGTCACTGTGTAATTTGATCTATATATAGACACAGCAAACACACCAACCTGTTGGTTTTCTCCTGACTGGCCTGTCTTTCCTGCCTTAATATGTGTATCTGCTGTCCCTGCTCCTGGCTGTGAGCCTGGAGTCGCCTGAGCTCCTCCTTCCACTGCTCTGCCTCCAGCTCTGCTTGTTTCAGGCGGGCCCGTGCTGTGAACACCGCCTCACGCAACTGCACCACCTCCTCACATGTGTCTGATGAAAGAGGAGAGTCAACATCCATCAGCATACATATTCCAAAACGAAGCAGTAAAGAAAAGTCATTAAAACTTTATCCCACTTTCAAACGAAGCACCTGTGCTGGCCTGCAGCCGCGACTGTAGACCCAAGTTCTCTTCCTTCAGGACTCTGATCTCATTGGACAGTTGAGTGACCGTGTCCAGTCCTTGAATGTAGATGTTTGTTGGTGCCCCTGAACAAAAAACAGACCTGTTATTTTGTGTTATATCTTAGAGAAATGACACGACTTCAATCCACACCTCTTGGTCACAGTACCTCCATCACGCCCACTGGTGGCCAGTCTCTCCTCCAGCTGCTGTCGGAGCCTCTCATTGGTCTTGATGGACTCCTCAAGACGCTGACGGAGACACTTCACTTCCCGCAGGTGCTCCTCTATTAAATTTACCCCTGAGACAAACAGCCAATAACAACTTTTATAACAAACAGTGCCTGCTTCGGTGGAGAAAATAATGGAATGCTTGTTACAGGGGAATTTTTGACACTCATCATAAAGCTTTATGGTTAAAATAAAAGTCACACCTGCATGGCTGCTTCCTTGCTGGTGTCCCGATGATCCAGAATAGCTTCCAAGCGGCTGAACAATATTCTCTATGTCCCAAAAAGTCCCCCCTGTCACCGGACCTGAGTCAGACTTCAGCGAGTGGCATCCAGAAATGCCACCGAGCTGACACTGTTGAAAGGCATGATGGGATAGCTGGCTGTAGCTTGAGAGGTCGTGCTGGTTGTGGGCACCAGGTGAGAGGGTGAACAGAGCCTTGTCATGGGGGACTGTGAAGCCTGTGACAACAAACACACACATACACATACACAAAAAAGAGTAAAAATGTGTGTGAATCACTGACAGGAGAACAGAGGAGTTTTGATCCACTCATTTAAAAAACGAGACATTTCGAGAATCTTTATAAATTCATTTCACACAAATAGCCCACACTCCCCCACCCGCCCCTCACCCCTGCTCTGCTCATTCATCTGCTTGTACAGTGTGTCGAGCTCTGGGCGAACAGCGATCACAGACAGGGCCCTGGGCCGGGGGGCAGAAGTGACTTCCACACCCCAGACATCAGGGCCAGAGGGGACGGACAGGGAGCAGGAGACAGGCTGACTGAGAAGGGCTGGAGGAGAATGACAGGAAGTGAAGTGTACAGAACATGAAGGAGGAGGAGGAGGAGGAGCAGAAAATGTTGGCAATTTGCAAATCATGGCCAGCTTTGTGTCCAATACCTCTGGAGGTTTGACCATTCAAACCCACACGGGCTGAGCAAAGCATGTTGGGACAGCTGCTGGAGGTCTTGAGGAAACCATGAGGAGGAGGAAGAGGGATAGATGGACAGACTGAAGGGGGAGGAATGGAGAGTGAAAAGAATAGCAGAGGAAGACAAGAGATGTGAACATAGGACTAAACTTTAACAGTACCATCCTGCTCTGAAGTGGGTCCCGGGAGCCGCAGACGATGCTCCTCCTGATATTCTCTGGCGTCTAAGTCAGAGCACAGCTCCAAGTCCTCGTGGGCTCTGTACTCGTCCGACACCAAGGAGGTTCTGTCTGACTGGTCGGTGGTCTCAGAGAGGGCAAGGCAGCTGGACGGGGTCTCTGGACGCTGCTGTAACTTGGTGTGGAGCGACTCGATGATTTTATCTTTGTGCTGAAGCTCTTTACTCAGCCTGAACGTGCAAACAAGAGAATAAACAATCGCATCCTGAATTGACAGCTTTTAGAGACAACAGAAGCATGTCCATAATAGACTGCTTAGACAGCAGCAGACACGGCACGACACAGTGCAAGCAACAATACATCCACAGCACAATTACATACAGTAATAAAAATTTCCTACGTAGCTGTACAAAAATAAAATAAGGTTGTAGTCAATCTTAAAGAAGAAAACCAACTCTTCTTCAATGTGAGAATATGATGTTTTGTTATTTTAAGCCAGTCCCTCACTGTAGGTGAACCAGCCTGCAACCAGTCACAAGTATTTGTTTTTTTTCTAAAAGCAAATATGCCTATGTGCAGTAACTACATGCATATTCCTCTTACTGTTTCAGCTGACGAAGCATGAACATTCTGTCTCTTTCCAACAACATCCTTAAAAAAGCTGTCTCTCTTGCTTGGCTTCCACTCACAGAAAAAGACCACAGAGACTGTCTGTATATGGAACTGTTCTTAGAAAGCATTGCTTTCCACAGAGGAGCCATCACATCATTAGTCCAGTCCAGAGAAACTACCAGCAAGTCTTTGATTCACTACAGCAGCCTGAGCTGGGAAAGTCTCGTCTGTGAAGATTCGGCACAGAAATACTGAAGACTCTCTGCGTCTTCGACTTCTTACCTCAGAAATAACAGTACTCAGATAGTGGAAAAAACAAAAACTTCAGAGAAATTGAGGAAATTCTGCTGTTGCACTCAAATAAAAGACTAAAAAGTAAATAGATAAAAGACTTTGTAAAGATTCAACAGAAAGTCTTGCACCATTAAAAAACTGTCACACTGTCACACGGAGCGTCTTAATCCCACCTGAGAGTCTATTCAACTAAAGTACCTTAAGAGTAAATGCACCACGCTGTGGCCTGTGTGCGGATTAACAGCAACCTTCTGTCTCCTCTCCAACATAAGGAGCCGCGTGGACGCCTCCTCGTGTGCTGCCCATGTCACATGACACAGTCTCTAATCAGTAAGACAAAGTAAGTGCTCTTAAACGTAAGCTAATAACTGCACAGGAGGCCAACAGATCGCACTGCTGCAAATTAGAGACCCTTGGTTTGTTATTGCAAAGGGTTGGAGGTGAAGATTTGTCAGTTTTGAATTTGTTTTATATGGAAAATCATAGAATTTAATGCTTTGTAATTAAATAATGACTATAACAAAGATTACAAAGGTTATCATTTAAATGTGGCTCCATAACCTGAACCAATAGCTTGATCTTTCAAATAATTAAGAGAGCTTGTATGTCCGTGTTAAGTGAATCTCTCAGTTAGTAAAAATGGTTGACACTTAAAACCACACACCCATATACATATGAATACTTTTAATCCAACTCACCGAAGGGCAAGCAGCTCATGGCCTGTCTTATCATCATGGCTCTCTGTGCGGTCGCCTGTGGGAAAAAAAAAAGGAAGGACAGAGCATAAGACAGAGGAGACACATTTTAACATAACAACGTGGGCCATGAGAACATGATTCTAGAAGGAAGAGGCTGATCCTTACGTCCGCTGATCTTGGTGACCACTCTTTGTGCCAGGGCAGTGTTCTGTGCCAATTGCTCTCTAAAGCTCTGACCCATGTAGTAATCGATATCATTGGCACGCAGCAGCTCCTCAAAGGCCTGGAAGTTGTTGAGAATGTGCAGTGAGTATAAGAAGAATGACTAGAGACACTAAACACTGCTTTCATTCATATGGTTTAAAACTGATAAATGTTGTTTAATGACTCATGTAGTTAGTGCAGGAGTGTCCGTCGTACCTTGGTGGTATCACCCAGGTGCTGGGTGAGAATATGGCAGACTCCCTGCCCCTCCCTCATCCTCTGCCTCAGGTGGGACAGCTCACGAGCTTGTGTCTGGATCAGAGAGTTGTACTTCCTGTAAAAAGAAGAATAGCACAGTATTAATAGAGATGCTAGCACATTTCAGAGTATTTAGGACTGTAAGTCATGTGACTAACAATGCCTGTGTGTATCTGTTTACTGATTCTAGGTAAAATAAAGGTGCCTCAGGGGACAATAGAGGCAAGTTTCTCTCGACCTCTGCCTCTGTGTCTCTGATGACTCACCCAGGCCAGGTGGCACATTTCCCCTCCTCTGTTTGGCCTTTGCCCTCCAGTCTAGAGCTCTTCAGTTGTGCCTCCAGCGATGCAACTCGTTCCATCAGCTCTTGAAGCTCCTTGCTGGGCTTAGAGCCTGAACGAATCGCCTGGCTGTCAGACATCCAGCCTTCATCCTCTTCCACACCGCTGGGGGCAGGTGATGTCTCAAAGGCCCAGTTCACCTAGAAGAACAGCAAAAAAACAAAAAAGAACTTATAACAAACATCATTATGAAACTAAAAAGAACTTTAAAGATCATTCAGTAATGTAGCGTGGCTGGTTGATGCTATCAGACCTTGCGTGGGGTGCGCTCCAGGCTGGAGGCGTAGTCACTGGTGGTAGACAGGGAGCGCACACGCAGCTGCAGCCCACGGATTACCTTATGGCAGCGCGTCAGCTGGGAGCGGAGATCCTGAACCAGGTGCTGCAGAGATGCTGACTCATCCCCTGTTTCATAAGCACCTCTGTTGCTGCTGCAGTGACCAGTGTACCAGCTGCTGCCCACACCCTCATAGTCCTGTTGATGGGACAGTGAGGTGCACATCTCCAGATCATCAAACTCTAAAAGGAGGATGAAAGAGACACATCAATGCAGGATTCATAAGGAAAAGCTAGTGTTTTTTACAAGGGAGGAAAAAACTATGGGCTCTTTTAGACCAAAACAGATATGCAGTAATCCCAGCAGCTCTTTGTGCTCCCTTGTGGCAAAGTTGTTCAGCTGATCAGCCAATCAGCTGATGAGCCACTGCAGCATGACATCAGGTTGTATTCCTCTAGGAGTTTACTCTGATTTTTCCCTCTGCTGCAGAGACATGCTGTTTTTTTTGGAACCAACTGCAGTAGCATTGCTACATTTAGATCTGACTACCTCCATTAAATTAAATGGGAGAACTTTCATTTTTTCACTTTTATGCCTGATTTGGTCTGAATTGGCCCTCACAGTTAATGAGAAGTCTGGTGTATTTTTTATCACCTGGGCTGCTGGCGTCTTCTCTCTCAGCCTCGTTCTCACTGCGACCACATGTCTCATAACCCAGATCCTGGAGATCAACCTGCACCTGTTTACTGGCCTGTTGGACCGATGTCTCCGCTGTAGAGACACAAGGAGAACAACACTTAAATTCTGTGCATTCATGAGTGTTTGATTAAATTTTTTGCATGATTTTTAGTAATTTATGTGTATAACAGTATGTGTGTGCTCCTGAGTGTGACTCACTGAGCAGGTCTCTGTAGTCCTTCAGTTGTTCGGCCTGAGCGTGGACCGTGGCCTCAGACACCATCAGCCTTTCCTGCAGCTCTCTGTTCTCCTGGTGGCTCAGAGCCAGATCAGAGCTCAGACGGGCCGCCTGCTCACGGAGACCCTCCTCTATATCCTGCCAGAGCTCTCCCACCTCACTGCCGCCAACAACAGGCTCAAGCTCCTGCAACAACAGACGAGGACTCCATTACTCATATAAACAAAGAGCAGAATGAGAAGGAACAAAACAGCTGTACATAGAGACTTTAAGGGAAGGCCCATGGGAAGGAGAAATTACAAAAACCTTAATGCTTTATAACTGAGAGAAAAAGGTTACAAACTGTCATAAGTTACTCAAACATGTTTTTATTCTTATGTCTAGATGATGTTACCGTCTCGGGTAGGCGCCTGTGATGATGGGACGTCAGAGGCCTCGTGCACTGCCTCTTCCCTCGCTCCGCACTCAGACCAACACACGGAGGACCTCGCTTCCCCACAGGCACATGCAAAGGAGATGTTTCGTCCTCTTCATCATCTTCTTCAATATCCTCCTCCTCCTCATCTTCCTCATCCTCTTCCTCCTCGTCCTCGTTCTCTTCCTGGATCAGACTGCTGTGACCCCTTTCTGTGTTTGTCCTCCGTCCTGTAACTCCAGCTCGTCCTTGGCTTTCTTTCAGGGCCTGGTTCTCCTGCTGCAGCCTCTGCAGTGCACTCCTGGCAGGAGAGGAAAAGAAAAAGTGACATTAGACCATCATATCATGAAGCTACTGAGGTTTAATCCTCTCACATACCTCAGAGGGCAAAAAAAACAACAATACTTTTGTTTCCTCAGGATCTCTGAGACAAATATGCACCTCATCTGAGCCATAGAGTTGTATCCATCTGTCTCCAGTTGTAACCTTATTTCCTTAAGCTGGCCTTCCAGGGTTTTCTTTGCTTCCTCAAGCTGCTTTACATCAGCTGTCTGAGACACAATCCCCCTCACCGGAGCTGCAGTCGCACTCACAGGTCCGCGAGCCTTCAGGGAAGAAGTGTTATTGTGCTTATTATTTTTAAGCAAAGGGATCAAATAAAGGCTTAAAACATTAAGAGGAAACATAAATCTGTGGTTACAAAGTGCCTGAATTTAAAGGGTAAAAAAGTGAAATGTAAACAGAAGTATTTTACCTGAATGTGAGCAGAACTTTTGGCCCTCACTTTATCGTCATCCTCCTCTATGCTGTCCGTGAACTCGTCACTGCTGCCATCTTCATCGTCTCCCTCCTCCTCCTCCTCCTCTTCCTCTGTGCTGAGTTCTGGAAATACAACAATCATGTAAGAACAATATCCACTTTCTTTTGTTCCCTTTTATTTATAATCCAATCCTCTTTTCTCCTTCTTATTCTCCCATTTTTAGGCCTCTCCCTCTCCAGCTTCCATTCTCTGTCCCAGTCTTTCCAAACTCTGTCTGGAAACTGAATCATCGCTTTGGAAGTCATGGGACTAAAGGGGAAATGTTATGTCACAGGTTGCAGCCAGCCAAAAGTACACTTAAGGCAGTACAGCAGAGCACAGGAGTGTGTGTAAATGTGTGTGTTCATGGGGAGAATTTTAGACGCTTTAAACTGAAACAAATTGTTTGGATCTGGGCTCTTTTTCATTCACTCACATGAAATGTTAATAGAGATTATGTGCCAACATTAAAAGCATGAGGTGTGTCTCTTGTCCTCAGTTACACATACACACATCCATGTACACTTATCTTTGTGGGGACAGTTTATTGGCATAATGAATTCCCTTGCACCTTACCTTAACAATTGTTACTGAATGATTATAGCCTAATTTTAACCCTAACCCTAAAACCAAATCTTAAGCCTCAAAAAGCCATTTCATTTTATCAGGTCGACCCCACAAGTATAGCAGACTCCCAGTTTTGAGACTGAGTGCATAGTAAAACAACTCACTTACACACACACACAGCAGTTTTCTGCCAGGAAGTAGAGGCTGAGTGGAAAATGACTTGCAGCAATTTCAAAGTAAAACTGTTTTACATTAAAGGCTCTAATGACTGACACACACACACACCAAACTGCTTGGACAGTATGTACTGTACATCATAGGTGCATGGGTGTGTATCTTCAGCTGCTCAGTGTTGTTACATTATAGGATTACTTCATAATCAGGGAATGGCAAAATGGAGTTAGTTATGATAAGTGTTCTCGCATTAAACGTGTGTGAAAGTATATTAAATGTGTGTATGTGTGTGTGTGTAATGGGAGTGTCAAGGCAGTGAATTCATGGAGCAAAACGTCTCTGTTTTTGCCTGAACAATGGGCTGAACTGCCTGAATGTGGGGCCCTGTTTACACACTGCGGCACTACATGCCATCACCCCCCTCATACTGGGAGTGTGAGGAGACTGTTTATGTTTCTGGCTGTCATTTAAACAAACGTGAAATCAATTTTTTTGTTTGTTTTTTAATTGTCAGTGATGTTGAGTAAAAAAAGGGCTCACATGAGCTCCCCTTATTGGTGAGTTTTGGTGTTGGGAAAGTCATACTGGGCGTTACAGCAGAACAGCCATGCAAACATGAAAACCATGCCACAATCTCATGCATGAGAAAGCAAGGACAGAAAGAAAACACACTCATTGACTACAAATGTCTGATAGTACACATCAATGGTTAACTTAAATGTTTATGTTTGTTGTTAAAACTCAATTATCTGTTGCCAAATGTAGCTATTACTGACCATACTGAAATTTGAGATACATAAATAACACTTTTTCTTACTCATAAGGTCATAAAATTGCACATTATGACAAACAAGGAGGCAAACATAAGGATTATTTCTGCTCTAGGGAAAAGTAAAGATAGATAAATACACTGTGTGTCGATCTCTGAGGATCTATAGGAAGGCATAGCAGGGACCAAGTGAGGGATTTCAGGTTTGGGATATTCTTAAAACAAATTCCCAAATATACACAACAAACAGAAGTGCTTTTGACAAAAAGCCAGCACATTTTTTTATTTCTGTTGCATTTGAAATACAAAAAGAAGCATTGACATGGATTCCATCCTGGAGGCTAGATGAGAGATCAGGGCACAGATCCAAATGAGAAAATGTACTCTAATATAAATATTTAATGGATAAGTATTATTTCTGGCATTCACATCTCATGTGATTTATAGAGAGTACAGTGCAGACAGCAAAATGACTGAAATTATTTTCCTCTGCTGTTTTGGTACAAGGCTGAACTAAAGTCCAATAAGCAGATAAACGAAAAACAATACATATATTAAATTACAGTAAAGTTATTTTGAGTAGTCAGTGCACATCTACCACCTTATTACTAATGAGGGCGACCTTATGTTTCATGCACATCTGTCAGACTAAAAATACAACTATTGCAGAGCGTTTACGTTATAAAACTGTTTAGGAAAGCAATCCGATATTACGCTGAAGTAAAGGAAACAACTTGGCCATCTTTTTTTGGATTTCGTATGTTGGGCCTGGTTTAGTGTGCACATCCTGTTCACAAACAGATGATATAAAAACAAATGATGGATGGTGAGACATTTCACTGTAAGGCATGAGCTGGAGTTTCTCCACAAGACGCAACTTCACTGTGAAAGTAAGGCTGGAAGAGTGACACCGGTGAGAGACAGTACACAGAAATGGCAATACAGAACAATCGCACTGCAAAGCAATACGCAGGCAGTGGTTCAAACACAATATAAACAACATGTTCACTCCACACTCAGAAAATATATTAATAAATAAGACTCTGGGTTGCATGTCATACCATGTAGGTTGATCTGAACAGGCTTCTGCTACTGTGAATAGTGCTTGTGCTATCAGGACAAAGCTGCCTGAAGACTGAGAGTCAGATTCTGATTTTTTTTCACTGAGCATTTTCCTGCTCTTCTTCTCTTTTTTTCTTTTGACCACATCCTTTCATAAAACTGATTATCAGTGGCTACAGACAGCTCCACCTCACATAAAGAGTGCTAGTATCACTCAACAGTGCTGTGATTGGACAGAACGTCACAGAGGGTTAGTGACAGTGCCCCCCGCAGCCCTCAAGGCTGGACCCTGCCCATCCCCACCTCCATAGTCAGGCCGCCTTTTGGCTGCCCTTTCCAGCACCAGGGCCATGTTACGGGTCCTGGTCAGGACCTCCTCCAGCTGTCTGCGGAGTGCCTGAACCGAGTCAAGCTCAGTGTGGAGGGTCTGGATCTTCTCTGAGCTGAGGAAAATGGTAAAAAAAACAAAAGGTTTTAGAGCAAAAGTAATTCGCAGGAAACTTGTCCTGTTGCCATACCTGAACAGCTTCCCTACCTGTCACTCTTGGTGTGGATGTGCGTGAGATTCTGGTATAATCTCTTCTCCGCCTTCAGGGCATCGTTTAGCTTGTTGTACTCTGACACAAGCTGATCCAGCACACTCTAGATCACAGACAGAGGCGAAGACAGGAGGAAGAGACATAATTCTTAAGTGGAACAAACAGCCAAGTACTGTGTAATTAGGAGAGAATGAGGCAATAACCTACTTGATGATAAGTACCATCCTTAGTGTTGACTCCTGTATTCTGCTGTTGAGCCAAACACAAACGCAGTGCAGAAAGCTCCTTCTGCAGGACACAAAAATATGACTTATGAGATTCAAAGAACAAATTGATTGTTTTCAAGTATTATCACAGGTTCCTCAGATACCTGGGCTGCCATCTCCTTCTTCAGCACCAGCTGCAACTCGTCCTGGAGAGCCTTCATGTCTGCTTCACTGTCTTTAGAGCATGGCTGCATCGCTTCCTCCTGGCCCTGCATCAACTCCTGACAGATAAGGAATACTGTGAAGTTCAGGTGTATAGGAGTTAAGGAGAAAGCAGAGCAAAATGCATGAACACGTACCTTGATAAAGGCTTCTTTCTCTTTGAGCAGACCCTGCAGATGCTCTGTCTTCCCTGCTGTCTCTCTCTCCTTGTCCCGTTTCAGCTCACACAGCTCCTGCTCTTTTGATGACAGCTGCCTGCGGAGCTCCTGCAGCTGGCTGGTCTGCTCGCTTATGACAAGAGAGAGCCTGTAGGAGTAGTCCTGAGACAGAAAGAGAGAAGAGGTTAAAGGCTTTTCCGCACAATCAATCGGTTGCATTTCAATATGCATGACCATACCAGCATTATGACCTACCTGCAGGTACTGGTCTTTGGAGCTGAGGGTGTTGAGCATGTCCTGGACCTGTGCTTGGTGTTCACTGGACTGACGGCTGCGGTCTGACAGCAGCTCCTGAAAGAGCTTCTCTTTCAGTGCCAGCCGAGCCTTCAACTCCTCTACAACCTCAGTAGGAGCAGACTGAACTCTGGCAACAAGGGCAGCTGTCAGATCCTGTGACCACACACACACAAACAAACACAAAACCACATACACAGAAAAAGCTGCGTCAGCACACCTGTTGTATTTGTGAAAACAAGCAGCACAGGTTTGTCTACGCAACTTTTTTTTTTTTTTTTTTTACAAAGCTTTGAAAATTACACAGCAAATAATTATGAGCCATGACACCAAAGGCATAAATGCGTGTGTCTGGGTGTGTGTCACCTGTGTCTCCTGGCTGCGTGTCTGTAGAGCTGTCTGTAGCTGGCTGATGATGGTGTCTTTCTCTCTCAGAGTGTTTCTCTCCTTCTCTTCGCTCTGCTGCTTCAGCCACTGCAGGTTCCTGTAGGCCTCTGCCGCCTGCTCCAGCTCTAGCTCTTTACTGCGCACCAAGGCGTCCAGACTCTGTGGCCATAATCACAGTCACAATCACAATCACATGTCTGAAATGTCTATAAGTTACTCACCAGCCATAAGCAATTTAGAGTGCTTCAAGCTTGTGCTAACTAAGGGATGTTGTAAGTAGAGAAATACATAAATACTAAAGCTAACTGAGAGGCCAGTGTTTTAAAAAAAAATAAGCCCAACAAAGTATAATCTGCAACTAACATTTTCAACCTAATGTACATTTACACCTTTGCTGAGAAGTTACTAATGGATTTCTGCACAGATTGTGGTGCAGAGAGTCTCCTGGGGGTTTCCAGCTCAGACAAGTTCACTAGTATGAGCTGGCAGCTCTGATATGATTGCACCGTGTGTGTAGTAATCGTACCGTGATGGTCTCCTCGTTGCCGGACAGGATGCAGCGGAGTCTTTCCAGGTCTCGCTCCTTCTCCCTTAGGGCTAGCTGCAGCCTCCTCACTTGGGCCTCGCGTTCCTCCACACAGCGGAACTTGTCATCAATAGAGCGCTGCAGATGACACAAGTGGGGAAAAAAATTTTACACTGCTGCTATTCTGGGAACCCTTGACTGTGATATTAATCCTCACTTTGGTATTCATCATACCATGGTAAGGTGTGTTAGTTAGCAGGAAAAACTGGCAGACATTCAGTACTGAGAGCTACTGTTCCTGGCAAATTCAGTACATGGAATGCATCAGGGTATGAAATTAACATTTTTCATAAGCAACACCCACATCAACTAATGTTTAGGATCCTTTTTACATTTAGATTCCACTTTTTTTTTTAAATTGGACACTTCATTGCATACTGGCATCCAAGCACTTCTTATCTGTTGCTGTATGTTTGCAAAAGAACTAAAAGAAGATATTGGTGATTACTCTTTCCTGTCTGTCCTGGCTCTTCTCCTTAACAATTTCCCCTCAGGTCTTTTACTATATTGTTTGGAAAAAAATATGCTGACCTACTGGAAAAGCAGGATTCTTTGTCATTGTCTGCCACTAGCTCTTTTTACTGCTGTAAGCTGCTTTCTCTCTCTCCTGATCTAAAGTCTATTTCCTCTGCACTAAATGTACAGGGAGGATTGCTGCATAAATCACACAGTAAAAAGGTACAGTGCTCCACATGGAACAATGGTTTAGAGGAGTATTTCTACCAGGCTGCCATTAATTTCTGCCCCTTGGTGTGTATATGAATGTGTGTGTGAATGAGTTTTACCTCCAGAGCTCTGTCTCTATCTTTAATACGCTCTCTGAGTTTCTCCAGCAGGGCGTCTCTTGGTTTGGAGCTTCCTGCTGACTCCAACATCTCAGAATATTCCTACAGATTAAAAAGATTTTTAGACAGAATCAGAAATATGCGCATGAGTCTGTGAAACTGCTTAGTAAGTGGACTGATTGTGTGTTACTTGTAACTGTTGCTCCTTGTCGTGCAGAGAGCGATTGAGCTGTGTGATGTTCCTGTCTCTTTCCTGCTCCACAGCGTGTCGCTCCGCCTCGCTCTCCTTCAGAGCTGCTTCTTTTGCTTGAAGCTCAGAGCGAGTTTTTTGAAGGGCACAGCGAAGATCCTGCAGCACAGATACAAGAGGTTACAGATGCAGCATTTTCATTCTGCGTGACTTCTTTTAAAAGGTTGGGTTTTACTCACACATTCACTCACCTGGTTGTGTTTCTCAGTGACCTCCCTGTGCTGCAGTGCCTCTTGAAGATCAGAGTTGAGTCTGTCCTTGAACCTCATCAGGTCTTCTCCTTGTCTCTGGCTCTGTCTCTGACTCCTCTGGCTGGCCTCCAGTTCCAGACCAAGGGAGAACAAGGAGCTCTGAACCCCCACCAGCTCGCTCTGCAGCTGGGCGAGCGTCAGGGACTCACTGACCCCCTCTGGAACCTGGACAAAAACAAAAGGTCAGTATGTCACCAGCCTGAGGACAATATTTCTCACCATTCTGGGTGCAGGTCTGCGGTCACCTTGCACTGAGCAAGCTGGTTGCGGTGAGCCATTTCTCTCAGCTTACACAGCGTTGTGTTTTGTCCCTCAATCAGCTGGTACAGCTCCTGGGCCTTAAGGCAGAATAAATTATGGGTATGAGCATTTTCTGAAACACAGGTATCATTTCAAACTGGTCGTGCATCTACTACTTAATGTACAACACTGGCAAACACTCACCTCTCTCTCTTTAGTGCTGTTGGACTCGGTGAGGCCCTGAATGGTTCGTTCTTGACTCTGAGCAGCCTGACGGATTGAACGCAGCTCACACTCCATCTCGTTCAGCTTCTCCTGCAGTTTCTACGGATGCAGACAGGTCTTATCACTGTAAGACTCTGATCAGGCGAGGATCCATCAAACAAATCTGAATGTAATTGGTCATAATTTATGTGTCTTACCATGTTGTTGGCCTCACTCTCTTGAAACTTGGCCTGTAGGGACTGGACCTGGAGCTGGGCCTTCTGCAGCTCGCTGACACACTGACCAGCTGCACACTCATACTGGTTAAGTTGGCTCTGCTGCTCCTCAACGAGGTTCTAAGATAAGATTTAAAGTGTCAGGTCATAAAAACAACCCATTGTATATGTTTATGCTCACTTGCTTTGTTGTGCTTTGACCAAATCCAGCTGTTGAATTATTTGTGAGGAAGATATTTTGCTTGTTTCAAATGTATTAAAAATACAGAAGCTGAAGGCTGCACTACTTTCACAGTGGATTGCGTAATATGTGCACAACATTTTAGAGACTCTGCTCATTCATGTGTGCTTTTTTGTAAAAACTATGATGGAGGGAAAGGCACTGGAGTGGTGTGATTTTCTGCATGCATGAGTTAGCACGAGTGATACGCTCAAAGTGCTCTGAGCCACTACAATCTTTACATAACCATCATATAAATGCCTCCAAAAGTCATTCACTGAAGGGAGGACACACTGACATATGCGTTAATTCACCAGGATCTATTTGTGGTTTAAGGTAGCTGAGATTAAACTATTAAATTTCAATTTCTGTAGAAACAACTACAGTATAACATATCATTTAAGTAATGTTGCTGCTCCAACCAACCAGTGTTGAGATGACTCGGTGGTCTGACATTGCGTGGATCACTTTGCCTCAAGGGCTTTAAGTGAAAATAGGCCAGTAGTAGAGTCACTCTGTCTTAATGTCTCCCCACATCTAACCTACTTCAATTAGACTCCCAGCCTGAAGATCACACTCTCTTATTGAAGAAGATCATCTAGTTCCAGAAAAATACACCCTGTCCAAAAACTATCACAGAGGACTTCTGTCTCGAGGTTTTTAATATTGCAAACAAATTAACACAGATGCACACTGGCTCTTGCATATTTAAGCAGAAAATCTTGCATTACAACAAACCAGTATATGCATAACTGGAAAAGCTGTGAGCCTCCAGTCTGTCTGCAGGCAGTGCCAGAAGTTCCTGTAGATCTTGAGCTTCCTCAAGTCTTAAAACTAAAACCGTTTCATCATTTAAGCATACACATTAAATTTTGGGGTATTTACTCTTGCTTAATGGCCAAAAATGCCTGAGCTTTTAATTTTTAAGCTCTTGACATGACTAATGACTTCTCTGAGCGTGCACACACACACACACACAAAGTAATTAGGCCTAGTCATGTGTCAGAGCTGACCCACACCTGACTGCTCATGTAATGTATTTCCACACACACAGCACTGCAGCTCACGTCCTCCTGTGTAAAAGCTTGTCGGAGAAGCTGTAGGCAGGATTTAAGTGACTGACAGCTGGATTATGAGGCTAATTAAGCTGAAAAGTGTTGAGAAGAGTCATTTTGTGGGCAGGCTGCACTGTTTGTCTGTCAAACAATAAAGCCTGTTCGGCTCCATCACTCTTTGTGCTGAAAATCCTGCAAATTCAGCGCGTATGCCAAATTCTCTACTCAACTGAGTGTTTTTTTTTCCTGCAGCAGCTAAATCCTTGTATCACAGCATCATCACCGCCCTTGTCGAGGTTTTTATACCTGATGGGGAGGTGGGGGAGGATACTCTTTGTACAAGTCGTCAAATAAATCTTCCATCTCAGCCAGGTTCAAAACCTGATCAAGCCCAATATCCAGCCTGATAAGAGGGGTCTCTATCTCAGGTGTCGGTGTGTGATTGTCTTTTTCTCCATCTGGACTTCCATAAGACATTCCCAGAACAAGATCTGGGAAGCCCAGCCTCATGCCTCCATTATTGGTGCTACGTCGGAGCAGCACTGGCAGCTTGCTCCCCTTAGAGCTCCGCACTGGCCGGTGGATAGTATATCTCTGCAGCAAACAGAGGGCCAGGGAGAGGCTGGGCGCAGGTGAAGCTTGACCATGTAAAGCTCCCATGTTCTCCTCAGAGAGGGAATCAGATATCCTGTCATCTATTGGCTCTCTGGGGGAGCTCTGCAGCCCATCTGTTATAGCCCCAGGCTGAGTGTATTCCTCTGTTATTTCCAAGGACGCTATGGAGGGGCTGGAGCTGGCTCGTCCAGCCAGGGTACGATCACTGTCTGATGTTATCGAGGGGTCCTGAGAACCAGGGACCAGAGTTAAAGAGGAGGGGGGCTCTTCAGAGTCCTCCACTTTTTCTCTTTCTCTAACCCCACCACCTCCAACTCCTCCGGTCACACTCCCTCCAATAATACTAGCTGAATATCTGGTTGATGGTCCACAGGAAATACTGCGAGCAAGTTTCCTGGGCACCTTGCAAACAGCTTCATAGTCTGAGTCTGCCACCCGCAAGTAGGAACACCCCCGACATCTCCTGGGCGTGCTGGTAACACAGCGATGTGAGCCTTCAACTGTGACCTCTGACCCTGGACCAGCAGGACACTGAGGGTGGTGGTGGTTACATTCCAGGCCATCATCAGCCCAGGACTCATACAAAGAGTAGACCAGGTCATCCTGGAGCAGGGCACAGTACTTTGCATGAGTAAGTCCTGAAATATCCACCATCCCATCTCCTTCTCCTTCATTTGCTCCAGTTAATGTTACAGCACCCTCTTCTGAATTTGTTTTCCGGTAGAGCCCACTGATGCACTGCCTCAGCCGATGTTTCTCCTGCAAGAGCCGCTGCAACCTTTCGATGGACAGGGCCTCCACACGGGCGATCACCGTGTCAAAGCGGTACATGCGGTCCAGCATGAAGATGCACTTGGAGCAGGCAAACTCTCCTCTGCCATCTCGGGTCAGCTCCCGCCCGAGAGCGTGGGACAGAAGCACCTGCAGGTTGAGTTTGGCGGTGGGGTGGAAGATCCATCGCCGCTGGTTACCGCAGAGCTCCCGTCCACAGATGCGACACGTCTCCTTCATCTTGAGATCAAGCATTCCACAAGCTAATACCCATGAGACACCTGAATCTTTACTGTGAATATGATCCCATGTAAAATCAAACGAGCCTAATGTCTGAGCTTCGTCAGAGTAAAAACATGCCTTTAGAGCACAAAATGAGCCTTTTTCATCTGAAATAATGTGAAGCCCCTCATGACATCAGTCTGTGCAACGGCATAAAATTCAATGGCTTAAAAACAAACAAGGTGAGGTAGAACAGGAGGAAGCCCATGCCTGCAGAGAATGGTTGCACATGTGGTTTTTGGCAGGACTAAAAACCATGAGGTAAAAATAGATTAGTAGCTACTGTGGCTATCATCAAAAGACATCCATCAAGCCAGGATCACCAGTCATATGCTGGAGATGCAGGTGCATCGGGAATATGGCGAACACCCCCACAGACGAAGTCATGCTGATGTCTCATCAGTTAGGTTCAGTATTTTTGCTATATATCGTCCTCGCGCTGCCCCCAGACCGCTGCTTCGAATTCCCAAACAGCACCACGCGCGCCTCTGCACCAATCGGCTGTCACGGACACGCGAGCCGCACCGCGCGCCATGAAGTTTAACATGACCGGGGATAGGTAATCATCCGGCTGTCCTCAACACGGACACACAGCGGTACTGTAAGTCCTGAGTCAGCCCTCTGACTCGTCCCCCGGTGTCTGTGTTCAAAGGAGGGTCTCTTAATTCAATTACTGGCAGCTTGAGAAGCAGACACCGGCTCACCGGCGATTCGCGCGGCTCGAGATCCTCCTGGTAGATAACGATGGGGCTGCCAGGCTGAGCCAGACCTGCAGCGGCGGAGCATACCATTAAGAGAATACAGGGGGGTGGAGCAGCCCGGCGCAGTCAAACAGAGATGCTCAAGGTTTATTACTCACTATAATTCCGATTTAAAATGGACAACTTTATTATCGTTCTTACAACTGAATGTAGAGCTAGAAAATTGAAGCCTTATTTCAGGATTATTTGTAAAGAGAAAGAGTGATATTCCCCTGGGAAGTCTAATACTTCCTCCTGCCCGGTTTAGTAAGCTGTGTTCGCCTGACTGAACAGGTGAAATGCTCAGTAGCGTAGTAACATTAGTGACGCTCTGAAAAATTAAATAAAAAAGCGAGACAGAGAGAGACAGACACGGTCTATTCTATTTGACGACACGGTATTGCCGAGGCATGTTTTTCCAGTTTTACAATATAAGTCAATACATACTTAGGCTATTCTTATAATATGAGGGTTATTGCAGTAAAATAGTTCTGTATAAGGTTAAAACATTATTAGAATTTGCAATGTATAGAATTACTGTATCTGATTAGATGACTTGTAATATTCCCTTTTTGCGTATGAACTATCTATTCTAACCAAAAGAAACCAGTAACCAACAGCCAAACATACATCACAATGTCAGATTTTCAGTAATAATTATGCTCTAGAGAGCCATATGTCTCTCACTCACACGGATACACACATTTTGTAAGAAGCTCTGTAGAGTAAAGACACAAGGATGTTTTTTATGCTTCATACATAATTATCAGCGAGCAATAAAACCAGTTACCAGCACCACAAACAGGGAGTGTAAAAGTTAACGATGGCTTCTGTGTGGTAAATATTGCCAAAGGTTACATATGTAAATGAACCTAATGCTTGTCATTATCATTTTCATAAATTATCAGAGTAAATTTTCTTTATGACTGTTTGGATCACAGCTGCTTATTTGCTATTACATAACTACTGTCTCTATTAAGAAATGAACACCAGCAGAACTAAAAAATGTTAAGACATCATAATGGAGTTTACATAGGCGTTTTTTTAAAAAAAAAATTATTATATAAGGCATTAAAAAGATAAATAAAAATGATTAAACACTTTACGGTCACAATACAATCAAAATGATGTGGTGGTTTTGGCCTTTTAATAGTGCTCTCATCAGGTCTATCTTGTGTTAGAACGTGCTAAGATTAGTACTGTTTGTATTTCCCGTTGCCATAGAGCAGATATTTCAACAATCATCTGACTGTGATGGTCAAACAACCAGGCCTTTCTGTGCGAGTTCAGCTCTGCAGTGACCACAATTTTTGTTTTCCCTGAGGGCGATCAAACAGATGGTCATACTGTCACGCTGTGACTTCCGTGCAGATATGCGGTGAAAAGTTCCCTGACGTCTGCCGATATGCTTTCATCCTCAAAGCACTTCTGTTGCTTCAGGACAGAGTACAGATCTCATGCTTCCTCATTAATGTGTGATTTAGAGAGTTGTGGTACTTTGAGTCCTTGATTGTTAAATATTTATAGAATAATTGCTGGTCTGAGTCATGTCCTCGAAATCAGCTGTTTGTGAGAATTTGCCTCAAGGACTTTGGGAAGGATACAGCTGAATAATATCACTGGACATGTGCTATGTCTTGTTTTTAAACAAATGTTTTGTGCAATTAAATATACATAAATGACAGTAAATGCCAAAAATGGGTAAGCAATTAAGTTGTTTATGATGTGCCATTTAATACAAATTATTCCAAAAAAAGCAACTTTGAAAACAATTACGCCATGAGGTTTGAGATATTTCTTTCCTGCCTCTTCCTTTCTCCAGACATAGATTTGATCTGAATGACTGTGGTGTCTGGGGAACTAATTAAGAGCTCTTATGGTGGTCGTCTGTCTGAAACAACACAACTTGATATCAGTGTATGAGTCGCTGAGCTCACAGAGGTCAACCTGACCTATCGACAACCCGGCTGAAACCAGACCCGCTGAACTGCTAACCATCCTGATGCCTGCATGAACACACGCACATATGGAAGAAGGCACCTCATGGGAATGTGTACACCAAGTGCACAAACACACACACACACACACACACACACACACATACACACACATAAAACACTTTCAGAAGTTTCTGCCACAGCAGTTGGGTTGAAATTTCTACAAAAGTATAACTGAGGCGGTCATTTAAATGTAAGTGTATCGTGTACAGGGGGTCAATTAAAATATATAAAAATAATGCAATATAAAAAAGCAAAAATATACGTCAAGGTGTATTGGATTATATGAAATCACCGTCTTTTATTCTACATGCTGCCTCAAATACAAACTTGTGCACACATCTGCACCACCATCAAAGAACTCTCTCTTCTCCAAAGTCAAATTTGCTCTGCAATAATCCAAAAACCCACATTTGAACTTCTACTCATATGAAGCTTATATCTTTTCTTATCTTTATATATCCTTAGTAACTAAATAGTTTGCACATTGAGTGTATTTTTAATTTACTAAACATGGTACTCAGTTTTATTTGTTGTTACAAAACAAATGCATCCTGTGTGAAATCTGAGCAGGGCGCCTGTCTGAGGAGAACATTTGCATTTTTTATCCACAACTAATTTACAAGTTAAAACGCCTGCACAGGTACCTTGAAAAACTTTGTCAGGAACTAACCCAACTAAAATCAAGATTGCAACAAATAATGTGTCACATTCAGACAAAATATGAACAACATAAAGCCACACCGCACAGCACCAACAAGATGAAAATGAAGCCTCAGTGTGGTTACAAATTTTTAGAACCAAAAACTGACCAACATATGGTCAAGGTTCTCCAGAGGGAGCTGAGATCAAGGTAGTGGTAGTGGTTTGTAGCTCTGTTTTTTTTTCCGGAGAAAAATGTGTCCTTGGGGATGTCAGTGGAGCTGCAGCATGTAAATGTAATGAGTTTCAGGCACTTTGTGTGATGAGATAAACCCTCTGTAGGACCAACAGTACTTTCACTGGAAGCGTCACACAATGCTCCATCCACTGCACTATTAAGGTAGTCTTTTTGCATCACGTCTCTTGCTTTGCTTTTATGCTAGAGAAAAGTTCCTCAACTCATATCTGCATTGTTAGCCAGTAATACTCAAAAAATCCACCCTTGATGATTTATGAAACAGTCAGATTGCACAAGGTTCAGCTCACCACAGGATGTTTCACTAGGTGCTTACTTACTTTTTGCCCTGACATTGTTAACAGTTAGTTCCTTTAGCAAAAATATAATGATGTATCTATTCTTGTATTACAGGAAGTTGTTGTATTATGTGTAACATTTTGAGTAATGCATATTTTTCACAGTTCCAACTGGTAAAATGTGAAAAAATGTTCAAACTTTGATACACGTTGGGATTCTATGATCAACGCCATCTTGTATTTGGAGCCAGAAATAACATTATTTGAATAAAAGAGTGGAGCTGGGAAGAATGCACATTGCTTTCACTGTATTTCAGCTGCTAGGAGACAGGTAGCTGCTGTCACTCATTGGCCACACCCTATGCAAAGCTTTATCCTTAACATAATTTACATGAGTTAGTTATTAAAAAATATACCCTCAGTACACCTGTAGAAACATGTATTTTCAGTGTAAAGTTGAGCGTATTTATATGGGGCTCTATGGAGTTTAACTTGCCTTCAGTGTCAGCCTCAAGTGGCCATTCATGGAACTACTAGTTTTGGTGTATTTGCATGTTGGCTTTATTTTACAGCCCTGAGGTTTGATGAGACCTTTTAAATTTATATAGAATGAAAACCTACTGTCATTTCACAAATTTTATGATAACCCTGTATTTTAATTACAATTAGTCATTTCCATAGAACATTTGTAATCTAAAAATAATTCTAAAAAGTTATGTACATTTTTTACCCTTTGTGCATAATCATAAGTCTTCATATGGAGGTAGAGTCTGTCTGACATTAAACAAAGACAACTGTGATGCTGCTCTGACACTTAGTGGAGAACTCTGTAATAACATATAAAGGCAAGTGAACCAAATGTGTTTTTTTAATACAAAAATAAACAGCCCAGTTGTATCTATGTGTAGCCATTCTTTCATATAAAAACACAGAGCCGCCCGTACCTGCATCTCCTGTTCAATACGCAGCCGCTCTTGACCAAGCTCCTCCTGATAAAACTGCAATAAAGATTACAGACTATAAAACTACTGAATGTAATAATCGCAGGATTTAAAACACAAATATTTCATACAAGTTAAAGATTAAA
This sequence comes from Acanthurus lineatus, assembly GCA_029814665.1. NCBI lineage: Eukaryota > Metazoa > Chordata > Actinopteri > Acanthuriformes > Acanthuridae > Acanthurus > Acanthurus lineatus. The sequence continues at coordinate 10,426,075 of JAPZDV010000004.1, read as the reverse complement.
GAAACACATACAGAAACAGAGAAGAGAGCAAATAAGCTCTCATAGGAAAATCAGATGACATCATGTTTCATGGATGTCCACAAGTATGTCAGTGGCTCCATGCATATGCACCTGCAGTGTGTGTGTGTTTAAGTAGTTGTTTGTGCATGAAAATAGCTCCTGCGACCTACATGAATAGCTGGTAAAATAAGGTATAGGAATCTCACATATGCTGCCTCAGGAGCCTTTTTTAAGAATAGAAGTCTGACCAGAGAAGACATGGTGGTCCAGAGGAATGCAGTAATATTAGAAGGCTTGAATAAGTGTGGAAGGTTTGACAGATAAATTCCACATAAGTGCATATACAAGGGAAAACTGGCGGATAAAAACACGTTTACTTAAGGGTTTCAGATACAATATGGCAAAGTTTGGGTATTCATTTGCTTAGACTCAGCTGAAAACAAAAGATGCCACATAAAAATTTTGAAAAGGTGTCATTTAAAACAGGGATAAAATGTGTATATACCTCCACATCTTTGTCTTTCTGTAGCAGGGATGTCGACAGCTCCTGAACCTGCCCCTCCAGCTCTCCCACCCTCAGTGTGAGGGCTGTTTTCTCTCCACTAAGCTCTGTGATGAGAGCCTCCTTGGAAAGAAGCTCTTTAGTCAGCTCCTCTATTAACCTGAACACAGATAGAGTCAGTCAGTAAGGAGAAGAGGTTGATTTAGTTTGTTTCCTGGCAGATTTCTAAGTCTTTTCACCTGTCTTTGTTGATGTTGGATGGAGACAGGATGCTCAGAGGCCTCTCATCCTCTGGGATGTCCTCCATGGGGGTGTCTAGAGAGAGGAGGGAGGCCTGGGAGTGTGACCCAGCAAGTGAGGCCATTCGCTCAGCCTCATTGCGTGCTAGCTGGGCCTCCTGGAAACATACATACGCATATGAAAAAGTTATGATTTGTATATTTAAGGAAACCTGTGTGTCAGTTGCAACAATGCTTAAGGTGGATGTGGGCGGACCTCCTGCAGGAGCTGAATCTTGGTCTCCAGCACTTGCTGCATGTGGTCGATTTCCTGCTGTCTCTCCTGACACCGTCTCTGCAGCTCTGCCTCATTGTGATTGGTTAGAGTCTCCGCTGTTGTGCTGTTCATTAGGGAAAAAAAAAAAAAGCAAGGCAGAGTTATATTAGTCAGTTCAAACACACACACACACAGGGGGGCCAGCATTAGTACATGATGGAGTCATTAATGAGAGCCAAGAAACAACATGATGTCATCACTTTCCTGTCTGCTACGATGCTCATGGGAAACCCAACGCCCATCCACTTATAGAAGAGATTAAGTAAGCTGCCCCGCCCACGGTGTAGGATTTTATTATCATGGTTAATGCCAACAAATATACTTGCAGAAGTGATGTTTATGCAATGTGAAAGTGGTCACATGGGTTAAAAAAACATACACAATAGATGCAGTTTGGAAGTTTGGCAGCTAGAGGATTATGTTATGTTATAGATGTGAACATGTACTGGCAGATGTTTTTGTGGTTTTACACTGTGAAAGCTACATTTGCAATAAACATGAACATTCTCCTGCATGTGGTTTGTGATGTAAGCATTTCTCTCACTTAGACTCCAACTGTGCGAGCATCTGTCTTTATCTCTTAGTCAGTCAACAACGTTAGCCCAGAATTTGTGCTCCCAGAATGGCACACGCCACTCTGTCGCCATGAGTCCTGTTCTGGACCCCCCGTACATACGTTTTTAACTCTGTCCACCACATGCAACAGCTCAAATAACTGGGATATTTTGAACCAGTCTGAGTAATGCAAATGTGTGTCTCATGGACAAATGGCCTTTATATATTAGTGGAAAACTTCTTCACCCCCTGAGTGCCAGCAGTTTTTTTAAGTCAAGAGACAGATGATTGAAAAATCTTGCTCTGTCAATAATACAAACAGCTTACAGCACAGAGAGAAATTATGTGAGAATTTAAGTTCAAGACATTAAGATTTCAGACACTCTGTCGTTACTGAGAACTACAAAAAAGGGTTTGGAGTACTGTGGTTTAAAAAGCGGCCATTTATTTGTGTTTTTTAGTGTTTGACATTTTTTCTTGTCACACATATTTTTACACACACATTATTTTTTGTAGAATATGCAGTAACTACAACAAAAAAACCCCATCACATTTGTTACTCCAGAGCAAAACAGAAATGGTAAATTTTCCCATCCCAAGCACTGAATACAATTAACTATTTATACATGCATTAATTCTGCAGCAGCTAGACTAGAAAACTGCATATGAATTGTTGAAGTTACAAAGCAGACTGGCTAAAGAAAAGGAGAAAAGAATAATCAACAATAACCAGAATAAGGGAAGTAAGTAAGAATGATCTCTGCTGATACACTAAAGCAACAAAAATAGAGACCAGTAATTAGAGCCTATTTATCCTTTCCAAGTCCAGTAACAGCTGGCCAGTGACGAACTATTAAAGGTTAACATCCCTGACCTTTAAGCAGCATCTCTGTCACTTTCAGCAGTAACCCAAGGCCAACTGTTACGAAGCCAAACAGGCAGAACTAAACCTCCATCTCACTAACAACCCAGGAAGAGCTCCACCTTTGTCTATGTTGTCTATACACTGTACAAATCTCTGCAGCTGTTTCAATCTTCATACTGGACAAGAGAGGCATCACAGGTGAGAAGAAGGACCACTGCATTAACAGAATCACACATTTTCATTATTTTAAATGATACAGAATCTTTGTTGAACCACCTGAGACAACTCAACAAACAAAAGACACAGACTGAAAACAACGCCTGTGTTTTTGCATGCTTACTGACTAGAACCAGAACAGGAAGGATGTAAAATCTCCAAGATTTTGAGGCTTTTTTTGTAAAACTCTCATCACTATGGATGTTTGCTGTCATGGTAACCTCGAGCTGAATCCCACAGTTACATGACAGTCTCCATCATCACTCTGTCACATTTACAACAGCAGCATTTTACAGCCTGTCTCCAATAATCCTTCATGAGTGTTCTGTGACATGTCTGGGGTTTAAATGGAGGCTTGCATTTGCTCATCCATGAAGGTGTGCGTGTGTCCATTACGTGCATGTGTGTTCGTGCGTAATCTCTATCAGCTGCTGCATGACATACGAGCTGCTAGAGATATGAGGTGTTACCACAGTTAAGCCAGGATCATGGAGCCAACCAGCACCCATAGATGGAGGTGCATCTGCCCACCCTCTACTGCTAATAATGAAAGTATATACGACCAAAGACAAAATGAAAACAATCACATCCCGTTAAGTTACACAGGTTGTTAATGAAGGGTATGTCAACAAAGATAGGCAGTTATTACTCATATGTCTTGTTTGCTATTTCTTTATGGGTGCAAAATGGCAGAATTGAGTTTTTACAGAGTGCAACTTTCATGATAGTCATTTAGTTTCAACTAAGTAAATTATTTTTTATATCATAAGAGACATGGACTTTTTTCACACCAAATCTCACATTTAAAATCCATGGGTTACAATTGCACAGTATGAAATAGAAGTGATTCATATTTGTGGACTTACAGGGCTTTATCCAGAAGCTGCTGTTTCTCCTGGAGCTCCTGCTTCAAGCTCTCTACTTCCACCTTCAGCTCGATGTTCTGCAACAGATGGAGGCAGTGAGGTCAGTCATCATTGCAAATCTTCATCTTGTCCACCATTGATACAAATAATATAAATTACCTTTTGTAATTATATCACAGTGTCAGGCATAGGGATTTTTAAAAAAGTTAAACACTGTAGTATTAAATAAACAAATGTCAGTCAAGAAGGTGAAGTTGTAGACGATTTCAACATCATTTCACACCAGGAAGTCCAACTCATAGGACAAATGCATAGAAAGGGAAAACCTCTCAAACTGAAGAAGTTTCTAGATTGCAGATCCCCTTCGAAAAAATCATTTTCCCCCCAGTATGGAAGCAGATCTATGAACTGCCCTGCTAGGACCAGGTGTTATGAAAATCCCCAACTTGGTAACAGAGACAGATCTAGACAAGCTATAAAAACTTAATGAATTTAAAACTTGGATATCAGTTTCAAATTCTTTCAATTACAGACTAGTAATTATTAATGAGACTGAAAAAAGTTCAATCGACAAGCGTAAGATGTACAGCACCAAATAGTGTCATATATGATATTAAAAAAAAATGGAATAGTAAAGCTTCTACATACATATGGTTTGCCCTCACAGGTGTATGTGTTTAATTGCCTGATTAAAGCTCCTCCTAGGACTGTGTGGATCAACAACTTTAACCTGTCTGATGCCTAATTAATCTGAAAACACAAGGGTGAGTAAAGCCTTTAATAAAAAAATATTTCACCACAGATATTCAGACTTGTCACAGCAAGAAGAGCACAAGGGTAAACTGATGTTATTAAAAATCTTTGGGTGAGCTACTTCCGGGATATCTGGCAATTGTTCATGCAGGTTTGCCAGGAAACCCAACAGAACTGAGCAATCGTTAATGAAATTTGTTTCACCTGCACTTTTCCTGCTACGACAGGTCAAAATGTCCACAGTGAAAAGGCCTGTTTTTTTAAAAGGAATAGGAAATAATCATATCCTTATACATATGTTATTAAGTTAGATCTTTTAAATCATGTTAAGTATCATTATGATGAAATAAAAACACTAAAAATACAACAATTTGAATTGGAGATTTCCTGCCGTTTACACTTCACTTTGATGTTTTCAGCAAAACATATCAATATGTGATTAACAGGGAAACTTGTCATATATTGCAGAGATGATTTGAGGGTCATGCTTTATGTAATGAAAGTAATAAAGACATCTAATCAGTAAATGCAGTGTGTGTATTCCTCTGTCCCATCTCAAGCTCTGTCTCGTTTCGTTTCCTCAGCCTTCACATCTCTTCATCACAGCCTTATCTCCCTGTTACGCCGTGTGAAGTGCGCTGCGGCTCGTGGGTGTTGTGTATCACCGGGGCAGAGCATCTGACCGCGCTGTCATGGCTGTTATATTTAGAGCTGGAGAATTCAAGGCAGCTCAGATATATATGAGTGTACTTGCCCCTCGGGCCAAAGGCTAAACTCCACAGTTTGTTTACCTGCTGGGCTTCACAGGAGACATTTTAGGGCCAATCAGGGCCCTACACTGGGTTAGGGGACGGAGGGTTTAAACGGTGGTAATGGAGGGGCTCATTCTTTCCATTCTGACTGTAGAGAGAACAGTTTATCCATCTTTCTCTCTGTCTGCTGGAGAAATCTGCTCTCACTGGCTTTAATAACCTGAACTACTACAGCTTGGCTCATATTCATCTCATCAGACTTTCCCCCTGTCAGCCATCTTGGTTTAGCAGCTGTCCCTTTCTCTCTCTTGTATCCCCACTTCTCCTTTCTCTTTCTCTGTTTTGGCAATGATCTAGCAGCTTTTCATGCACGTGCCAGTCTGTTGACCTTCCTCTGTTCCAGCCAGTGAGCTTTATGTTTCTAACACTCAAGAAGAGCCAGGCTGCACGTGCACCAACACTCGCAGGCTGAAATCCACCCATAAACATTTTCCTGAGAGCTCAGCATACACATGCTGCAGGTTACTACACATGTACACATTGATTCTGCACTTGACCATTAGTACCACTACACATAAACATGTTACATGGTTTCAGCGTATGTTAAGTTATTTTCGTCAAACAAAACAAAACAAAACAAAAACTGCCTGTTTCTTAAGAATATAATGAAGTTTTATCAAAGTTATGACACTATACATTTGCCACAAGAAAAGAGAACTGAAGAAATGAATTATAAAGGATGTGAAGTTGTGCTGAAATTGTGCTGAGTAAAGTAGAAAAGTTTTATGTTTAATGATAACACTTTTCTGTATTAATCTAAGTGGATGCTAAGTGGAAACCTGTGTTTAGATAGTTAAAAAAATTAATTTCTAATAACTGTATTAAATAATGAAACATTATTTAATGTCTCAATATTTACATTTGTAAGGTGCATTTGGGGAAATGGATACAAAACTCACATTAATCATTTATTTAGACCAGTTCGTCTCTACAAAACTTGACTGTACAGAGCAAAGTGATGAAGCAGCAGATAAGCTTATGCAACATATGACCAGACATGTGTTCTGCATAGCTAATGATGCTGAATAATTTGCCTCAGTGCTTTTATAATAAGTAACACCCCAGTTAGAGAGACGTGTATTCCCGTGTGTGCCGACAACTTGGCTTACAGTAAGAGGGACATTTTCCCATTTGAAAGCATCTCTATATATAGACTCTCAACACAGTGCACCTGCTATTCTGACCAATCGTGCCCAGTCGGCCCTCAGCAACAGACCCTCTAATAACCAGGCTGAGCAAGAGGAGGCAGGCAGCTGCACTTAAAAACACTCACAGGAGTGTCAATCATAAAGCAAACACACCTGAAATGTTAAAACATGACTGATCACCTGCTGATTTTCACCTGATGCTATTTTATTCTCAGTTCTCCTCTAAATTCCTCCACTGATGACACTGCGGTATAAAAGATGCTCTGGTAGCATCACTTTGTTTGCGTCTATGAAATGAAATATAATTTTTCAGTCAAGATGTCTAATGGATGATTTTGATTATTTCAATAATCTGCACATTTATTCTTGATTTAACCTTAAATCAATTTGTCTAATGAAACGCTAAAAATAAAAACAGAATTTCCGCTAACAAAATTCCTTAAAACTAAAAATGTTTTGTTTTGTGCAAACAATATGTCAGAAACCAAAAATGTTCAGTTTACTATCAAATAAGATCAAGACAAGCAACAGATCCTCTTAACTCAGGAGCAAGAACTAAGATATGTGATGTGATGATTATGATCAGTTATCAAAATAGTTGCTGTTTGATTTTCTCTTAATTGATTAAATCACTGAATGCTTCTGTAATTAGTTACATGATTCAGATCAAAGGCATTTCTACATTTCTCAGTAGATTAGTAAACTCGCATGGCTTAAAACTAAATGCTTTAAAGTAACAAACCATATGGTGAAGAGAAACATAAAAACATGCATTCTGAAGCATGAGTCATATCATATGGACGCTCATATGAATACATGTGATGAATAAATCAGTGCACTCAGGCCTGTTCTATAAATAGAGTCTCTGGAGCTCTGAGAAAGATCACTATGTGCTCAGGACACCTAGTCTGTACTGTATTTCACTGAAATGCTTTGGAGAGGGGATGGAAACCCGCCACCCTGTCCTGACACACAGCCAACAGAGCGACGAGCAGCTCAGGTCAAATAACAACTACAGAACAAAGATTTAGCCTCCAATCAAAAAGTGATTCAACTAATTCACTTTTAGCCACATAGAGCGATAGACTGTAAAGCACACGGATTTAAAAGTGGTTGAATGTCACTGTGACGTGAGATCAGTTTACACAATCACCTCTGGTATGCAGTGATTGAGGAGGATAAGTGGGGGGCAGCTCAGGTCTGGTTCAGCTGGATCAAACAGACATTAAGATTTTCTCATATCAGAGAGTCGTCAATGAGCAGATGGGATTTGGAATGAAGAGAGGAAGAAAGACACGACATCTAAATACCGACTGGCCCTTACAGACAAACAACAGCTGAACTGGGTCACCTTATTGTAGGTGTGAACTCGCACGCACAAATGCAGAGGGAAGCAGATGGACAAACAAACACAGTTAATATACATGTGTTTATATTCACAGTGTAGAAACCTGCAGATACAGATCTATCTATATGAATATGAAGTAACCGTTCTCATTAAAACTTAGAGAATGGTTATTTTAAATATCCATTTTTCTCTGCTTCTCTAATTAATAAGCCAATAGCTTGATCTGAAAAATGGTGAAAAAGCCTGCAACATTTTTTTAAAGCCCTACCATACACTGTTTTATATCTAATATCAAAAAGCCCAAAGATTTGCATTTTATAAAGATAAAACCAGATAAAACCAGAGAGGAAAAGCAAACATTTGAGAGAAAGTAACAAGCAAACATTTGCATATCTGCCTG
>JAPZDV010000004.1:10406397-10417955 GCA_029814665.1 Acanthurus lineatus | reverse complement strand
AGAGTCGTCAATGAGCAGATGGGATTTGGAATGGAGAGAGGAAGAAAGACACGACATCTAAATACTAACTGGCCCTTACAGACAAACAACAGCTGAACTGGGTCACCTTATTGTAGGTGTGAACTCGCACGCACACATGCAGAGGGAGGCAGATGGACAAACAAACACATTTAATATACGTGTGTTTATATTCACAGTGCAGAAACCTGCAGATACAAATCTATCTATATGAATATGAAATAACCATTCTCATTAAAACTTAGTAAATGGTTATTTTAAATATCCATTTTTCTCTGCTTCTCCAGTTAATAAGCCAATAGCTTGATCTGAAAAATGGTGAAAAAGCCTGCAACATTTTTTTAAAGCTCTACCATACACTGTTTTATATCTAATATTGAAAAGTCCAAAGATTTGTGTTTTCTAAAGATAAAAACAGAGAGAAGAAGCAAACATTTGAGAGAGAGTAACAAGCCAACATTTGCATATCTGCCTGAAAAATGACTTTAACACTTCACAAATAACTGTTGTCACTTTTTTAAGTTTGACTAATTGATCAGTTAATTCTAGAACTAGCTTTATCAAGTTTAGCACAAAAACAACACAGTAACAGGTTTCTTTAGGAATAGTGACAGTTTTTTTCCCATCTTGTTACTTATGCCAATTGTTACTTCAGTACTCTTCATTCATCACACAAAGTACCTATAAACCTAGGGAAACATTTTCTAGCTGCTATATAGCACTGGATCTTCAAACCTACAGTCTTACAGATGTCAATGTTAATCTGAAGTGATCAAACATTTGCCAACATTTAAATCCAACATTTCCACAAAGTTCATCAGCCACCATCCAGCCATGTCATACTTAGTGCTGCACACATGAGGTAAAGTGAGTCATAGTATGGGGATTTAAAACTTGGGTCACCTAAGGAAAACATTTTATAACTTTAGACAAAAAGATTACAATTGAAAATTTGAAACCGCAACCCACGGCTTAAAAACTGATAAATACGACCATTTTGATTTTCCCCTCCAAAGGTTAGTAGATGTTAAACTATGTGAGTGAATTAAGGAGTGGAGTACAGATACAGTTTTAAATTGACATTTTTAAAACTTGTAAATCAGAAACTTTTGTTAAAATAAGTAATGCACTGATCCAAAGTTTTCTCTATTGTTACAGAATCCAGTAACTTATATCAGGGTATTTTGCCAAGTACTAATCAAACACCACTGCTCCTTTTGTTCCAACAAAGCATTTTTTAAGAAGTTCAACAAAACCAGAGACTCAAGGCACTAAAGATTAACTCAGTGGCCCAATGTGAATAAATGAATGAAAGAATAGCCCAGATTTTGAAAACAAACATTATTAAATGTGGATTGTTTATGTCAACATATCTGTTTTATAAGGTCAAGCAGATAAAAGACAGATTAAAGACAATGAAACAAGAATATTAATCTGACCAGAGATTTTTTATCAACTTTCAGCAGTGTCACATTTTTCATTCTTGGTATTACAGACACATTTGAGGTTTGCCGTTGTGTTTCACTGGGTCTCTATATATCCAGAGCTTTAGTATGATCTAGTTAAGCATCTCTGCACTGTGGAATAAGACTAAATGAACCCTGTCTAACTTGGGGGCATAACAACTCAGTGAAAGACAGCAATGCAAAGTAAAACAGAAGTCCTGGGTAAACTGCATGAAGCACAAGCTCAGGACCAAAGAGCTTGTTATTGTGCAGTCATTCACTGGGCAGCCATATCTAAAAACAGGCACTTAGTAAAACAAACACAGGCGGGTCACATCACCTCAACCAGATCAGTGCGACAGCTGGGTCAACAAACAATGGAGGTGGATCAATACAGCAACTTTCCGGGATAATATAACAGCGTACTGTCATGATAGCAATCAACTATTGTGATTTATAAAGGCAAGTATTAACTTTTTGATTACCTTCTCTCTTACCAAATCCCTAATCAAGACAAATTAAGGGTTTTGGATCATTTTGCCATTAGTGAAATAACCACTGAACTCAAAAGAGAAGCTCAACACATCGCTTATAGTCCCATTCATCATCCCATTCATCACCAGCCAGTCAGGTTTCCATTCATTTCCTCACACTCATTGAGAGGCGGGCTACTCACCGTACGATAGACATCTTCACTGCTCTCCTCATACTTCTGCTGTATCCTCTCCTCCAGGAAGTAGATGCGGAGCTTGAGGCTGAAGTTTTCCTTCTTCAGGTCATTCAGGTGCTGTGATAAAGTACGGTAACCGTTAGACATGACCGTCAAAGAGCACCGACACAGTTTGACATGTCCGTTATGGGTCAGAAATGAAAAGTCGTCTTCGACCTCTCCATATCATGAAGGGATTAGGGAGTCCAGTTTAAAGGACAGCGACCATCAGGGTCGGTCCTTGTATTAGAGTCTGGTAACCGTTAGACATGCTACCTCCTTCTACAAAAGAGCATAATGTCCGAAAAAAAAAAAATATTTACAAAGTGGCATCCCCTAGCCTCTAACAGGCCATTTGGATACCATCTAAAAAAAACACACACACACTAAAACTAACACATTCACACACACAGACACACACACATACACACACTAGAGTCTACAGGGTGTTTGCAGTGCAGAGGGCGACTCTGCAGCCCAGGCGGTCAGAGATGTGACCATGTCAGCTCCATGGTGTCTTCTGGTCTGCAAGGGGACGGGACAGGAGCTTATTTTACAGGAGGAGACATCCCTGGAATCCCAGACTGCCAGGGGAGATGGGTGGATGGGGAGAAGAGGGGCAGGGGGAGGGTAAAGGAGGGGTAAGAGGCTCAGGGCTCACAGGCAGTTGTGATATGAAGGGAAATCTCACCCCTCTGCAAAGCAGGAGCGCCAAATGAACAAACAGGGACATGAAGAGAAAGGAGGGGTTTAAATGTGAGTCCCCTTTTTGGGGGTTGAAGTTCAGTCAACACTAGACTACATGTTAAAGCATCACAGCAGTGACTCACTTTTGTATGGTCTCTAATAAAGTATTGCACATTGCATAATTTAATTTTTGTAATATCAATCTCAGAGTGCTTATACTCTTGATATGTTCATTGAGCTAAGAAGTATGTGATTGGAAAAGTGTTTTCTAGCTTTCTACATACAATACCACTGTGCTTTACTACCACTTTTATAAAACAGTTAGCTAACTTGCGAATCTTAAAAAGAAAGGTATGAGCATTAACATTATGTCAGGGCTATTTACTGTAGAATTAAGGATGTGGGAAAGTCTGTGAAAGTTTGTTACATGTTTCTCTTTTGTAACTTCTTTTTCTGTTGTTAAAGGAGCCATTAATGAAGGAGAGGAGTCAATATCACCCAACCAGTCAGTCATCTAGCCAGACACATGCTCAACAATGAATTCACCATATGCCATAAACACCCCAGATGAAGGCTAACCAGCATGCTAGCAGGACAGACAGGTGAGTGGAAAGAAACTGGATGAAATAGGAGAGCTGGGAGCAGGGAGCCACAGCGCTATTTATAGGGAGGTGTCCTGAATCTCATGGACCGGTGAATCCCTGAATGTCCCTCAGAGAGATGAGTGAACAGGAGGAAAATAACGGGTTTTTTTTTTTGATCTTACAATAAAGGCAACAACCTCAGATGACATCAATTTTTATGACAAATGACCGGTGCAAGGAGCATAAATAATGAAGTGACTGAAACATGTTAGTGGGACAGTTACGTCATTATTAGTTCTTAATGCGTTCAGTTAGTGTGTCCATTAAAGTGTCACATTACAGGCTGTTGCTAAATAATTCTGAGCAAAGATAGGATAGGCGCCAAGCGGAGTCTCCATATAACATTATAGGGATGACATCATGTACATGGTGTGTTTTTAAACTCCACACACACGCCTCAGCACAGCCAAATAAATAGGAGTTAATCTATGTGCGTGCAGTGTGTAGGAATGTGTTTATTTCAGTGTAAAAGTGACACATCCAAGAACAGGCAGCTGTGTAAGAGACTCCAGCTTGTAGTGGTGTGTTGCCTTTCAGGATGTAACGCTAGCTTGGCTTGTTGGTGACACCTCCCATTTTAACAGCAACAACTCCAGAGTAACATTAAAGGACTGTTACTAGTGAAAGATTTTTGCTTGACTTGTATTTTATTCTGATCTCGTCAGAGTTTGAAACATTGACAGTTTTGGAGAGAAGTGTTTTGAAGTACGTGTGTGAAAACAGTCTGTGTATGTAACTGAGTAAACTGTCAGTGTGGAGCTGCAGATACTGCTGCTTTGATAGAGCATTTTTTAATATATAATATATTAAAGATCACTTTTTTAGAAACAAACTTATTTACTTTCTTGCCAAGAGTTTGTCAAAAACATTGTCATGTCTGAATGTTAAGTATCAAGCTAGGTGTTTAGCTTAGCATGACATGAAGACTAAAAACAGGGGAAAACAGCTAGCTTGGCTTTATGTAAACATCCATCAACCAAAGTGCATAAGATACTTTTTTTTTACAAACAGATATGCAAAAACATCACTTTGGGGCTTGTTACAACTATAACATACACTATACAGGGTAGCTATTTCCAATCCAAATGCTTAGTTATGGTAGCAGTCTACTGGTGCTAATTCTTAATTATGACACAGAGAGGAGACTGAATGTCACTCCTGGGTAAATCTGATTTCTAAGAATGTAAAACTATTCCCTTTAATGAATCTTTGTAGGTGCCTGTGGATGCAACAAGATTGTACACCTTTGATTAAGTAAACAAGCATATATTGATATTAATTAAATATGAAGAAAAAAGCAGAGCCCAGTGGAACTTAAAAAAATTAACCATTGAGCTATAATTTGTGCAGAAAAATCTGAGCAAAGTAAACAAAAACCTCTTTGTTTCATATTACTTCCGGCTTGATTTTGTATTGCAAGTTACTCAGAGAACCTTTTCAAATTCTTATTATTAATTGTTATGCTTTCATGTTTAATTTTAAAGGTAATTTAACAAAAGATGCATCTGACACAAAAATCCAGCAGGTTACAGAGAGTAAATGTGCTGTTCCATAATAAATGATCACACATGGGATTGAATTTGGATCAGTTATGTTCCTTCAAACAACCTGCTGCCAAACATTGAAAGACATATTTAATGCAGTATTTTTGTAAAATGCAATTGGCCCAATAACAAAGCAGCAGAGACCGATGAGGAATCTTAAAGTGGGCCATCCTGTGGCCAAAGGCAGATCTAAACCACCAGGTGGGTTCAGAGTGTTTTCCATCTGATATCAGCGGCTTCTCCTTTTCTGCACAGAAGTTTAAGGGAGTTTGTATTTCAAAGAATTTGGATCTGAGCATGAATTTTATGGACTTCTCAGTGCTCAGTGACCTGATCTTCTGGTGAGGTTACTGCATCAAAGCAAAGCAAATTAGCTCAATGCTTCTTGTAAAAAGTAATGGTGCCACAAGATGGCGCTGTAGGGCATATTTTCATCAGGCATATTACTTCGGCCCCCAGAGTATCATTCATTATGCTGAAGGAGATGGAAGTATCACTCACATCAGCCTCTATGAGGATTCAGAATAAAGGCTCTCACCTGCTCAAACTCCTTGAGTGTGTGAAGCTGGAGAGGAGGAGAGTTGTCTGTTTCATCGCTACACAAATCTAAGCAGAGAAAAAAATCATGGAATTAGTACACATGTAGATAATTTATAATTTTAGACAAGACAATTATGACTAATGACTAATATGACTTCCCCCCTTTAAATGAGAGCTACATACCTGTCATGTGACCTGTGATCTTGGATGAAGTTTCCTCTTCCACAGAACTGCCCAGGGAAACAAAGAGGGTGTCTTTGTTAGTATGGGTAACACTCATACACACAACACAACAGAGAAAGTGATAAATAACTATAAAATTAAAATGGAAAACCTAATGTAGAACATCTATCACATTTCACGAGTGTAAAATAATTAAAAATAGCTGTGTGATCCTGAAAAGTAGATGGTGCCTCTAGAAATTAAAAAGCCACTTAGATCTTCTCACTATAACTGGATAATCTCATTTGCACCTCTGTAGGGAATTGGAAGTCAACAGTGAGTCCCAGCAGGGGAGAGAAGAGACTTAGGAGGACGGGAGGAGCCCATGGGGGTCAAAGTTCATCTAAGCCCTCTCAGGCGTTTGCTATCTGCTGTCTGCCAACCATCACTGGCAGTATTTTCATGACAGTGAGATATTCTTCCCCTAATCTTGTTATAACCAAATGATTAGATTGCCCACAAACACATTAAATGATTTGCACAAGTGTAATAAAACACTGTGTTTACCAACCACAACATAAAAGTAACACGATAAGCCCAAAATGTTTCCCAGTAGGCCTGCTACCACTTCTGAGACAGGACTGCATTAACCTCCTTTTCAGCCACTACCATGTAAATTCCCCTGACAGCTGCATGGTCAGAAAATGTAAAGACAGTTGCTGCATGCCAGAGGTTTATAAGTGTGCATAAGCAGTCCACATACTGCATTATTGGTGGTGGGCAGGGTGTTCCTAATCACATTTCATGACTGTTTTCTCATGGACAAACAGTGGAATGTTTTATTTACAGTTACAGTGTGTGTTTCTGTATGTAGGAGGGATATGCTGATGCAGTAACCTACTTACAAAATAACAAGCTCTGCGTGGAGAAATAGGACTAAAGGGTCTGCCATCTCTTATGAAACACTGTACAGTAGCTTTTTTCTGCAATAAAGGGTTGTCACAAGAGACTTCAAAATATTTTCAAGTCATACTTGCAATCAAAATTTTGTCCTCTCATCTGAAGGAATTCAATCTTTAATGCTAGCTGTGGGCTTCATAAATAAACTGTCTCCCGGGCCCTATTGCCCAAACGCACTATTGGCTCTTTAAATGTTTGCCACTGTTTCGCAATGTATGTCCATTTGTTCAAAGAAGGCCAAAATTAGCCTCCCACAGGGCGGCTGTATCCATATTATTGCATCAAAAAATGTTTTTTTAAATGCATTTCTACAGATAGCCGGTGCAATATGGCGATGAAAGTTAAAATTTGTATCGCCGGTGGCCTCAATAGCTTTATCCATCGACCCATGAAGCATGCAGATGGCTATGAGATGCAGCCACGTCCTGTGTGTGCGTGGAAAAGGCCTTTATTTCACGAAGGATGTGCGAATACATAATAAAAACTGAAAGCAACATATGAAATAAAATAACGAAAAGGTGACCGGCAGGCGAGTTTTAATTAGCCCATATCACGGTTTCTATGCCCGGGCCGTGTTTTGTCAAAATACCCAATGAGCACCATCGACCGCCGCTGCGGTGTTCCCCCCGCACACAATCGACTGAACGCCGCCTCACCTCTCAGATTCTCCCCAGATTTGCTCTGGAGACGATGAGCTCCAATCCATACAGGCTATTCCTTCGGTCAACGGGCATCCATGCCGGTAAGCCGCTGCCTTCAAATCACCCGTCCATTACTCATCTTTTATAGAAATAGCACAAGCGCACGGCAACATTCATGTACGCGGTGGACGCACCGCACGCCGCTCAGGTTTGGAGGGGGTGTGTGAAGATGCGCGCCCTGACTAATGCAAACGGGGACGTGAACAGAGCCCCCCATCCCACAGAGCAGAGCCCCCGCTGTTCGACCAGCCCACCATCAGATGAGCTGAGAGAAAGAATGCGCTATTTCGAAAGCTTTCTAAGGACGCATCCTTCAAAATAATGATCTGTATGTTGTTTATTTGACTTGAAGTAGCTGATTCTTTCAAAATAAAAGACCGCAACCATGTGTTCAAGGTAAAATGTAGCTTATTATTTGTGTTTCAACCTAGAAAGAACATTTTTCATATTATCACGTGTTATCTTCTCTTTATACAACAACAGTATAATCTATTATAGTGCCCCTCATGAAGTTTAAACTTAACTTGAAATTTGCCCTCTTCGTTGTCGGAGGTCCTTTTTTAAAAGGTGCAGTGCATACTGGGCTTATAAAAATGCAGATTACCAGCAGCTGATACGAACATTTAATTTAAAAATAACAAACTAAACTGCGGAGGTGAAAAAGGTATTTTCAATCTTTTAATAGGTCTTTTAATAGGGTGAGAGAAACAATATCACACTATCAAAAATACTCTGTTACCTGCAAGTCAAACTTAAGTACTTGTAATGCAGTAGAATTGCCTCTTATACAATTTTATCACTGTTATTTCAATTTCTTGTATTATATATAGGATTTTATCATATGCATTACTGTGTAAGAAGCATTTTATTGTTGTGAGTGGCTTGGTTTGGGCAGTTTTATCTGTAACAATGCCTCAGATTTTATAACTTTTAATTTGTTTTATATGTTTGTAAAGCTTAATCTGTAAAGAAATTTGCAACTTGTACAATTGCATATACAAAACTTTAATTGGTTGCAGTAGAGATACTAAAATAATGGTAATACTCAGGTAAAGTACACAAGATTTCCTGTAGGTAAAAGTACATCCCCGATTAATAGACACCAGTGGTTTATGAATTAGAGTGGTATCATTTGTTGTACCTGCAAACAGAAAATGATGAAGGGTTGCAGACAATTTTAATCCTGTTACATAATGATGATGCCTCTAGTTTCTAAATTTAACTGTATCCTTAGAAACTTTCATTTTTCCTTTGTGCATCCTTCAAAATATTGCTCATGGCATTCCATGATAAACCTGAGATGCTATTCACATGTTATCTAAATGATGTTGTAGAGGCCTCTGAGTATATCATCTATTTGAAGATAATGTCATTGGCTTGAGGGTCCTGCTTTTAAAGAGCAGGGGGACAAAGTTTATAAGATTAGGTCATTGCTTGCTTTAACAGTCAGTACAACAGCTAAAGAATGTAAAGAGAGATTATTGGAAGCACCAGAACAAATGTCAAACTTTCCCTCACCAGAAAATACCAGACAGCTTTGAATGAACGGAGTTAACACACAAGAGCTTGAAGAATGGAGGGTCATTACTCTGAGCTATTTAAAGAACTATCGGCACCAAAATGTTCTTTTACACATTTACATCTCTACTGAAGTCGTATTGCTTGTCACTTCAAAACAAACACTTGTATTTTAGCCTGAAAAGGTTCCCACGTGCTACTTCAAGTCAGGTGTGCAGGCATTTAGTGTATGGGGACATTTTTACCATGGCGCCCTCTCCTGGAGGCAAGGTTGCCATGAGGTCAGTCACTCACTGCAATGTTTGGCAGACTTTGGCAAGCTGAAGCACATGTTTAAATGTGCCATATGTAACATTTTAGCATCAGTTAGTACATATATATATATATAGATGTAAAATTGATACTGCACTTTATGTACAGTTTTAGTGTGTTGTTTAAACCGTGCTATAGAAGTACAGACATGTATGGCAGCGCCTGGATGAAACCAGTCATCTCGACTGCTGGACTAGTACATCATAAACACAACTCTTTATACAGCCACCCATCAACTAAAATTGGTACAATTTAATTAAAGCAGGTTTGAACAAATTTTTTTTAGCCAAAGTTGAACAAAGTCACAAGAGTTTTGAGAAACTGTACTGTGATTGGTGCAAAATTTTACATATAGAACCTTAGGGATATATATATAAAGTTGAGTTCAGTCTTAGACATTTGGGAGTGCAGATGTTTGCAGAAGGCTGATTGCAACTACAAGTGTATCCCGATACTAGTTTAGAAATTATGCCTTTGTTGTTCAGTTGAACTGTTTAGCATGGTCTTTGCGCCTTAGACAGAGTTTACCACTCACCGGTGTTATTTTGTTAACCCAAAAAATACTTCTCCTGATGTTTCCACATAATTTCCAATATGATCACTGAATCAAACTCCAGTTATGTGGACTAACTGACTGCTGAGTGTATAGAACTTTTTCTGTGTAGAGGATGATAAAAAAAGAACGAGAACATTTTTTTTCTCAGATATTTATTGAAATAAATCTACTCTTATGCATATCTATGCAAAATCTACCCTTGATACACTCAACCTCAGATTTACACTTAAAATAAATGCTCTACAGAGAAAAAATAAATATTCTGTTTCTCTGTTCAGTCATTTACAAGAAAAAGTAATTCTACATAAAGCCTTTAATAAAATATTTATTAGAGATGTCTTAAGGCATGTTTTAGTTTTAGTTTTTAAATTTGCTTTTTTCTAAATTGTGCTAATATGTCTGTATGGGATGTGGTTCTGGTGTATTGCTGCAAATTAGCTGCAAGGACCTCTCTCAACACTAGATGTCCTCATTATACCACTTTACATTTAAGCATTTAGCACTTTCACCAAGAGGTACCCCTTTGACTACAATGTCATAACCCGTTTTAAGCCTTACACGGTAATGCTTCATTGCAGCCATTCACGTGTCTTCTCAGTAAACCATCACACCACGAGCTGAAGGTCTGTATCAACATCAAGTCCTTTTCCCAAAGACCACTCTGGGTCCCGTCCTTGTAGCCTGATGTTCTGCAGAGATGATCCAGATTGCGGGGGCTTTCATGAAGTCCCTGTCAACCATCTTGTTCTCCTCTGCCCGGGCCATTGCCTCTAGTTCAGGGGAGGTTTCTGGGCACCAGTCTGCCATGAACTTATCCTTTGCTTCACAATAATTCACCACCACCTCCTCAGGCTGCTCACCATACAGCCAGTCTAAAAAACACAATAAAGTGGGATAGGAAAGGGAGAAAAATGCACTAAGAATGGTAATAATAAACAATGAAAAAAGCACTTTCAGTATCTTCTTGCTTGAGAAAAACCTATACAGTCACAAACCTGCAAAGTCATGGATGAGGTCTTTGATGAGGTGACCGATGATGGCGTAGAGAACACCCAGCAGGATGAAGATGGCCATGAGCAGGTAGAGGATATATGTCGGCAGGTGGACAGCATCCCGAGAGGGGGGTATGTAGCTCTCAAAGAACACTGTCCCGTCGTCTTCCTTGTAACGACCATTTAAGCTCTCCTCTGGTACATCCATTACTGTCTGGGAGCCTTTGAAACTGCTGTCAGTCAGAAAATCCACTTAATACCTGAGTGTCATCGCTGTCTCCAGCTTGAATGTCTCATCAAGAAGACCATTCTAAATAAACCATAAAAAGATAGAAAAGAAAATGCTGGATGTTTCATCTTTAGAAATATGTGTCTACAGTATTTTTACAGAAATAACCAAAAGTTTAGCAACTACAACATGGATAAAAATAAACAGAAGCAGACAACGATCCTTTAATTCAGTGGGTGTCTTTACACTCCTGGATAAACACTACACCAAACAAGTAAAGCTTCAATGAAAAGTGCAACTATATCTCTCACCATGAGGTGTTTCATATTTTGTTTGCCTGTGCAAACTCCCGATCTGTCTGCTCGCGGAGCTACGCAGGTGGAAACTAGATTAGCTGCTGCAGCTTGAGGTAGTCAAGGTCAGAGAAATGATGCTGCAAGCACAGTTACCTAATGAAGAGCATGCATGATCTATCTATCTATCTATCTATCTATCTATCTATCTATCTATCTATCTATCTATCTATCTATCTATCTATCTA
>JAPZDV010000004.1:10365103-10406297 GCA_029814665.1 Acanthurus lineatus | reverse complement strand
AACATTTACATATAGCTTACATATAGTTTAACATATAGATTTATCTTAGCTTTAGGCCTTGCTCTCTCTCCCCTTTCTATCTATCTATCTATCTATCTATCTATCTATCTATCTCTCTATCTATCTATCTATCTATCTATCTATCTATCTGTCTGTCTGTCTGTCTGTCTGTCTGTCTGTCTATACACTGTGCTTACATGACAATTGAATAGTATTTAATATGACTAATGTACAATAATCCTTGGCCTTCACAAATAAGGACACTGCTCCTGACCCAGCCAGGTATTAGCGGCAGGTAAGATGGATTAATGAACACACACACACACAAGACATGACAACACATTCAGATTTTTAATGGAGAGAAGTTTAGTCAAACACCAGAACAGGCAAAACTGATATAATATTGTTCTTCAGCAACACTTCACAGGAACATGTGTGACATGATGAGAAAATACAAGTTATGGCAGTTTGACTGGACAGTGAGAAAAATGAGCAGAAAATTCAATTTTTGTGCAGTTTTACAACAGTTACTTGATATTTTTATGGTGGACATTAAAATTTTAATTCAGCTCGCATCACAATCTTTGCAGTTGACACTGTAAAAAGTTCACATTTCTTGGCATCAGAAATAGTTTGGGCGGTTAATAATAATAATACAGTCCAATGTATTTTGAATGACTGACAATATGGATACGGTTCACATACATTTTAATAAGAAATCAAAGAAAGCATTTGTTCTTAGCAAAATAAGTGCAAACTATGTGTGTTTTATATAAAACAAAAATGCATCAACTACTGCATCATGGCTACAGCAAAAAGAACAACACTGATCACTGCACTGAAATAAGTTAAATGATAAATGAACCTAAAGGGAGGTGACATAAGGTGTCATGGGGCAGGCGAAGGTCACACTATGAGTAGATGTTCTTTTTTCTTTTGAGTATGATGAAGCGATGGCGCTTCTCAGAGGAGCAGGGGATGATGGACAGCGGCAGCCTGCGTCTGTCTGGTGGTACCCGGGCAGCAGCTCGTCCCTTTCCTTCTCCATCTCCAGCCTGTCTTTCTCCATCAGCCTACTGGAAATGCTCAGTCGCTTCTCTTCTTCTATTTCTGCTCTCTCCTCCTCTGAATCATCCTCCACTGGTTTAGGGCCAAGAATCCAGTCTGTGAAGGAAGAAAAAAAAACAAATATAAGGATTAAATTGTTGCTTTGAATGTGTTTTAAAGGGGAACTGCACTGGTTTTGCACATGTACTTTGACAGGTACTGTCTACATGTCACAGGGAGGTGGTTATATGATTACTTCTTGAGAAAGCTTTGTAAAGTTTAAAAAGTAACCTGGGTGATGTCTTCAGAGTTATCTCAGCTTGTTTGGAAATGACACATTTTAAGAAAGACTACATTACAAACAGGGGCATAGAGTTTAAAGAGGTGTGTCTTTACCAGGCAGTGGAGGTCAAATTTAAGATGCCATTAAGTTGCATTGTATAAAAAATAGTGTCAGTGTTTTTGTACTCTATTTAAATTAAATCTGCATATGAATCCAGAATATGTAGGCAAGAGACACGATTACGATATCAGAAGTGTTCTGTTTTCCACTTGTAGACTTAGTAGCATTGACCAATCACATTGAAGTGAGTTTTGGTTGCACACAGGTTAACAGTCCCTGTGGACACCAAAAGGGGCAGAACAGATTGGCTGAATTGTAAAGTTGGAACACACTGTCCATCATTTTATGAAGATTTAGCTTTAATAGCTTTAGCTTTGATGTTAGCCAAAATGTTGAGTTGTTGTAATGATTGAAAGTAAAGCTGGTAATCAGAATCTAAACAAAGACCAGTGCACAGAGGAGGAAGTCCTGGTTGAGATATCTATTATTGATTGTCCAGATGTCCACTGGCTACACCGAGGCTCCAAAACAGTGGCAGTTGCCTTCAGAGGCTTAACCATCATCTGATTATGGCCGATGGGCTTAGAGATTGAATTTTAGGACTAAAGTCAGGAAATCTTGAACAGAAAAATCCCCTCTTTAAGATTTTACTTTTGCAGCAGTTATTAACCCAATCTGAAATCCGTTTTTAGCATTCACCTTAATGGTACAGCGAGGAGGGAAAAAAGGTAAAGACAAAACACTGGCAGAGCCTTGTACCAAGAGCTCGGGAGAAAAAAGGACTCAGACACAGCAAACATGGACACCAGACTGGAAAGAGTGGTGGGAAGGCGAGGACACCAGCCGGGGGGTTACCTGCCAGGTCATGCATCAGATCTTTGATCAGATGTCCCACTATGGCGTAAGTGGCCACTATAACCAACACCACCCCGACTAGGACGTAGACTACATTTCGCGGCAGAGTTATAGCGTCTCTCGCTGGCGGTATGTAGTCCACAAAATAGGCCTCTTCTTCTTTCCTCCTGGACAGCTGGAGGAGCTGCCGGTGCTCAAACACCAGCTGTGTGAGGCGTGAGGCGTTTAGGGACATAACTGGCTGCTTGTTCATGGCAGAGTCAGTTTTGACAAGTTGATACTGTCTTTTGTAAGAAAGTGTGTTCAAAGAATGTGGCGCTTCGGGGCTATTTCTTTCGGTGATCGCAGATTTTAATGTCTTGCTGCAGATCCAGACTCCTTCATGGCACTGCGAAAACTTGGAAAGTGGGTGATTTGGGTGCATCGGGGACAAGGAGGGAGAGTGATGGAGCATTAGAAGCTTTCATACTTTTTTATGTTTCTGCAGATGGGGAGAATGTCAATGTTGATGGCAGATGGAAATTTCAAGATGGTTCAAAAATGAGAACATGGTTTCTTATGAGTGACAGCTCCCTGTCACAAAGTCGTGCTTTCAAAATGTAGTTCACCAGACAAGAAAACTGTGATACCATACGTGTGCCAATTCTCCTAATCTTTCGTCTAGACTTAAATCCCAGCATTCCTCCTTCCAGTCTTTTGGAGAGGGGTCCTTGGTCAAAATATCCAGGGGAGCGAGGAGTGTGAGGCGGAGGAGAGGTGAATATAGGACAGACAGAGTTAATAGGATTGAGTCTGTCACAGAGCAATATCAGCTTTCCATCTGCAGGGATTAGAGATATGAGCGAAGAGAGGTGGACAGTAATACGCCAAAGAGGCTTATGGTCCTCCATGACCACATTGCATATATATATATATATATATATATATATAAATATATGATACATATATTACAGTAAACCCACTCTCTCTTGGGTTTAAACTGGCACTGCTTTATGGATATTCCATGCTTTAAATTCATCTGAAGTGCAGCAGGTCCACTTCTTAGGTTCTATAAATATCCTGTCACATAATTCACTGATATGACACTTTATTTTCAAGCCTCATTTTCTTCCTAATAGAGCAAATGGTGATGTTTGAAGACTCCATATGGGATTTGTGACTAATTTATATCCCCATGGATAGAAAAAGTTTACATGTAACACATGAAAAATTGATATGAAATTTATAAAGAGGAACATGACAATTTCCCTCTCTGATACAAACTATGTGAAAAGCAACAGATGATGAAATGACAAGTTGGAAGATGCTCAAATGAAGCTTTAGGGCACAGAGATGACTCCTTACCTTAAAATCAAAGCTTGAAACGGATCCTCAGCTTTTTTCTGACTTGTTAACGAGAGGACCTCTGAATTGTTGTGTGTGGTACACAGACGGCTCTGGAAACAACCACAAACACATGGCAGAAAGTTAAGGTCACTGCAAACAACAGGTCTATCATAATGGCGACTCCATTACAACAAACTCTCCCTCCAAAACAACCCACCATCAGTGATTTTTCTCTATAAGTGGGCATGAAACAATGATCCAAAAACATGGTTTTATCCTCTGCAGTCCTTTTGTTGTAGCACGAGCTTGTAGATTTCTTTTCAAAAATTTAGACTCATTTAGATTCATCTTCTTGATCCTTGGAAACCTTAATAAACTGAGAAATGAGAAACTGCCATTCTATAATGGTGATGGCAACATTCATAAAAAGGATGAACCAAGAAACTGGGTGCAGACCGCAGTAGAAGACGTGTGTCATGTTGGCAGAAGACGAACAAGAGGAAATATTTTTTTTTTAAAAATGTAAATGAGGTTGGATTTGAATAAAATTCGAATCTTCCGGTAAAGGATAAGCAGCTGAAAAAGAGACAAAACGGATGTAATAAAAATGTGGTGTGAGGTCTCAGAGTGTCTCACGACGAGGCTGTCAGAAGAAGAAGTCTGTGTGTCAGCATCAAGGTGTTCTGCAGTAATCCTTGACAGGATTTGATTGGCACAAACCTCTGTCACCAGCAACACCTTTTAACTGAGTCAGCAGACAGCAAAAACAGAAGATGGACCTCCTTAGCATCAGCTGAGGTACCTGTTGAAACTGCAGCGAAGCGCAGTTTGAAGAGCTGATTCACACTAAAAGCCTCAATCACAACAAAAACATAAATCACAGATAATAAAAAGTGCATTTAAGCTTATACTCCTACGATAAAATTTGAGATAAATCTGTATTACCTGTAAGAATTTCTTCCTCCTTTCTTATTCACGTACAGGATACATTCAGTTCAGTAAAAATTAAAAGTGAACAAAACAGGGTCTCCTAGTCTTCTCCAGGTGAAACAGAAAGCAGATCAGATGCAAAATCTCCACAGAAAGCACTACGAGCTGAACTGCTCTTGCAGACTAGTCCTAAGCAAAAAGAATACAACACCCAGTCACTGGGTCAGTCCATGTCGACTGCAGCTCCCTCAGGCTGGGGTGACCACCTTCTTTGGTTTGTCTTCTGGCTCCAACATCCAATTAAAGTAGGCATCGCTCAGGAGGAAGGCCCAATAGACGACGGTGAGAGAGGTGTTTACGGTCATGATACCGATGATTAAAGGGTGCAGCATGGTGGCAGACTGGGTGGACTGTTTTTTAGGAATCTGTGTCACCTCAAAAAAAAAACGTGTGTGCTGCGTGGGCGAGTGTTTGTCTGTAGGTCTGATTACTGTCGCTTCAGTCCGCTTCTACCCTTTCCATGGACTCCCCACCCCTCTCCCCTCTCCACTCTCTCTTTCCACTGGCCACTAAGTTTCTGTGGCAACAGCAGCATTAATCCTTCTTCAGCCGCTTTGTTACAGAAGATAAAGTTGCATTAGATGAAGGCCTGCTTTACTAATGTTGCTCATCCATAAGATGCTGTTGCGTAATGCACGTGTTCATCCTTTACAAATATGCAGAAAAAGGAGTAGGTTGAAGCAGTCTTTTGTAAAGGAAAAGAAAGTGTTTAAGTGTTGTAACATTGAAAACTGGGAGAAAAAAAACAAAAACAACATAATCTTTGTTCTGAACTTTATGTACTCTCTCAGATATAATCCAGAATCTAATCAAGAGTGGAGACATCAGACGCAGGAGTTCTTAATCTTACACCCAAGAGGACAGATGGCTCCTTAATCGAACCCCAGGGGCCACAGGAGCCTAGACAGCACTTCAACATGTGCAGCGCGGCTGGGTTTTTTTTAAACTTCTGTCCTTACAGACTCATCTCCTTTACCCAGAATTTGTAAACTGGGTAAAATTAGAAAGCAAAAGCACAAAAATGTGATTCAGTGTCTTGAGAGGACATCAAAGAAACAACAGGGGGGAGAGTTCCTCCACCAGGTGGCAGTCTGTACAAGCATACACTGAATGATGAATGGTCATGAATTAGATTTAAATGATTTCCTGGTAACATGTAGGGTTTCCTAGCTGGATTCAGTTTACTCTTTTGTACCCAATAATACCACATTTCTTGTTTTCACTCAGAAAAACGCGTATTTTACGCATGACGTACATTATCTATACGTGGCATCTCTCTCCCTTTAAAATTTCACTCATCGGCCTTGTGAGTTGAACTTTGAGACCTTCCAGATAGCAGAGGTGTTGCAGCAGCGTTGCGTTGTTTTATCACGGATCAAAAGGCAACGGGTGACACTCCTTTCTAATGATTTCCTTCCCTCGGTGACACCGGCTTCTACCATGCATCATCTCACAACTAAACCTATTTAGCGGGGATTATATTTATCTGGACTTTTTCTTTTTTCACAAGAGGGTCAAACAAGAAGCTTTCAGCCATGAGGCCGCCGGTGGAAGTCTCCGTGTTTCTCGTTTCTCTCCTGGCTCCTGTGGTTTTGTACTTTTTGAACAACGGCCCTGCTCTTCAGGAGTAAGTGTGTGCATGCAGTCTGCGACATCTTCTCTCACATTTTGGTTTACTGTGCAGACATCGCACAATAAAGCTGCTGAAATTAATAAGCTTATGAAGCGGCCCACAGCCGTGAGGGAAAATGAGGTTTAGCGTGGGTTTGTTTATCCTGAGGTAACCTCATTTAAGGTCACTGTCGAGATTTTTTAAGCCTACGCAGAAAACAAGATTCATTTAAGCCTCAAGTGTAAAATTAAGTGAAATGAAGAACAAAAATCCCTCATTAGTAAACAAGGTAAATTAATTGATTAACACGAGCGTTAGGCTTTTAAAACTAAAATAAATCCCCCATATTCACATTTATTGGTCCAAGGATTTGAACAGTTGATCTTAAATGTTAAACTTTGACAAGTAAAATAAGTAACTATCCTTTATTAACTTTATTGGATCACGTGACTTGGTTTGTGGACACAATCTGACCAGTTTTAATAAGGTACTGAAAAATAAGAGTGAGATTTTCCACATTTCACCGATGAAAAGCTTACAGTTTATGAAAAATCTTCGAATTTAATGCAAATGCATCTAAAGGACTGCGTTGAGAAAAGAGTAAAGGATCAGGTTCATTTTGAGTCCAGTGCAAGAGCACTGAGATAACTTTCCCAAAAAGAAAATGGAGGAACTCGCAGGTGTCTAAGGGGAATGATTGCTCTCCAGGGTTATTCAGGCTAAATCCTGAAATCCTAAAGCTCACTTTCATTTTTTTTCTGATTAAAGAAGAGGAATACAAATTAGGGCAACAACTTATGTTCATTGTAAAGGAAAATAATGTCCTTGATGAATTAACTAATCATGTAAGTGATGAAATGGCATAGAGGAAAAAGTTAAGTGTCTAAAGCCTGAGATGATGTGTTCATGCAGCTTGTTTTACCTGACCAGAAGTCCAAAACTCAAGGAAATTTGTTTTATCATCACAAAAAGCAGCAAGTCCTCTCAACCAAAAAGCTGGAACCAGTACATGATTATCCTCTCAGAATAGTTGCTTTGGCTCAAATTTAAATACCTGAAGACTTGTTGACCTGCACAGATAAGTTAATTACCATCACTGTTACTCCTCAGACCTCTTCTTATCCTTGAAGTGGGAATCGTCGTCCTGGGATCAGTTCTGCTTCTCCTTCACCTCATTGTGAGACACAAGACAAAAGTGGACCCCTTATTCTATGGTACAACCAAACAAACACACTTTTACACTCTTAACACTTAACTCACAAGTGAACTCAAGGTGAAGTTTTGTTGATTTCATTGTGTTTCTTTGTGTCTGTCCAGTATTTGCAGAGTTTTCCTTCACCTGCATGGTGGGTCTGAGTAATGCGTTAGAGCAGGATGGCTTCATCTCTGGCTTCATGGGATTCTACCTAAAGATGGTGAGAGAACTGAAACCAAGCCCCCCCCCCCCCCCCCAAAAGAAGCATAATGATGGCTTATCTATCCGAAATTTGTACGTCAGAGTTAAAAATCACCATGTGATGCTGCTGTCTCTTCAGGGCGAGCCTCATCTGAGTACTGCCTATGGTATAATGATGTCCTACTGGGAAGGCATCTTTCACTTTGTCCTCTTCCTCACTATCATCCACCGCATGTTCAAAGGGTAAGCCAGGTCACCACATCTTGTCTGCAGTGTGTTCATTGAGTCCTCGTAATGAAGCCTGATGGTTTTTCATCCACGCAGGAAGTCTTATCGTAGCCTCGGGCTGCTGTGGACGGGCTCCTCCATCGCCCATCAGATCGTTCTCATCCCAGGGGTGGTCGTAGGTGGGAGCCGCCTACACCAAAGCTTTGATTCATCACATTATTTTGTTTGTTTCTGTATTTTTTTTTTTTGTTAATGATTTTCTTGTTTGTGCAGGTAAATATGGGTCTAACATCCGACCAGCCTTTTGGAGGAACACCCCCTTCTTTCTGGTGCCTTTCTGGGCAGCGTCCCTGCTCTTCAGCAGACCCAGAGAGATGCCGATCATCACAGCAGACAAGGTCAGGTTCTGCAGTTAAGATGTTTACAATAATCTGTATTTAGAGCCATGGTGTCCAACCATTTTCTCTTTAGGGTTTTTTTTATGTGTTATTATAAGTAGACCAGAGAGACGAAACTGTGCATATTTTGTTTTTCATAGTCAGACTGCTTATGGGGGCCCTGAACCTCAGGTGGGACACTTCTGGCATAGAGGATGAACTAATTTGTGCTAACTGACTTGTATGATGATATCACATCATTGCTGCTACCAAAATTAATCTGTACTTGAAAGTAATAATGATCCATATACCAGATATAGTAGCCAGTTAATAGCTTTTGTACATAAACGCATTTGACGAGGATCCTTCCCATCCAAATTTCTTTCACAATAAACTTAACTGGATCTCAAATGATCATAAAAGTAAAATAAAACATTTTAAACACAAATTAAGAAAATTAAGGCAAATATGTACAAAAATGCACCTCTTTTTAATATTTACTGCTGCACTTTTAGAAATCTGCCATCATATGTACACATACAAGGCTAAAATGACCATTTTATCAAATGGTTGAAATGATCAGTTAAGTTTACAAATATTTATTCTGTGTTGATTAGATTTTGGGGGAGCAGAAGAAAAGTCTGCTGTCCCGACCTGTTGACCTGCTTCTGACACTTCTGTTACTCGCAGCGATGGCCTTCTCTGTGTTCAGAGGCTTTGTGAGTAAAACCACATTTACTGTCAAGCATTACTGCTCGTGTACTGATCACTGAGACGTAAGGTCACATGTACAGCATTGGTACAATAATACCTCCTGCTTTGCCCCAGGTGGTGTTGGACTGTCCTCTAGACACCTGTTTCACCTACATGTATCAGTATGAGCCCTACCTCAAAGACCCGGTTGGCTTTCCAAGAGTTATGGTCAGTCTGGAGGAATGAGATACACTGGATTAAACAATAAATTCAATATAATCTTGATCAAAATGGTGACTAATCTTCCTGTGTACCATCACTGCAGATGCTGGTGTATTTGTTCTATGCTGTGCCTCTGTTGGCTGTCTTCATCTATGGCCTGAAAACACCTGGATGCAGCTGGATGTTGGACTGGACTATCTTCTTTGCAGGGGCCATGGCGCAGGTAACAGTTTCTGATATTCATTATAAAAGCAAAAATACAGCATTTATACAACACTGACTTCCTCCCGCTGTTCTCTCAGACCCAGTGGTGTCATATCGGAGCATCTCTGCACTCCCGCACTCCCTTCACATACCGAGTTCCAGTAGACAAGCGGTGGCCTGTTATCACCCTCAATATGCTTCTTGCCGCTGCGCCGGCTCTGCTGGCCCTGCGCTGCCACAGCAGCCCTGCTTTTTTTATGAAACCTGTTCCCAAGGGACAGACCAACAACAAGAAGAAGAAAAACTAGACCACACACACCAGCCATGGACTGTTTAGGAATACTTCACGCTGTGACAAGGCTAATGTTTTCTGGGGACTCTCCACGGTGCACAAACTGCATTAAGCACCCAATATTTTCAACTCAGGGGAAATCTAAAAACGTTGCTCTCAGAGTCGACTGTTTAAAATCAGTCACCTCTTGCAGCAGCAGCACTCCCTGCATGAACTATGGACCCTGATAAGATGGTTGTTAATCGAGGTGACGATTGTGATCGGCTTGCATGCAACCAGCAGGCATCTTCCCAAATGCAGACTATTACTTTGGATTAACATGTCGACAACACCCTACCGGAGAGAGACATCATCATTTCCTATTTTTCTATGCAGAAATGTCTATACTAAAAGTCTACAGCTTGGAGTTTATATTTACCTGTCTGAAACTGGCAGTCAGTGAAAACTGTGATATTTTTTCCTGTGATAGTCTATCACAGCTTTCATTGTTTGATAACTGAACAAAAGACATGTTTAAAGGAATGCTTGAATGCTGAAGAGGCTCCAATGACTAGGAGTTGCTGATAAAGGATGTAATGGCAGATGTTGCTCAAATAGAGAATTTGATGAAGGAAAAAAGTCCGTCTGCTCTCCTAAATTGTGAAACATATTGGTGTTGTCACTGGGGCCGCATTAACATTAACCATTTGGTCTATAAAAAACTCAAAATGTCCATCAAGTTGTAGTTCAAAACCCAAAGATGAAAAAAGTAAAAAATAATATAAAACAAAAAAAAGGAATCAAATCCGCACACTGAAGAGGATGCAGCTAGAGATAAGGATTATCAATTATCAATTTGTTCTGTCTGTCAACTAATCTATTGATCAATATATGACTTAAGCTTTAGTTGCGTGCACTCAGTGTTGTTTTCCATTTTTCATATTCTACTTTATTTTGTATGGTTAAAACAAATGGAGCACTGAGTTGAGCTTGTTTTGGCATGAAAAATGGGATACGGATGATTTGAGCCAACCGGGTGTAAAAGTGTTTAATAAACTGTGTTTGCATTGACGTCTTTTACATCACTTATTTCATATAGTGGATATTATATGTTAGTCTGTGAACAGTTTGATGGTTTAACAAGGGCCGTCCCTTCAGTCTGTCTCTTCAGATGTCATTATTGCGTCCAGTTGGTGATGTCATCGTGACCTATGAGCGGTGAAACACTGGCCCAGTAGACTCTGCACCCAAACTGATAAGAGTTGAACTCTGGCTGTTGGTGAGCTGTCACACATGGCAGCCACACAAGTGATCACATTGTGATCCCAACACATTTATGTGTCTATGATCTAACGTGTTCAAGATGAATGCTCTAATGTTACAACTGTTACACTACATACGGTTTAGAAAAAATAAAATTAAAGATTTTTCTAAGAATTTACACCTGGTGGTGTAGAGGCTGATATTAATCGGCTTTTAGACTGTTAAACACTTTGTTTCATACATAAGAGGATTTTATATGACTACTTTGAAAACTTTCTTGAAAACTGTCTGGTTATAGGGGCCGTTTTTATTTATGACCTCAGTATTTTTTTTAAATAATGGCAAAAAAATCTCTTGATTTTATAATTTCAGCAAGAAAATACAAAACTAAAGTCAGCTGTCAGAGCTTTATGTTGATTTTTTATTATTAAACTCGGGTATCAGATCACAATCAAACAGGAGTTCACCTAAAGGGAATTGAAAAGATTTTTTTTAACTTAAGAATCTGTAGGTTTTATTTTCTTCTTTTCTGGAAAACACACTTTTAAGTCCCAATCATCTTGTGGGCCATCCTTCTCTTTCCTGAAACATTCTGTACACAGACACAACAGAGATGAGAAGACTGACTACAGGAACCAAACAGGATAAAACTATTGCTGGCAGTGTAGAGTCCAAAATTAAATGAGCAGCGAAGCTCAGAGAGGTAAAGCTGAAATAAAGTTGTTGATTTATCTGCTGGGGTACAAGGTTGCAGGATAGAAACATCTATAAATAAAACAGAACTTTCCTGTCAAAGACTATTTGATTTTCTGGACACACTCCACAAACACCAGAGTCCACAGCCACGCTAGCACCTGTGTGACGCTGCACTGAGGCACAGTGGTGCTTTGAGCTAAATGCTAATATTAGCATGCTGACATAATGATGTTTAAGAGTTAAAAATGACCACCTACTTTACCATCTTATGTTAACATATGCCAATTTTATGATTTTATGATAATATATCAGATTGTTGTCCAGATTTTTCAGACAAAGCTACAAATGTGAACCTCATGGTGGCGCTAGAGATAAAGTCAGGGTGTCATCATCGAGCTAGTAGGATTCATCATCTGGGCAGCATTAATGTCTCAAAAAATATAATTCTAATCCATTTAATTCAACTAGCTAATCCAACACTGACCAACTAACAGACCAACAAACTAACAAAGAATACATGGTAGATTTTTTTGTGTAGTGCCTCTTCAACACTGTCACACACTGACCGTGACTTTTTGGTGTCCATGTTGGCCATCTTTCCAATGTAAAATAGCAATAAACTTCCAAAAGACAGAAAATAAGGATGTATATCATAAAGGTGTGACTCTGGAAATTTTTTTTTGGCAGAGAAACCTGTTTAGAGCACCAGCATGTTTTAAAATATGTTGATATTCAGTGCCAGAGTGTCAATAACGCATAACAAGGTGAAGTGATGCAATATATTCCCATATCTGTATTCTTTTCTGAAAACCAATTTGCGGTTTATTCGACTTGAATTACGAACAGTCAGGAGTTTTGTTCATTTTCTCACTTTATTAAGAATGGAATACAACAGCAGGACAAAAAGTCAAAAGAACACCAAAAAAGTGGATGACTGATCAAATATCAAAGGGACCAAAGGACAAAAAGTTGTAACATTCTACCCATCATGTAAATATAGCCGTGCAAAGATTGAAGTATTCAGCAAGTCAGATACAATCAAGTGGTTATCTTGTGAAAGTATTGTATAATCCGATCCACACTATCTATGTCAGTGGGACATAGGCTATTCATTAGATGAGAGGGCTCAGGGGGACAGGGAGGGGGTCTATTTGATTGGACAAGGTCCAGCTATTGATCAGCCAATAACAAACACCACGATATTTACAATACAGTGATTAGAGGCAATAAATGATTAATTTTGTTTATTGTTGAGTTGGACTTACTGTATATACTGGCATAGAAAAATGATGTTACGTCGGCTCTCTGGAGTATAAGTAAAAAAAAAAGCATATTCACTAGCAAATGATCCATAATAAATAGTAACATAACACCAAAACATAGCAAATATTAGAAAAAAGCATGTCAGTAGAATAAAACAGACCAGCTATAAAGCAACAGCTACAGTACACATACAAAAAGCTCAGGGTTACCAGGGACTGAACGCTAGTTTGCATCAATTACATCTGTGCTTTGTAAACAGAATACTAGGGTGAGAGTCATTTTTCATGTAGAACAGGCAAACCTTTACAAAACAAAGTGACTCAGCACTTTCCTAAGTGTCTCTCTGACATGCACACACTCACACACGCTCACACACTGCTGTCAGTCCGACTGGCCGACAGAGGGGTCCAGTTCACAGGCAGGAGGAGGGTTGACTGCACTGAGATGTTAGGGAGTTAACAACGGTTAGTGTTATAGTTAGTGTTCGCATGGACCTCGGCTAAAGGAAGCAGGGGGACAACAAAAAGAAGCATCAAAACACCCAAACTCATGGGACAAGAGTTGTTGAGATAAACAGTATGTTAGTATAAGAAAACCTTGTTCATCAGGAGGAATAAAGCTAAACGGAGCGTGGTTAGAAGCCAGGAAAGGGAAATGGGGGCGATGTGAACTACTGTCTGTCTTTATGGGCCACGGTTAGCACCTAGGCATTGCAGATGTTGTATTATTTGGTTCAGTAGTAGCTGCGTGCGTCCTCTCTGGCCTTGTGTCCCTCTCCTCCGTGTCTCCTGTGGCTGCGGCGTTCACGGTGCTGGTTGTGGTGGTGGCGTCGGTACCGATGTGACCGCCGGGCTGAAGAAGTGGAGGGAAGCAAATGGGTTTTATGTTTTACATATACCGTAATAGATGCACAAAAGAACTATCATCTGTTTTTTTCTTTGCAATCTGAAAGTATTAGCCATAAAACTTAGTAATATTTTAAGGCTTCATAAGTTTGTACCATAACCCTTATGTAATGTAGTGCTGAAGGGAACGACATGAGATATCCTTGTTGTTTTTTCATAAATACATAACTAAAAACATTTTTGATTCATTACATTTTTTCTTAATATTTGTGACCAATATATCTAGTGAAAAACTATGTACATGGTAACACTGTGTACTTAATTACCTTGAACATACCTTATTTCTGTACTGCTGTTTCTTATTGCTAACCAGCTGACATGGGCATTTTTTTGCCTTCATGACTTTGGATAAAACAAGAAATCCAACACTCACACTTCGTGCAGATGATCCGGGGTCTCTCCCAGCTCCCATCAGCCCGGCAACGGGCCGTGGGGATGTGGCGCTGGAAGAAGCCTTCAGTGCACTGGTAGCGGACCACTGCATGGATGTCGTAGTGTGACCTCCGCCGGCCTACCAAATGAGCGTTCTCCACTGCAGGGGGGGTCCCACACAGCACTGCAGGAAAAAATTGAATTAAAGCGTCAGGCTGAACAGCATAAAGGATCTACTTAACATTCACCAAGAGTCATATATAGTGCAAAAAGTCCTAGTTGCTTAAAGGGGAAAGCCCTCTCAACAATGAAATACATCTAATAGGTACAATTATGACTGAATAGCAAAAGAGATGCAAGCATTCCCTGTCCGTATCGTTCAGTTATGTCAAAACCCTCCAGCCACAACATTACAGATATGTTTCACCTCTAGGTGGCAGCCTTGTTTCTGTATCTGAGTGTTGGAGCACAGCTGTGGCAGGCCAGAAGGAGGTAATGGGTCTCTGCAGCAGACAGGGAGCACAGCCAAACCACTGAGCCATGAGCCCACAGCCGGGCAAACAAACACTCTCAAACTACTTAATCCTTTTCTCCATGTCCTACTCCATCTTTCTCTCCCCCTCTTTTAATCCTCCTGACCATCCTTTCTTTCTCCAGCGTGTCTCCCGTCTTTAGCTTTCTTCACATCCTACAAGATCTCATTACTGCATTCACATTCAGGTCAGCTGAGTCAGTGTGGGTGAGTGTTAGGAAAATCTAGCAAAAACGGCTCCGAGGAATTTCAGATCATATTTGTTTGAACAAGGCAGTAACTGGCAATAACTGCATCTACAGTTCTGCTGGCTGGATAAGCGTAAGTGAGCCCCAAGGAGAGGGAAACAGCAATAAGAGGAAGATTGAGATTGATATTGCTCTCAAAAATCAATACAGGATTGAGACCGAATCACAATCCTCACTTAAGTTTGTGTTCATTGTCAATTTTAGAGAATTTGTTGCCGTGAGCTTTAATGGAGAAAAAGTGCAAGTGATCTGAAACAACAGCTGAAGTCTGACAAACCACCGACGCCTTGTGAAAAAAGACATCTTTTCTACATTAAGAGCACAAGTGCCGATGATGAGCGCTGATGACTAACAGGTGGCCAGCTGGTCAGCCCAAGCAAACAAGCAACCACACTGTATCACAAAAAAAAAAAAAAAATTCTCTCATGAATTGACTAATCATTGCTTAGCTGAGTAGGTCACACAGGACCTGAATGTGTCAAACAGGGACAGCAAGTTTTTGTTTGTTTGCACTTATGGTCACACTTTGAGCCCAGCGGCATTACCTGTGCCTTTCTTGCAGATGTAGGGCAGGTTGTAGTTGCAGGGCACGTCGTTCCATTTGCCATCCTCATGGGCAATGGTCACCACACAGTCCTCCCCACCTGCAAAGAAGTTATCCGGCTGGCTCTCCCTCCAGTTCTCATAGACCTGCACAACAGCAAACAACAGGATTCAGCTGCATTTGCTTTCATTTGTAAGCGAAGGCGGTCTGGGAATCTTTTCTCTATAGAGAAACACTGTTACTTGCCATATTAATGCAGTTTGTGAGACTGCATATGAAATTTTGCTGATAAAACGTGACACAGTTAAAAATGAAGCTTTGAAGGTGCAATTACCAATTTTTTAATCAGCTGCTCACTATAAACAGTCAAATTTTTCATAAATACTAAACAATGCCTAAGTTAGAATATTTTTAGCTAATTCACGAGGGATTTTTTTAATTGTTTTAATCTGAGCTTTTCTGGCTGATTTGAAGTGGGCAGTTAAAAACATACTTCTATGCATTTATTTAGCAACAATTCGTCAATCCTGACACCAGTCGTGGGATTGTCTGATTAATTTGTTAAAACCACAGACATGAATAGAGATGGGCCCACTTCCTCCCACTGAACGACATTAAAGCTTGTAATAATCCTTTTACAGGTTCCTTTGCTGGTAACATTGTTTGGAGCCAGAGTTTGCAGAGTAGTGACCAGCAGGCAGCGCTGCACTATCAAGGTCTCAAACTTAAACACTTGTAATGTGATAAGAACTACCTGAAATGACAAACTATTTTTGGGAAAAATGTATTTTGTGTGTACTTTGGTTATTTAGTTTGACCCACATCCCGTCTGCTTATATTGAGGCTTACCTTTTCAGTCTTTTAATAGCTTAGGATTTTTTTCTCAAAACTTTAGCTCTGACTGTTGCTTATTCAGTCATAAATGTAATTAGCAAAAACTAAAGATTTGAATGTCTTAAACTGGAGTTGAGGATTAACACATGGATGCACAGTTCACAGCTGATCACTGACCAGATCGTTGCTGTCAGTCCATTGAAAGTCCTCCTCCACAGTGCGGTCGTTCAGTCCGATCCAGGCATTGTCATGACCCAGACCTGTAAAAAAAAAAACCAGAGCAACATGTTCCTTTGGCTAAGTTACTGTATTTTTATTGTAAAAACTGATACCCACACAAACTGAAACATTTACTGATACATTTCTAAAATATTAATATTTACACTCCCTTCAATTTCTTAATTTTATCTTATAAGTTTTGTTTCTGTACGTCCAGGCCTCAGATTAGATTGATTTAAGTCTTTGTTTTCTCCTTTCTTCAGTTTGCACAGTTTTTTTACATGTAGATTTTGACAGAATCAAACCAAAGTAATCCTCACATACCATTGATAAACTCCTGCTCAGTAGCAGAGACGATGCTGCTGAGGTGGGCGCTGTGCTCTCTGCAGTCTTTCTCTGCATCCTCCCATGTGTGTCTGTGAGTGAAGTACCTGTGGGAGAATGCAGTGAAACTGGATATGAAAATACATATTTTATATACTATGCAGCCCGACAGGTTTAAATGGTACTGAACACTGTGGTAAGTATATCGCGGATAACTCCAGGGTATAAACGAGTAATGCAGATAGATGAGGCACCTGTGGATGCAGATAAATACACAGTGACTTCATTTATTGTAACAACACAGCCAGTTTTTCATCATTCCTACCTGTAGCAGTGGCCGTGAAACTTCCTCCAGCCGTGCTCACAACCTTCTAAGTCTGTAGAGAAAAGATAGGAGGAAATGAGAGAAGCTAAAATAATTTCTTGAAGGGCACGTAAAAGCGCCATTAAGTGCAGAAACACAAAGTGAGATAAAATAGTCTGTGTGAGATGGAAGGAGAGAGGATGCGTTCTATCTCATTTGGCAAATAACGACTAAAATATATGACTCTGGCATCTTGAGAGGCTAAATACATGAACTGTAATTATACAGGCTCGTTTTCAATTCACAGCACACGTGGCCCTCTCTCTGCACTATTAGTATTCATTAATAACACCAAGGTCTGTGGACTCATTTATAACTGCAAAGGTTAGATATTCATTAATTCTCATTACTACCACACACACACACACACACACACACACACATACACACACACACACACACACACACCCGAACATGTGCACACACACACACCACAGATTCAAAGCTGAAGGTAGCTGAAACCAGTGAGGTGATGCATCAGTGCTTGCCTGTGTGCATATGCATGTTGGTTTCGGTGTATGGTATGGAGGGTGATTCGTGCCACTTATCACTCTCACACACACAGCTAAATCTTGCCTTGTGCTCATGAGACTAGACTTCCTCCCTTTGGTTTTATTATGGACTGAAAATCCAATATTTGAGGGTTGATTGCTGCGGTACGCCTCTCTGATTACCTACCACTAATCCAGATTTGCCTATTTCGATGTTAATGCCTGCATCAAACTATTTTACACCCAGCAAGTTCACTGCTATTAGCCTGTTTTTTTAATTTAATAACAAAACTGCTGCCTGCTTGTCTTTCCCTCTACCTCATCATACTTGTATTTGAATGTTAATTACTGAACCAGGGAGACAGCTAGCCTGGTTCAAAGCAACAAAATCTACCAACAATTACCACTAGAGCTCACTAATCGATCCCCTTTAACTTTTAATGTGCCACTCTTGGCAACATAGTGAAAAAGGAGTTTTCTCAAAATGTCAAACTATCTCTTTAAAAATCATTTTAAAAACCCTTTGGTTGTTTTATTTTAATCTTTGCTTAATTTTTTTTCTCAACATTTTATTTTGTAGGTTGTTATTTTACTCCTGCTTGTTTTCATATATTATCTCCTTATTAAACATTTTCAAGGCATCAAAGCACTTTTCATTCATTTATTTTTATGAGCTCTGTTTAGAAAAAGCTATATACTGTTAATAAAATTGCTTTCCTGCTTCTATTAGATCCGGTGGAATTTTTTTCCTTTACAATAATTAGTGTTTATGGGTTCAATTAAAAACTTGGCAATATGAGCAAATGCATATTCTCAAAGGTAGCATAAGGAATTTAACCACTAATAGCACTTGATTCCTATTATTTTAATGCTTAAGCATGGCACATGCAGGCAATACACTTTTTTCTGTGGGTTTCATGCTATTTTACCGTACAACAGTTGGTGGCGGTAACATACAAAGAAGCAAAGTAATTTACAAACGAAAGCGTAGACGAATAAGATTACAAGCCTGAAAGCGCGGACAAAAATAATGCAGGATTTAAAATGATAGAATACATCTGCCTTGAGGGTATTTTAAAAGGGACAAGAACAACATGTTTGTTTGACTTAAACACCTCTAGGAACAATGAATGTAAACACTTTTTTTGTTTACAAGAAAACTCTTCAGGGCACCTTTAAGCTGCATTCACTAGAAAAACACAGATACAGCAATAACTTTTAGCCACAAAAACAGTAAAACTCTCACTGCAAACTCATCGGAACAGTAGTTTTGATGCAGACATATGGATGGGTGTATGTATGGAGGATGCTGACAAAAAACTCTGCAAATGCTCACTGATGCTTAGAAAACAGTGTGTATATTGTTGTGCCTGTAGGAGTTTTAGTCAGTATCTGTCACCCTGCAGCCTTGTGACACACACAGATACACTGTCTGATAGCTGCAGAGAGATCTGTCTTTGTGATATTGTGTCATGGCATATAGCTGTTACAGACTATGCACACTGATCAGGATTATTTCCATCAGTGACAAACATTTCACTGTGAGCAGACAGCTGGGAGCTTTAACATGCTCACCGCTGTGGTTGCACACACAACAATGTACTGATGCCACACAATAGAATTTGATGTGAAAAAAAGAATGCATGATATTGCAAAGGTTGATATAATCTATTCTTCACCCATGTGTATGTGTGCAGTATTCTCATTCTCACCTTTCTCGCACGTGTCTCCTCCATAGCTGGGCAGGCAAAGGCAGAGGAATGAATCAATCTTGTCGATGCAAGTGCCTCCATTTTCACATGGTTCTGACTGGCAGTCATCTACATCTATGAGGAGGGGGGAAAAAAAAAGAAGCAGTCAGAGCGGGAGGGTTGCAGATCTCATTAGAGTTCAAATTAAAAAGATGTATTCTGCAGAAGAGATGTTGCTCATGAAGGGAGAAACACGTTGTGGGCGTTTGCTGCCATTCAGGCGCTGACACAGAATGAGCTGGTCATTAGTCCTGGTTTAGACAGTGAAATGTGTCCATGTTGGTGAGTACAGTATGATAATTCAAGGTGTGAGAAGAATACAGACACTCCAATTACCTTTACATTCCTCATTTGTACTCATCTCTGTGCCAGGAAGACGCTCTAAAAGCCTTTTAAGTGTTATTACATCCCTTTTTATGTATTTACAGAGCTTATGGTTGTGCTTAATGTATGTCTAATCTCCACTTTTGTCTCTTTTCCATTGTCTCCCTTTAGAAAAAGCTGCATGAGAGAGAAAGAGCGAGCCACGCTAAACAACACTTTTCCTTTAAAGCAGTTTCAATATAGACATAAGTTCGGTGGACCAGTCTGCAGTGAGGCTGAGCTCAATGAGTTTGGCTGCCATCCTGTCCTAGAGGCCTGAAGCAACAACAGATACCTCCCGAGCTCCAGGCCTGCTGTGTTACTGTGCTAACTGTGCTCTCTGACCATTCTGTGGGGAAAAACACAAGCAAAAGGAACATTTGTCTACAGGGATCCATGAAGAGTCACTTTATCATCGTAAATGAAGGGCACATAATGCTCTGTCACCACTCTGAGGTTTATTTAGGACCCAGGATAATGGATACAACTCTGGACTGAAGAAACTATTACAGCCCACAGTGAGAGTGAAAAAAGAAAGCTACTGACAAGTACAAACTCATCATCAAAGCTTCCTCAGATCATTATGGCTACTAAGTTCCAAGCAAAAAAAAAGGCTTAAAACTGAAAAAGGTCAGTGGCTGTGAAGCGCTGGATGTGTCAGACAGATCAAACTAGAGTGACCTTTAGACTTTTACAAGACTCCTTCAGACAGTCACACACCGAGGGTTGGTGGCAATAGCAAGGATTAATTTCTAATCTGGATTAAATTGAGGTTTATCAATAAAATATGTTTCAGGGTACAAGGGGAACCCAGTTAGATTGTTTCTCAGTGTTTTCTTTAAAACCAATTTTCTCAGCTTTATCTATTTTTTGTTGTGACTTCAAAATGTTTAAGATTTGATCTGACTTTAATCTGGCAGCAGAGGCTGTTTATCTGTTTGTAAAAATAGCAGATCTTTTAAGATCAGCGATGGGAAATGAGGTTATATTTTGAAGGCAGATGCAGAACTGAGACCAGAGATTTAAGCTAGATGATTTCTTACTCTTCCAAAGGGATCAAAGTTATGATCAATTCCATGTCTCTGTTTGTCTATAGGATCAAATAGCAATGTAAGAGCTCAGGTTGCCTGAGAGTTTTTCAAATGACGCTTTTCTTACTGAAGAAATTACTTTCTTTAAAATCTTGGTTCGTTGCTTTAAATCCTTTAAATCCACAACGTGTAGAATTTGAAAGTTTATAGTGTTAAAAAATTTGGCAGATGCAGAATCAAATATATTACAGAGTTACAAAACTAAGTTGAAATGGTACAAAAACTCTGAAAATATGAATCAAGGATTAGTTTTCTTAAATATAATTGGACCAAGCTTAGATTTATGGGATTAAAAAGAAACTGTGTGGAAGCAACTCAGCCTTTAGGTTTGTTTTGATTGAAATACAGAGATAATCTCCAGAGTTTTTAATCATTAATCTGCAGCCAAGTGCAAAGAATGAATTTCCTGAAGTTATAGAAAACCTTTTTTTTAACTTTTATTTTCATTTCCTTTTCTTTCAACAAAATGGCTCCTCATATAGTTCTTCACATTTCAAACTCTTTTGAAAATGCACATGGAGGGGTTTTTTAATGATGTAAGTATCTTGAACAGGGTATTATTTAAAAATTGTCATAGAAATGTGAAATGCCATTAAGCTTATCAAATCACAATATCTGTCTGTTTTAGCTCATTCTTCCTCTCTGTCCCTCCCTCCAGTCCAGTCCAGGCTTCTCTCTCCTCTTTTCTCATGCATTTTCCTGCCAGTATTGTCATTCTCCTCCCATTCATCCAGATGTTCTTAGACTCCTTCATCTTTCCTGCTGTGGCCTGACCTTTTCCACCCACTCACTCACCTGCTACTCATTTCCTCTAATCAGCCCTAATTGTCAGTGTTGCTCTGTTGTTTCAAGCACTGCTTCCAAGTCTGTTATCTGTACCTGCAGACCTGTTACCTGTGACCTGAACTCACCTGAACCTACCTGCCTCATTGAAGGCAGGAAGTGTCCTGGACGCTTTGAACCTCATTTTTTAAAATAAATCTCCATCTCTACCTCCCTGACTGCATTTCAGTTTTTCTCCTGTTTCAGTTGTCCTGCTAACTCGAGTCTCAGTGTGACGTTCAATGACCTCTAGATGTGCTAGTTGGTAGTTAAACACACACCATAAACTTACTCTCCACATTACAATCAGTTGAGCTCTTTGTTGTACGACATAACAAGTCTGATCCCCTCATCCTTCTCATCCATTATGCAGAGGGGAAGCTGCTCCTTAGAGAGATAATACTGCAAATTCTGCAAATCCATAACAAAGCCTCCCAGCATACTGACGCATCGGCTGCTGGCTGTCAGTTTTATTGTCTGTCCGTCCATCTATCTGTGGCGCTGAACGGACAAACTTGGCACTCACTGAGTATGAGGTGTTCAAAGTTTGAATGGGAACTTTAAACACAGAGAAGTATGTTATTGCATGTGGTTCATTAGTGTATGAAGTAATCAATTCTGGAGGAAGGGCCGCCTAATGAGCTGAACATATGTTAAGTAACAAATTAAGACCCTTAAGGCAGATTAATACCGGCGTGCCAAAGTGTCACTGTGCCTTTGTGCAGGTGTCTGCTCTGGGAAAGAGGGGGAAACTCCAGGGCCCACAGTTCAAAAGATTTCACTGCTATATCTGCGCAGTTTGGTTTTAAAGCTGAATTAATGTGAAGATGGCTAATAACGCGTATGTAATGTCGACTTCTGAATTATCGAGTGACATGAAAAAAAATTCATCACATCTTTTATAAGCAGGCTCATTGGTTTTAAAACATGCCTGTAATAATTTACAAGCATAGATTTTAAAAATACCATCACAGTTTATAACAGAGTGACAAGTTACAATCGGTTGATATTTATATTTGTGAACCTTAATGTGGGTGGACAAATATGGATTTAAACACGAGCTTTAATTGGAAAACAATCCAGAGTCTTGTTAAAATAGTGCATCAAGGTGTTTTCGGTTTCTTTTTTGATTGGATCTCTGCTTAACGTGAAGTTGCTACCCATTAAATGATGTTTCACTACAAATATATGACAATGATAAAACTGTCCTAGCAGATGCAACAGAAGAAATAAAGGATAAATCAGCAGGGCTCTTTTTCCCAGCAGACATTTTGAATTGTCACAGCAGAAAAAGCACAGCTGCTAATAATGACATGAACAATGTCTTCTGTAAATCGAACACAGTCCTGTGAAGAAAGAAAGGGCTGTTTTATAAATTGCAGTGGAAATGGAATGAAAGCTTGTGGGTGGAGCTTTGTGAGTGTTACATTTTGCTGTGATCGATGCCTGTGTTTCATTTGTTCATGCGAGTGTGCTGCTTGTTATGTGACAGCACGGATGGGAAAACTACCCCCAATAGAGTGCAGTGGGTGCAACAGTAGCATTATGGTTTTAGTGAAAACCACAAAAACACTGTGGTTTTCTGTTTGTCATATCCATCTCTCTACCTCCTTTTTTCCTGTCAGGCTCCACATTATAAGCTATGAAGATATGACATTAATGCTCTTTCAGCTGTTCAGGCAGACATGGGTAGTTGAAAGACTAATCAAAGTTTTACAATTTTTTGTTAACAGTTGATTTTTCATTTCTTTTTTTTTTTGGTATTTAATTAAGTCTAATTTCGGTTGGTTTCTGAGTGAGTTCTCTTATTTCACTTCAGTGCATGTTGTTCAGAAATGCTCTGTTTTTGTAATATCGGAGGATATTTTTCAAGCACAAGATTGAAGAAGTTCAG
The DNA here is from genome assembly GCA_029814665.1 of Acanthurus lineatus. Classification (NCBI taxonomy): domain Eukaryota; kingdom Metazoa; phylum Chordata; class Actinopteri; order Acanthuriformes; family Acanthuridae; genus Acanthurus; species Acanthurus lineatus. The sequence continues at coordinate 10,382,757 of JAPZDV010000004.1, read as the reverse complement.
AACAGACAAAATTATATGTATATTATATGTATACCCACAGTGTGTATATCTGCAGATGTTTATTTAAAACTCATAATCACACCCGGCTCACTGATACTACTATGACATAATGCAGGCAAACCTTTGTGCAGAAGCACAATGCATAACATCTTACAATTAAACAGATCGGGAAAAAACAAAAGAGAAACTAGAGACAATTTGCAATGAATCAGACAAGGAACGACACCCACATGCAAGGATGTTTAGGCATATTGAATAAATCTGGCACAGTTAAGGTGCAACTTTCCAATGCAATGTAAACACAGATTTGGCTTTACAGCAAGTGTGACTCCATCACAAGATGAGCTCTAGATTCACCTAATGTTTTAAATAAACTGGAATGATTAAAACCGAGATACAGTGAAATGCACCTCGACACTACTGTGAGCCAGCTAGATAGTTAAGTGTATGCCCCCCCTTCTCCCATGCCACCCACCTTTAGAATTCATTCTGACCTTAACAATACACCCGTAAAATTTTGTGACTGTATCACGCATTGTTGTGAAACCATTATGTTGACAAAACTACCACAAATCTATAAATACTTTATAAACATATAAAAAACTTAAACCATTTATGTGATAGTTCCCGGCACAACAGGTGTCTCTAGGAACACATTTTGCCTTGATCACATACACACACACACACAGACGGTGAAAACAATACCAATTGACCTGCTGTGGCTGGTATTCAGCATAAAGAAAGAGAGAGGAAATTACATGTAGATTGAAAAGAATTGATCAGGAGGATTTTGAATTCAGATACTGTCTGTCTTTGTGTTTCAGTTCATGCAGGTCATAGCTGGTTTTGTTCAACATGGCAGCTTTCCGGCCCTGACCCTCTTGCAGTAAAATACATCTTATCTCTTGTCTCTAATCACAGACAACAGTGATCAGAAGCTCTCAGCCATCTTCATTACTGTAGAGGTAGGTTTCCAAAAATCCTACGAATGGATTTCTATGAGGCTTGATGGGCATATAAAGGCCTTCAGGACAAGAACAATTGATTTATTTGTGGTGCTAATCCAAATCTGGGATTTCCGCCATATTTTTTTTTAAAGCAAGATGAAACTAAGAGAGGCTTTGACTTGATTCCAAAATCTTTAGGTATTTTGCCACGACAAGAAATCAATTCAGCTCAAAATTTCAAGTGACTGTAAATAGATATTTTTTCCCCTTCAATGCATGAAGAAACTTCTTCAGCCAGGAATTTCTTTTTACAAAATAAAACCCTTGGCAGTGAAAGCTACCAATAGTTTGACCTTGAAGGATCATTACCATCACCCTTGTTCTAACAATCTGACCGTAACCTTTGACCCCAGCCACCATTCAACCTTCTCTCTCTCAATGTGACAGACGGCTCAACCTTTGACCTGTCAATAGGCCGTTGGAGAGCCTTACGTCAATTTAAACAGGCTGACGCACTTTCGTGTGCCACTGTGTGTATGCATGCATGTGCGTGTGTTTGTGTGGGATGTGTGACTCCGTGTGTGTGTTTGTGTGTGTATAAGCATCACTCACCAATCTCACAGTTCTCCCCAGCGTATCCTTGTGGGCAGTAGCAGCTGTAGCCCGTTCCCTGAGGAAGGCACTTTCCTCCATGCAGACATGGGTTTGTCACGCAGGGCTCCACCTCGACTAAAAGAGACAGATGGATGGGGGTGGAGGGGGAATTAAGGGATTCAAAGTAAGGGAGCTAATTAGTGGTGCTGTGAAGGAGAATGTTTTTTTTTTTCTCCATTTGTAAATGCGATCCATTTTGTTGAGGATGAAACAGGTGTATCACCGGCTAAATAAAGCTTAAAGTATTCATTTCCATGGTGATCCCCTAAAGCTGGATGGCTTAAATACAATTTCTGTCACCCCTGCTCCGTTTTTAAACAAATATGACTCAGAGAAAACATAGAGCCCCAATTTTCCATCATTGCAGCTCAGCCAGAACCAGTGGTTAAAACACACGCATATCCATTTCACACTCTGTCTCTTTTCAAAGGGATCAGAAGCCGGAGAGCCTCAACCTCGCCATCCACTCACAGCCACAGTTGTCATGGTTACCATATGGAAAGCGAGGCCCGGGCTCACTCCACCAAGCGTAGTGGGCAGCGTGAGAACTTCAGACATTAGCCATCCACAACAGAAATAAGCAGACCTCCCGCTTAGTGCCTCGGCCCCTCTATTCACCCCGTAAATGTGTGCGTGTGTGGTCTCCTTCCACAATTACAAATTTCCATATCAATTGACACACTACCACGTGTTTCTCCCCTGAGCCGCTCATTATAGCAACTTAAGGTCTTTGAAAACCACCACTCGTTCATCCTGGCCGCAAAAGCTCGGCTGTGGGAGTCTTTGTTCTGCCAGCTCTCTCTGACACCGAGGACTGCTTCAGAGGGGGTTGGTGTGTGAGGTTGCCAGCGTGTGTGTGCATGTGTGTGGTTGCAGGTTTGTGTGTTTTGTGTTTACACGGCAAGATGAACAAAAATCAATATCTTGGCTATGATTAGCCTTGAGGCTGATCCTGCCCAATAACTAACCAGAAGCAGGCTTCTTAAGCTCACATCCTCTGAATTGTCATCATGCTGGCTGCGCCGTTGGGCAAAATTAATGCTCAGGGACAAAGAAAACATAAAGGTTGGGGGTTTTTCATCAAAAGGACTCCTAAATTACAATGCAAGATTTCTCAATAGCTCTATGGATTTAAGTTAAATTTTGCGAGCGAAGCCTCTGCTCGTGGTTAGAATTCTGCTGAAGTCAGGTGCTAAAAGCAGCCATGCATTTCATTTAATGTACATCAGTCCGGGCCGAAGTGCACTTGCACCCTCTGCATCAGTCAAGGTCATGGCACGCCTTGACAAATATGACCTGTTATGACAAGCAGATTTACTTCAGTGCATGTGTGTGTGTGTGTGTGTATGTGCGCGTGTGTGTGTGTGTTTGTGAAAGATAAACCTAGTGCTATTGGCCATTCATTAAAGCGAGTGGTGCAGAAAAATCAATAGTCTGTAGAAGGAGCTGACAGAGTGGACTGTCCCTCGCCCTGCACAGTGGCTGACACCCACGGCACAAACAACAGCAGTAAGCTGGCAACAGCAAAATCCAACTAATAAGTTTACAGAGATAGGACAGTGGAGGGATAATACTTTACAGTGCCGGGGTACCTCAAAGTATTAATCCACACATCACACGTAGCCTTTGCTTCGAGTAATCACAGCTAGACACAGTGGAAATATGGTTTACTTGGAAAAATAACTCCTAGATAAGCGTTTTAGACCTCACAGACGGGGTTGGCATTTCTGTAAAGGCAGGAGAGCATGAAGAAGGAGGAGGAGAGAAATAAAACTGGCTGCAATTTAAATGTTAAAGAAAGATGGTGTGATAAAAATCTGCTTGAAAAAGATCAAATATTGGGGAGAAAGTTGATGGCATTGTGTTAGAGGAATGAATGTCTGCATGTCACTGTTCATGTTTGAGGACAATGCGCTGTGCTGCTGCTGAAGGTCCTTGAATTCAACCTAAGGCTTCTCTTTTTTCCTCTGCTCTCTTATTGATTGAACTGACTGATGAAGTGCTCCGTGATCCAGTCAGGAGAGAAAATACTGACCACTGCCATGAAACCCAACAACAAGGAACTGCACTGGCATAGAGAGTATGAGACAGAGAGAGAGAGAGAGAGAGAGAGAGAGAGAGAGAGATGTAAGTTTAAGGACATTTTTTTTGCTTCAGTCCCCTGTTTGTGTAACAAAGATATCACTGTGTGTTTGTTTGTTTGCGACCTTCCGCCTGCCTGACTCTGGAGTCTCAGTCAATCAATCAACCCTCATACTGTACACCAGTGGCTCAGATGGTTGCCCTCGGCTTCTTGTCGATACAGTTTACAGCTGTTTTCCATCCGCAGACTCCTCACACCCCGGCAGGCAGCTCAGCCATGCCTGCTGCAGACACGAGCTGCTTTCAGAGGGAGAAAAATAAATAACCATAGAAAAACATGATAGCATGATGCCCGTAGGGCTTTCAAATGCCGAGTGATAGGATGTTTCCAGTATGAGCTGTCATTATCAAGAGAAAAATAAGTAGTAAACCAGGTGGCAAGCCAGAGCTTTAGCGAGATATACCATACTGCAGGCTTAATCATCAGTATGGTGATTTGAATGCTTCTGGTGGGAATAAAAGGTACGCAACCAGAGGAAAACATGCAAAATTTTTTGAATAAATATGCTAGTGGCAAGGTCAGGAGGGAAATGAGACACAGTCTGGAAGGATAGCTATTTTTTCAGGTCTTCATTTCCACTGTTATGATAACAGTATACTTACTAAAGCAATTCCTGAGACATGCAGGCACATTGTCACAGCTAAACAAACTGTCAGGGAATCAGACTATGAACACTTAAATGATCAGTATGAGAACAGTGTTGGGAGAGTTGATTGAAAATACAACGAAGTCTTCATTTACCCACTGAAAAAGTAATTGCATTACCTTTCTAATTACTGAACAGCAGAAGTAATTATTGCTTTCCTCGCCACATTACTTTCTGGTACCCAGCACAGCCTCAGAGTCAATCTTGCTGTTTCCCACTGTTTCTAATGTTTATGCTAGGATAAGCTAGCATAAACATCCACTGACTTGAACTACAAATAATTAAATGGAGAACACAACAGTGGTCACAATCTTCTTATCTGACTATCAGCAAGAAAGCACAGACCCACATTTCCTCAAATATCAAAATATCAGACTTTTGCCAGCCTCTGGTTTGGAAGTATTTTGACCTTCAGCTAGCATAGCACTTGTGACCGCCAGTAGGATCCCACACGTCCAGCCTTTGTAGTAAGGGCTGAATGTAGGTTGATCAATGGTAAATACTAGCAAACCATCTGAGAAGACACAATATATAAATACAAGTTTACACATCATCCAAGGATATATTTTTTCCTCTTGTGGCAAAAGCTAATCTCTTCCCTCACCACCAGCTCCTGTACAAGCTAACATGTAGTCGACGAGTATCTCAACTGAACAAACACCGACAGAATATCAGCCTTCCTTGAAAAGACAACAAAAAAACTACTAAACTTACTAAAATGTTACTAATGGGTTAGCAAGCATAACATATTCCCCTATACAACTCACTACTGAAAAAAGTAACCACAGTACTACAGTTCACTCTTTCCCATCACTGATTATGAAGGAGCCAAAAGCTATAGACAGAATATCTGAACCACAACTGAGAGTTAGTTAGACTGTCTGAAATGTCATTTTAATCCTTCATATGTATGCACAACTGACGATGTTGGTGATCAATTGTACAATTTGCCTTTGTTTTTTTTCTTCCAGTAAACCCGAGGGTTTGTTCAAAAGCTGTCTAATAATCTGACTGCTTGAGTTTTCTGCCCCATCGGACCTCTTTTCAGTGATGTTGCTGGATTCACAGAACTCAGCAATTAACTTTGTGAGAAGCTACAATCTTAGTATTCCCAACAGAAATGATGGTAAAACAACAAAAATAAGACCCAAGCTGTAATAAAATCTGAATAATACTTGAGGCAGTTAAATTAAAATAGTGCCTTTTGTGGTATAATATCAAACTTGTAGATTAATTATAATAATTATGCAGATACACAGACAAACTTTAAGATGAATTAATGCCTACCAACAGGATGGCAAAATATCTGAAAACAGACATATGATGCTCACCTGTCGGGTTGAGAGTGATGGTACTGATGTTGACCCCTCCTCTGTTGCTCTCCTCCTCCATGTTGCCAGGTAACAGGGCCCCTGAGCCCACAGCATGAGACCAAGCAGGCTCTTCCTCAAACGGGGGTCCCGTCAGTAATGGAGGAAAATCCAGAGAGCTGTTTAGGACTGCTTTCTCCACCGGGACCCAGTTGAGCGATGTCAGGGGATCATTGGGGGTGTCTGAGTGAGGAGATGGAGCTGGGTCTCCTGAACCAGCTGTTTGAGATGGGGAATTTGAAGGCAGTGATGATGGTGAGGGTGAGAGGGTTGAGGTTGGGGAACTGGATGGAGGTGAGGAAGTAGTTGGAGGTGGAGAGGAGGAAGATGGAACAGATGGGGATGGGGAGGGAGACTGAGATTCAAGCACAATGTGAGTTGAGGGCATTGAAGCAGTGGTGGAAGGAGATGGAGATGGAGATGTGGAGAGGGATTGGGTTGGATCTGGTGAGACTGATGGCAGTGGAGTTTCTCCTGGTGGTGAGGTAGAGGGGGATTCAGACTTTGGAAGGTCAGTGCTTTGTGATTCAGTCGTGGTCGTCACTGAGAGCTCCAGAGAAGCGGCAGTTGTAGTGGTAGCCGTGGTTGTGGTGGACTGTCCCTTTCTGTGACCCCTCTCTCTAGATCTTTCTCTGGATCTTTCTCTTGGTTTACTTGTTCCAACTGGTCGACGTGAAACTTGAATCTCCCCTTTGGCCTCCACCCCAGTGATTTCTCCACTCCCCTCTTCCTCTCCTTTCCCCTTGTCCTCTCCTCTGTTTCTGTCTTCTCCTCTGTTTCTGTCCTCCCCTCTGTTCTTCTTCCCCCTTCCTCTGCCTCCTCTTCCACTGGATCTAGAGGTCACCGTCTCCTCCCTCTTGTCACTTGGCTGGGTTGTGGTCCCTGGTTCGACGCGGACCCATGTTTCTCTGCCAGATGAGGTGACGGCGGGTGCAGAGCTGGAGGCGGTGGATGTGTGGGTCTCCGAGTTCTCCCAGCTCTTTGTGCTCTCTGTAGTCATGGAGCTACTGGAGGCGGCCAACGTAGATGCCAGACGAGTGGGTGATTCTTCAGTGGCTGTTGTAGAGTTTTCCCTCGAGGGACCTTTGAACCATGAACTTCCCCAAGAAAACAAACCTACAGAGGGCACAGAACAAAGAAAAAAGAACAAAACAAGCAGAGTCAGGAGCACAATTATTGCAGACAAAGAATGGTGCTAAAACCAAAGCCAAGAGTGACGAACAAAGTAAAAATCGTCTTATGGATTGTCTCTGCTTTGCCAAGGGAAACAAAACAAACATCTCTAAGCTGTCTGAGCTGCCCGTCAGCTGTTTGTCTCTATCACTGTAAAAAAACACTGTCTACACTTCAATATTATCAACACCAGCAAGCAAACCTCTGCAGACACTGCGTAAAAAACACATTTAAAGAAGAATAGGGCTGAACATTTCCCTTCACAGTGTGTTAAACATTATCGTCACGGGGAGAAATATCACAAGAGAACTCTGCAGAGCATATAAAGGATGGAGAAACTAATGAAAGCTATTTTAGGCAGTGCCACTGGTGAGCTTTATGTGTGAACTTTATAACAATATTACACCATATTCACGTCACATCAGAGTAACCTTAATTACCGGTTTCTGACTTTTAAATGTCATTCATGTCAACAACCAATTACAGCTAATAAACTGTGATTTTTATCCAAAAGCTCAGATATATTTGGATTGAGGCTGAAAAGTAAACAAATCATGGAAGCCTCAGATCAACTAATGTATTCAATGCATCAAGCAGTTATCCCTAAAATTATACAATGTAGTGCTGCATAGTGAAAACACATTTTTTCAAGATTTACTCTGCTGTCATATAATCATCATGATTTGTCTAATGACTTGAATGCAATTTGTAAACATTTCTACCAACTATCTCATTTGAAAGAAGCATCTGGTAATGAAGAGTTTTGCAAAGAAACAGAACAGTTTAAGTCTGCTGTGCAAATATATCAGTATGAAACAGAAGCATTGATGATATCTGCGTTTTATTTAAAAAAAAATTCTGGATATTGTGTTATTAACACACATGTCAATATTGTGTAGACAGAACAGCCACACAGAGACAAACAAACAAGAAAACAAGTTTGAGATAAATATGACTCACAGTTTGTTTGTTTTTTAAGTATTCTATTGATATCACAGTATTTTCATTAGTGAAAACCCTTTTTTGGAAAGATGATAAATGATTTAATCTGGCTGAGGAAATGACAATATGGTGAGAACAGACAAACTGCAATCTGGGGTTCTCTGTTTAAGTTTAAATTTATGTGCTGTTTCTTTATTCACATCTAAAACAGCTACTGTTGAGTTGAACAACCAAATAAATAAAGAGAAAATAGATGTATGGAGGTCTAAAAGGTCTCTGGTCACACATTGATTAGAAAAAAACCAAACACACATAACCCAGTCAGCCCCATCAGGATGAAAGTGAGACCACCGCAGCCTCACATATTGCCTTGGAATTGAATCAACAACCCTGTAACACAGTTTGAACAAACACTGAACAGAGATGCCTGCCATTTGGAAACCACTTTCATCCACAGCCAGTGAATAAAGACCTGTAAACCTGCCGGACCCCTGAGACATGGGAAAGAGGCATACAGGTTGATGAGTTGGATTTCACTCTTTTTTTTCCATCATCTGCCTGCATCCACGTTTAAATGAAAATGTGATGTTTTCATCCCACGATGCTCCTCAGTGGGCATCTCACAGCAAAATAACCTCAACTGTGCTTTCAACTCATACTGTGATTTTTGATTAGAAAGATCTCCAAATGATTAAATTAAGTCAAACATGTCTAAGTAGCAGCTATAATTAAAGTTAGTAGAAATGCGTCAGATTCTTTCCAAGTTACAGTTTCATTTCTCTATGTGCCAGGACAGAATGTATATATATACATATCTCTGTGTAGGTCCAAGATAACAAGATCACAATTAAAACTGTAATTTTTTTCTAAATTATTATTACTAAATAATTATTCTTATATTTCACATTTTTCTTCAGATCCATTCCATTAAGATCTATTGTAACTCAAGGCTAAAATAACAACATTTTTAACTCTTTCTGTTGCATCACAGAGTGATGGAGCTCATCGTGCACAGCTGGAGCTCGTCAGCCGTCACAGCTGCTGTCAATCATGGCAGGAGAGTCGGCCTGAGCTGCAGAAAAAAAGGTCAATGTGGCCTAACGTTTGTGTCCAGACTTCAAGCCAATTTTTGCCGTTCCTGAATGAAAAAAAGAAGTGATGCTGGACCCATTTTTCCTGCCGCATGCCAGGGCTCCAAGGCCTCTGCTCTCCCAGTTTTACCCCTTATTAATTCTCTGTTTCTCTAATGAACCTCATCCCAGGGTCTTGTTTGTACTGTAATTAGTGTACCATCCTGTTGTGTTGCCCAACTGATGTTTCCCCAACATCACAGACCTGAGCCAATTAGTGCCTCAACAGAAATGTGCTCAGAATATTGTACATGCTCATAAATATGTAGTGCCATCAAGCCTTCTGGTAGCCTTTTGACTGTTTTTTTCTCTGTTATTGCCTTTCATATTCACACATAATCACTGTCAGGGGGTAGAAACAGGTCAAATCCGCTCACCTTGTGATGTTGTCTGAGATGAATTTGACCCCTCATCTGTTTTTTTCAGGGCCATCTCTTCTTTCTGTGTCGATTCACTCGGTGCTTGAGTTCCCTCCTCATCTCCGGTTCCTGCCAGATAGTTCCAAGGCTTCCAGAAAGACTTGACAATCTTTGAGATCACCTAAAATAAAAAAGTGGATGAACTGAAAACTTGGCTGGTTCACTGATGGTATTTTTTTTTAGTCTCACAGTAAAAGCTTGAACCACACCAACCTTCTTGTCAGCTGGAGTGGGTTCGACTGGCGGTCGGAGGAACTCCTCTGAGTCGGGCCCAGGCTCCAATGGCTCCCCCCAGTCTAGGACACTCTGTCCTGGAATTAGCTGGAGGGTCACAAATGACCCAGAGGACTCTGAAGACCAGGGATCTGAGGCTGAAGATACAATCAGTTTGAGTTTTATGACAGATCCACATTCTTTGTGATCAATACTCATTATTGAAAATCACCCTTACAGGTGCTGTGAAGGGAGGCCTCCTCCTCCAGGTCGACCAATCCTGTCCAGTTTGAGGGTGAAATATCACTGCTATCTGAAGACCCTGCAAGGATGCATTTACAAACAATAAATTCTTTGTAAGCTTGATCTTTTTGTACTTGTGTTTACTGATTGGCTAGTTGATTCTGTATTTTATCAGCTGGTTCATGCTGCTACAGATCTGCTTCTTGTAGAAAAATGTAAAACCTTTAGTTGTGGTGGTCTGCTGTGTAGTCGAATCTGAACTGCCTGTCCCTGCAGAGTCAGCGTCAGTAGAGCCTGTGAGGTAGCTCCAGGGCTTCCACAGGGAGGTGTAGATCTGAGAGATGGAGCCTGCATTCTCCACTTTACCTAGGAAACAGGTTGAAGAGATTTGCTGTTCACATGACAGTCACTGAAGGATTTTATCTAGTTTGTCTCAAAGCTTCGCCTTGTTTTAATTTAGCAGAAATTGGCTGATATCAGTCAACACAGAGAACAAAAACTGAACATCTAGATATTTCACTTCAACACATCCTGTCCTCTCTTTCTCTCTTCCCACTGCTTCTGTCAATCTAGCAGTTTCACAGATACATGACGGTGGGACAGACAACGTGGCTCAGAAATCAGTGTTGCCATAGCTACAACACTGCCAATGACATTTATTGTCATTGTTAGCTCTCAACACTTCCACCGCAGCATCAACACTTCTGTTAGGAGTGAGATGGCAGTAATATCAATATGTATTCAGCACTTTTTCCTGTAATTTGTATCTATACCTTTCAATTTAAGAATAATTATTTTTTAAAATAAACATGGTCGAGATGATACCGCAGAGTCACCATGTTTATGTGTAGTATTACTTTTTAAATGTTTAATTATATTCCATAGACAAAAAAAAGTGTGCAAATGAAGTCCATTGTTTCCCTCTATGTTACATTACCTCTGTAGCAGTAGGCGTCATATAGCGCTGTGGTGTTGTCAGTAGTGCTGTTGGGTGTGACAGTGCGAACTCCCGGCTGGTTCCCTCCACAGTCCGGGCGAGGCCATGTCACAGGGAATCGAACACTGCCATCAGACAACCAGCCTGGGGCGCAGCTGTCCAGGCCGGCCCTCCAGGCCAGATAAAGTTGCCCCACTGTGGCCAGCTGGCCCCCGAGGGACACACAGCGGTCTGAGGCTGAGGATAGAGACAGTCTGCCTGGGACCGATGAGTGAAACACTTCACCTGGAGGAAGGCGACATGAGACAGGAACTTGTCAACAAGCAGATAATGCTTGTCGGATTTCAAACAGGAGGACAGCTGGTTTAAATACTGCCGCTACATGTGTAGGCTTTGAAATTACATTTAACAGCAAAAAAGGATTCTTAAAGGATATTGGTACTGAAACAATGGAGCTGTTAATATACTTTATTTTTACCAATCTCATTAAGACAAAAACCAACAATCCAATTGAGTGTCTGTGGACACTCTCTTTCTTTATGCTCTCTGTGTGGCACTCAGCCTCAAACTCATTAGTTGCTAGTGAAGATATACATCTCTTAAATCGGATCACAATGGTTAGTTTTGTTAAAGAAAGGCTCAATAACTTTCTAATACAACTAAACACTTCAGATCTAAACTTTATTGGAAAAGGTGTAATTGTTGGGAACTATTTACAGCTGTGGATTAATACTTTTTGGTTGGTTTAGTGCTTTTTTTAGTCTCACTGGATTTATTAAAAGCCAGAAAAGAATATGGCCTGATTTGTCCCTTTATGATGTAACAGATGTAGACATCACAGCAGAAGCTGTGACAGGTTTTGATGAGTTTTGTGTGTGTTTGTACCATCCAGCTCTTTTGCAAAACAGTAGACATCAAACAGCTCTTTCGGGTCCCTCTTCCCATAATTCCTCACTCCAGCGGAGTACTCCTTGTGTCCATAGCAACCAAGCTCTGGCAACTGGACAGAATAGCTGTGGAGACAACCATGTGGGAGTCATAATGCGAATGAGCCTTTTTTTTTTTTTTTTACTAATCACAGGAAATAAGTAACAGTGTCGGATAGGCATTTTATTTTATTTTACCTCAGCTCAGCTCACATATTGCAGCATCTGTTTTCATTAAGACTTTAAATGTGAGCTTTTTATTTGCAATCTTTTAAAGGGCAATGGATTAGAATAAATAAAAATACAATTCACAGTGAAGAAACTGAAAAAAGAACAACATGGATCTGAGGTAGATGAGGTGATAAAACAAAAAGAGCTGAATATTAAATGAGGCAGAAGATGATCCAAGAATAAAGGGAACAAACAGTTCAGAAACAAAGCAAATGTCTTCATATTAGAAAACTAGCTGGCATATTAAAAAATATACGCTAACAGTCGAGTCAGTGCAGGCCTATTAATCCCCTCATCCTTTAGTGTGTTCACATAGAGAGGAAGGGAAAATCTTTTGCACAGCACATTACATACAAAGTCAGCACGAAGACACAGGATGAGAATAACAAAAAGTGAATACAGGGAAATTTGCGCCTTTGCTTATTTGCATGAGTTGAAAATAATTTTGCAGAATTTGCTGATTGGAGGGAACTGCTGTTCGCTAATCAACCACCATTTCTGAAGGAGAGCCCTGTTCAGAGCTGGTCCTTCTGGAGGAAAAATGAGCTGAGCCATTCACAGATGGGAGACAGGCTTAAAATTTATTTTTCAGACTTTTTAGATATAAAAATGTATTTGCATTTGCTCTCGCCTCTCAACCTCTTTGCAGCAGCTAGCTGCGGACTGCCGACCTCCACTGCAGAGCGTTTGTAATCAGTCTTTCTGTCTATGTTGACAGCTGATTAGAGGGAAATGTACTCATCTTCATGAAAAAGGACAGGGGAAAAGGAAGAGAAATTAAAGGGGAAACAAAAAACTCAAGAGAGTACAGCAAAAGAACTAAAATCATCTTTTGGGAAAAATGACGAGTAATTCAGAACAAAAATTTCCTTAATTTTCTTTACATGAACACACAGTAACAGTCGGCAAGATAGCTTAAAGTGTACATTCCCCAAATGTTGAACTATCCCTGTAAATGAAAACATCTAACATTTACAGGTTCCAGCTTTCTTTAAGTGAAAATCAGCTGACTTTATTTTCCCTGTGTGATAGAATTTTCAGATTAATCAGATCAATAATAAATAAATTGTATCAACACAGGACAGGATTCACTGCAACTAGCGAGGATCACTACCAGAGTGTGACAAGCAGCAGAAGGAAGTTTTTTAAATGTCTCCTCACCGGACAGTCTGATCATCCAACCAGCCGGCTGAGCAGCTGGCAAAGCCGTCATAGTACGCTGCCCACAGCTGGGCTGCTGTAGCTATCTGAGCCGAGTTCTCCTGGCAGGCCCGCCGGGCGTCTGCGAATGAAATGGCGTAGCGGGTGCTGGGAACCTGGTAGTGAAACACCACACCTGCATGGGCAGACACAGTGACAGAGATGTACCAATGCAGTCAAGTTAAAAAAATAGATAAATCACTAGGATGTAAATCAATAAAATTTTACTGTGGCCACGAACAGATCAATTTAACACATTGTGAGTTTCAGGCGAAATTTCACAGATGAGCACACAGAGGAGAAACTACAGTGCCATTGGTATTCAGTTCGAACACTTTAATTAAAAGAATTACACAACTGCTCAAGTGGAAAACAAGATAACAAAAACAACACAAACACAAAAAGCAGTGAGCTACATTAATTAAGTCAGTCATTATGATATTGATATGGTGAATCAATGTTATTACTGTTCAATTAAATAAGAAAAAAAAGCTCCTTAGCACTTTACATAAGCACAACAAACCTTGATTGCAATTAAACACAAAAATCAATCAAATTAAAAGCAGAATTTTAAAGCCTTTCGTGTTGCTGCTGCTCAGACTGTCAGCAGTGTTTCTGCTTAGTTTAAATGTTGCCTTTAGGCTGCTGTGGTACCAAACTCTCCCCACAATGAAACCTCGGTCAGTGGCTGCTGAACTCACCGGAGACCACCAGGGGCACAGTGTCTCTCTCATAGTCGTTACCCATGACAACCTGACAGTGGTAAGTGCCTGAGTCGTTGGTGCGGAGACTGGAGATCTCCATGGTAGCATTCAGAGGATTGGCAGCGTATCCTGGCAGCATGACGCGACCGCTGAAAGCCTTATTCACCTTGATTACATCACCTTTGGCACAGAAAGAGAGGTCTCTTCATTAAATGTGTCTATTGGCATCCTGCTGATTTTAAATACACACAAGGAGTTAAAAGCCCAGAAAACTTTATTAGGGATTGGGATTCTGTGCGATCTCACAGACGTCTGCCAAAGTTAGAACAGTTTTGGTTGTTTCCCATCAAAGATTTTTGTGTTTGGGGTTTTGTCTTCACTTTTCTGAGTGGTTGGAAGTGGGCGGGGCTAAATGGGAACAACACAATGTCACATTATTCTCTGGACCAATCAGGATTTAGCGACACTTGAATCAATATATCAATTGTTGGTTGTTTGCTTCTGTTTCCAGGCTGCTATCAATCAAACAAGATCAAACAGGATTGGAGTTAAGGAGGTGCAAAAAGGACGCCACATTGCAAGACAGTTAAAGACAGAACTGATAAACTGTGGGGGGGATTTTTTACCAACCACCACAAACACATATGAACATTTGGAGAAAATAAGGACACACATGTCTAACATTGTGCAACATTAATATGGAGAGGCAAAAGATTACAAGCTTGTTAGCCTCAAGTTCGGATTAATGACCAGCACAGGCTAACATGGCAACAATTTGGTTTAACATAATGAACGACACACTGACATCTACAAATAGACTCCAGCTGCACATAATCTACACTTTGCTTTATGTTTGGTTGGGTACAGTTGTTTTTTCGAGCTTTTCTGCTGCAATTACTACCTGCTGCTTTTAGAAACAAGGGTAAAAAGCAGAAAGATTGAACCAAAACAGTAACATTGCGAGCTGCAAAGCTAAACCAGTGAACTTAAGAGCTCTGAGATAGATTGATCTGACACTGGGAGATTTTGAATATTAGCAACTATAGTGGAAATCTTTACTTGCAAGGTTTATTGCACTTAAATCCTGGGGCTGCTCGGCTTGTTAAATTCTCAGTTGCTGTTTATGTGAGGCCTTCAGATTAATTCATTAAAAACTGAGGAGAACTGCAGCATACGTGTGATAACTGTCTGTGAATGATTTCTCTGACACACACACACGCCTTCATTTAAAGTTTGAGTGTACTCAGGATGCATTTAAAGAATGTTATTTGATTGGTTAAGTTGAGTAAATCTTTGCTTTACCTTTTGCAGAAAGAACAATCTGCTCCTGAGGAGAGCTTTGTCCTCCTGCTGGTGGCCTGATGCGAGTCCACAGGAGGTGGGGAGGCTGGTTTGAGTTGCTGGTCTGGAGGGTGAAGACACACGGGAGGACGGCTTTGCCTGCCAGTGTTTGTTGGACTGTAGGATGGGTTGTCCTACGCATATTCACTATAGAGGAGGCTGCACCTAGAGAGGATGAACAAGAGAGCAGAGCATAATTAGATTTTGCAATTTAAGGTGTTGTGAGCAATTCTGAAGAAAGAGACTTGACTGCTGAGTCTAATCCTGGGAATAAAACTCATCAATCAGCTGTCTCTCTCCAAAATCCCTCATCCCACCTCTAAATAGGTTGAAGGGCATTTTGTTTACAGGGGAAGAAATTAAGGATTCATGGGATAAATACTTTTTGAGGTACATGAACAAGTCAGCTGTTTGATTATAAGGTAAATGCAAGACATTGCTCTACACTAAGCACTATAAGATGTGTACAGAAAGGCTGTATATTTTAACATAATAATAAGTAGCATATTTTATGATTTCAGCAGAATAAACAAATACACAACAGTGACCACAGTGCAGTTTAAAGGCTAAGACTCTCTAATTTAAATTTGTACATATGACATGTTCTCATAAATGACTCCAACTGTCACACGAACTTCATTTTAAAGTTATTTCATGTCATTGAAGCATCAATGTAAAGGAAACGTTGCCATCAGAGTTTGATTCATGGTTCTGCAGATTGATATCAGCAATTCACTCTGTCTGGTTGCCATGACTTACAGGTTCAATGTAACCATGACAACAGGATCACCTGTACAGACATTATCCTCCAACCAACCAACCAGCCAATGTCTGCTTCTCTGTGGCTTTATCCTCTATTCATTGCACTGTGACACACAAAGCAGGGCTATTTATCATATTTTATTCAAGAGAGGGTTGATTTTTTATTTTCCTTAAACATAAAAGACCTTTTCCTGCTATAAAAGCTTTTTTCTTTCATTTATTTGCATGTTGCATATGACACAGAGAATATTACAAATGTGGTTAAAATCTGCTGAAACTGAAAGTAAAAGGACCTTGAGCTAAGTTCTTTCGTGTGTGTTTAATTGTCATTTGCTTTTGAAGGGTGACAATCAAAGCAAACTATCAGAAACTCAATAATAAACAATAGTTTAGTAATTATTTCTGCTCACAAAATCAAGAAGTGGACATGTTGGGTACGACAGTCTCTGTCAGCATACTAAGACATAATTACAGAGCTTTACTAAGCTCAAAACAAATTTGCTCAAGGATTTTTGCTTTTCTTTTCTTTTCTGCTCCTCTCCCTCTCATTCAAATTTACATTGTTAGTCAAATGCACCAATTTGTCGATAACTAAATAAACCTTTAAAGAAAAACAATCTAAAAAAAAGGCCAACAAAGCCTTATTTGGAATAAAACACACAGTGAAATTGAATAACTGAAAGATTTCTCCATCTGCATTTAGATTGGACAGCTTTCACAAGCTGAACCCCCTAAGAGCGTCACTCTCTCTCTCTCTCTTTGCTGGCACCACCCCCTAAAAATCAGATGTAATCACACAGTCACAAATACCAGAGAAAAGCATAAGAGCCAGAACAAGACAGAAAGCAGAAAAAGGAAAATGATGGAGAAAGGGAGTGAAGGAGAGGAAGATGGAGGAGAAGAGAGAGAGTCTGAAAAACTGAAAGGAAGAAATTGAGAGACTTTGGATGACAAGTGTACCCTGTAGCATGGTGGTGACAGATGGGACAAAAGAAAAAACAGCCTCGAAAGAGGTGGAGAGAGCTGGAAGTGACATGAAAGGACACTCTATCATTAACAGATGCCATTTTATTCCTGTCAGTCCTCCTCCGGAGTACAATGAGCTGTTCACACATAAACTGCAAGGAAGGTTTACAAGCTCATATCAATGTGTCTTAAACCGGATCTGCTTATTGGATTTGATCATTTTACATCAAATATAGTTTTATTTTCTCACAAGGCTTTTAGAATTTTTGTTGCCAACAAACATGTGAAGAGGACATGCTAACAAATAATAAACCAAAAAAAACCAAAACATGCTGGTGTACTGTGAATTGAAAAATGCTGAGCACGAAGCTTTTAACTGTGTCTCAGTTGTTCAAAAGCAAAGGAAAAAAAGATTCTCCCTTGTTAGACATAATTATTATTGTTCCACACATTACACTCTTTAAATCTCTAGAAAACAGTACAAGCTGACCCTTATTTAATAACTTCTTGATCAAATTTATTAATAATATTCAGATATTTATGTTGCAGTTCCAGCATCACGAGGTGTCACCATCCCTACCATTCATGGGGCTAATACACACACACATTCACACACACACACACATCACTTCAGCAGTTACATCTTAAAGTCTGACATGTCTGGATTACACTTTCAGCTTTCTAACAAGAAATTTACCAAGAAAATC
>JAPZDV010000004.1:10349805-10363114 GCA_029814665.1 Acanthurus lineatus | reverse complement strand
CTCATGTTTTATAATGAATTAGCAGCTATTTTACAGAGTCATTTACAGAAATCTGGACTTGAGCCACTTTACTTGGAATTTAATCAGACTTGAGTCACAAGTTTGATGACTTTAAACTCAACTTGATAAAATCAAAAAAGACTTGCTACTCAACTTAGTCTTTAACACTAATTACTTTGGACTTAACTTGGACTTGAAAATACTTGATACTGTCCTGTAAGCCCCCAAAAATAAAAAATATCTTTTTTTAAATAAGGTGCAACAAATCAATTCATTTCCTGTCAAATAACACTTCTCATTCACT
The DNA here is from genome assembly GCA_029814665.1 of Acanthurus lineatus. NCBI lineage: Eukaryota > Metazoa > Chordata > Actinopteri > Acanthuriformes > Acanthuridae > Acanthurus > Acanthurus lineatus. The sequence continues at coordinate 10,362,810 of JAPZDV010000004.1, read as the reverse complement.
CATTCAAGTTACAGGATAAAATCATGGAGAACTTAAGTTGGACAAAAATTATACCAAAGTTAATTTCATTGAGAACAGTTTGATCAATGAACAAACTTTCAGTTGGCAAAATGTGTGGGTCGAAAATGACAGATGGAGACACAACAACGTCCTGCTTTGTTTGCAGTTAAAGTTGCACAAAGAATGACAAGTCAAGGCTCTATTGTTAAAATGGCATCTCTCAAATTTCATCATGTTTTCCTTGTGAAGTATTACTTCATTCATAGTTTTACAATGAGATAATACATCTGTGCAGGCACCTTTGTCCACCATTGTTGCCCTGAGCCTTATTATGCTTCAGAAGACAAACAAACTTTTTGTTTGTGCACAAATATGAAGAAAAAAAAGTGAATCAAACCACTAACATCAAGTCTGTCAAGTCCCCACTAAAACCCTTAAAACAGTTACTGTCTACAACTCCCACCATCAAATCTACAGACTTGCACAGACAGTGACTCGCTCCTTCTAACTCTTTTGGTAGACAGCTCATCATGACAAGCTGTCTACCATGAAAGCAGCTTCCACAAGTTGAAGTTACTGACATCTGACAATGAAGCAACCAAAGGTGTTAAAGCAACAGCACAAATTCTTAGTGACAAAGAAACTAAATCGGGCTGAATCCTTGTAAAGTTCTCTGTCAAATGAAGTCATTTAGTAGCATGCACACAGTGTCTCAGACAAGAACAGATAATATATTGTGCACTTTATTTTCTGTTGTTACAGTATAATATTAAATAGCAATGTTTGCCTCTGTAAGGACAGTTCAGGCCTGGATACAGTTAAATGGAGCTTGTATTGAATGATTTTCCCAAAAACCCAGTTGATCATCCAATCTATAGCTACCCATGCATCTAAAACTGATGTTGTTATAGAGGACTGGTTAAAACAGGCAAATCACACACTATCAAGACCAATTTAATCCTCTGTCACACAGAGTAATAAATCTAATGAAGAAAACTTAACTGAATCCTGCAGCAACCAAATGCTTTGCTCCAAAGCCAAAATATTGGATGAACTTTGAGTGTACCTGCAGTGAAAGGGGATTCTGGTGCACTCCTACTGCACAACATAGAGGAAATCCTACCACACATCAGAAATGAGCTGCTGACTTTGCCAGAGGATTGGCTCGGGGCCCGAAGCTTCTCAGCTCAATGAAGAGATAGCTGCAACAGAGCTTTATTGCCCCATACTGGTATGAAATGGAGATGAAGAGGAGAATCTGCTGTTTGAAGAAAACACAGCTTTGTTTTCCAATGCTGATTTTAAGGTGAGTTAAGAGATACAAATAACTCTAAATTATTAATTTACCCATGGGCAAAAAGGGGTTCTTTATACACTGATGACTGCATAGGCATTACCAAAAGGAGCTAGCTAGAGGCCAATTTAAAAGTTTTGAAATTTTTTGGTCTGACATGTATTCAGTTGTCTAGACTTCAGTTACATAAAGTAAATTATTTATCCAGGAAAGCAAAAGACCAATTTGCATACACCAAGGTAACAGCAGCTCATGCCAACAGCATCCCTGATGCTCAGAAAGAAGATTACGCAACGCCAGTTCAAGCCTTTGTAAATTACTGGAATAATGGTGGCTCTCTTCTCTGACTACGCGAAAGCTTAGTTAAACCTTCAAACCGGTGAAGAAAAACATTCCTCTCAGATAGGAAAGTGCTTCTAAACCAAAGTGTCATTTAACAACAACTTGTTGAGCGATTTTTAATGGTGGGGAACCAAGTTGGTCTCTGGTCTCTTGAAAAGGAAGGTTCTGGTGTGGGTGAGACCCCGCTGCGCCACACACTTTTGGGCCTCACAACTCTAAAGGTGGGTTAGGACCTTGTGATGGGCTGTGACAGATTGGGGTCAAGCCGTTGGACTATGTGCATGCTGAACGCATTGGTTGAGCTAGCTGGGTGGGTGACAAGAGATTTCTTAAGGCTTGGAGAGGGTCATGACACCGAGAAGTTTGCCCAGTCTTGTAAGCGGAGAGCATTAGAGAGTGTTGAATTGGAGGGCCTGGGACTGGCAGGGGCCCAACAGCCACTATCCACAGCAACAGAATACAGAGTGCTGCATCTCTATGGATGCCATACAACGTACAACACTGTGTGCCTATAGACAGTCGCCTTTCAAAGTTTCGCCCGACAGGATTTACAACATACAGTGCAATGGCCATGCACCACCTGCATATTAACAAGTCCCACCCTTTGTTTGAGACGAGACATCAGATGTCGTGAACGCCTCCCTCTAAATCGCCCCTCTTCACTTTTGCGGGCACAGTTGTGTCTTGAAGAGAAAAGAGCCAGAAGTCTCTAAAATGCTTCAGTGGACTTCAATGCGGATGTCCATCCGACACATTTTCACGATGTTGTCTGAATAGGACGCATTCTTGGGTCATTGTGAGCCAGCTAGCAGAGTGACAGTGATCCAAAAAGAGCTAACAGACGAGGCTGGCAGACCCACATTATGGCTCAGCACTAAGCTGTCAATCTGTTGAAGCAGGAGACCAACTGGCCTCATGATCATCATGACGCAGACAAGACGGGCCCCTCAACCCAAATCTCCTTCAGTTCTGCAGTTGGTGGGAAAATTGCTTGAAGAAACACTTGAGAAGTGTGAAAACATCATGTCAGCTGCTGTTGTGGCATAGGATAAATCATGTTTGTGAGCACAGCGTGACAGCTTTATGCTTACGATGCCCCCATCATGATGTTCATGTTTGTGTGTTAGCGTGTGTGTGTGTGTGTGTGTGTTTGTGTTCACAGACTGCAAAGGTTTACTTAATCAGGCCAGGTTGGGTCCCATGTCGATCCAGGTAGGTAGGTCACTGAATCTTACCTTCTGCATTCATGAGCACAAAGCATTCACACAAACATATAGACTACACGTACCTCGAACCAACACAGGCACACACACACTGGCAGCTGGCATCGCTGTTGTCACAACAAACAGTGAACTTCATGTTTTTGAACTGACCCACATTAAGCAGTTTACAGAGATAACTGGCAAATTTAATAAAAAATCAGACTTATTTCTTTTTAGGTCCTGGATTTCAGCCAGAAGTAAACTAAAGCAGATTCTCAATTTTACCAAAAAATGTCATTCCTACTTTTTGCAATGATATATAGTTGATATGATATCAATGATATCTGCTTTTTCTTGTTCTTCACCAAACAGAAAAAAAGATCAAGCTCTTTTTGACCCTCAGGGAAATAAATATCTCACTGAGAGAAAACCAAGAGTTTCTCTAGTGAACCTATTTCACAGGAGTTTCCAGAATTCTTGGGCAACAGCATGATGACAAGAAGAATTGTCTAAAAATATGACATGTCTTAAGAGGAGAAGCTGTGGGCTTCAGATAAGTCTGTACTTTTAGACTTAAGATGGAAACAGAGACAGTTTTAAGAGTCAAAATGTCAGTCTTGTTTCCCCCTACCGGTACATGAAAGGAATATGTGATTCCTCTCCTGTCCATTTTCTTTAATCATGTCTCACAAAACTATTACCTCCAGAGAGCCAGTGGAGGGAACAGCAAAATAACAGCTCCAGATGAGTGACAGACTAAGTGGTGAGCTCAGAGAGGAAGAAGATGAAGGAAGAGGAATGAAAGGAAGGTCATTTTATAACCCTCATGACAATACTAGGCTGCCGTGATGAAAGCTCTTCAGAAAAGCTGCATTAGAAGATCTACAATCCCTCTTAATTTGCTGTTTGTAAGAAAAAACTGCAACCATCCTGAAATATGCTGAAATTTGAACTCCCATGTGCTTACACAGCAGCAATTTTCATTAATGAATAGTAAAGACAGAAGAAAATACCACTATAGTATGTGGCAGTTGGGATTTGGTGCCATAAAAAAGACATTAAACCAGAGAGCATGAACATTAATCGCTCAAATTAAAAACAGGATGCTTTAGAAAGAAAGTGAGGTATTCGCTTCCTGCTCCCTTCATGCATCATGAACACTCTCTCACACACAGACACACATACACCCTTCAGTGTGTCTGTGTGGTGACTAATCACACTCAAAGCAACTAATGACTCATGCAGCTCTGGTCTCGGCCTCAGATGGAAAGGGGACTCTGGAAAGCTGCTGGTCCGTCCAATTCAAGATTACACACTCCTTCCTCTCACACTGACACCATTGATCTCACTGGGCACAGTGACAGAGGTTATTTGAACCGGCTCGATAACACGTTCAGGAGAAGCCAAGCTAAGATTTGGCTGTGTGTGTGTGCAGTAAAACACAAAGGATGCAATATGGCTAATTATGAAAGATTCTCGATGTACAGGTCGACAAACAAAGAAGATAGAGAGGATAAACTTGGGTTTACAGTAGTTGTAACTGAGAAAATTCAGACTTTTCTGTTTCTTTAATAAATTATTCAGTATTGAACAAGTGCACAAGTGGAAATGTACTGATGCAATGTTTAATGCATGCATCACCAATTTGTGCACACCTGTGAGAGACTGACAGCTCTTGCGACATCCATCTGTTTCAGACCTTCCTGCTATGAAGCTGCTGTGAGGCTTTGCTCAAAAGACCTGCAGCAGATGATCTCAGAGATGCAAATATCCTCCCTCCACCTCGTCATGCTCTAGCTCTTTCTTCCATCGTCCTATGGGTGTTTTTGTTGAATGTGTGCATATGCAAAATACGTTGGTTTGACTGTAAGATCTACTGTGCATTATCCAACAGTGAGAAGAACAAAAAAAATCAATTGAAATGCATTTGATTAACATATGAGGGAGCTGCACTATTTATAAGTGTGCACATAAAAGTGTCAGAACAGAGTATTTTATCAGCTTTTGGAGGAAATAGAAACCAGGGAGCGCCAGACAGCCACATCAATGGAATCAATCATCGCTCATTTCAGTAATGCATCAAAAAGGATCACATCACACCGAAATCAACTCGTTTGGTACACTTGAACCTTTTAAAGGAAGAGGAAAATTGTTCTCACTTTTCTTAAAGACTGACTTCAGAGATAAAACAAGCTGATCGTGTAAAAATAAAAATAAAAGTCTTTAAATAGCAAGTCAATTTCATAGGAATGTGTCCTTAATTCTAAAACTACCTTTAATTTAACCAGTTAAAAAGTACTTTGCATACAATCAAAAGGAAAAAATCATATAAAATTTAATTGTAAAATGCACTGAAAGACAAAAACAAAAAAGGTACAATAAAGAAAATACACAATAAACATGTTAAAAAATAGGTAGAATCAAATGTAAAGGAAGTAATGAGGTTTTCAAAGATAATGTGTGTCTGATGCTTTCCAGCAGTTCGTTCCACAACTTAGGGGCCTGAGCAGAACAGGACTGGTCCACTTTAGTTTTATAGACCGAAAAATGGCCAGTAAAGACATTCCCGAGGATCTAAGGTTGCATCTAGGGATCAAACGAGGTCATGAGGTCAGCTGGAGCCAACCCTCTGTAAGACTTAAAAGTGATCGTTAAAATTTTACAATCTATTCTCAAACATACTTGCAACCATGAAGTTACTTTAAAAAATGGGTAAGATATGACTCATCCTATTGAATCTGTCTGTGAGTCTGACTGCAGCATTTTGATTCACCTGCAGTTTATTAAGGTTTTGTTGTGTTGTGGGGCTTTTTGAAATATTTCTCTGTGGAAAAAATGTGACTGGACAACAGAAATATTGTGCCTGTCCAAACTGAGGCAGTTATCAAAGATACAGAGGTTTCAGCATGAGTAAGCAATGTTAGAGATGACAAGGGAGCAAGATTAGAGGAAATGTGATTATGTGGCGAGTCTGAATCTGTGATAGCAATCTGTAAAAAACAAGGTCATCCAGTTATTGATGTCTGTCTTCCACATATTAAGGTTATTTTATTGATTAGAAAAATTATATGTCATTGGCATAGAAATTGTGTCGTTTTAATACAGTGACCAAGTGGTAGCATATAACTGAATAACAGCGAGAGCCAAAAACAGATCCTTGTTGAACTCCAAATTTTAAAATAACCAGAGGAAATTGTGTTATTACTAGTTTCCACACAAAATAGTTTCTCTAAAAGATAAGCACAGAAAAAATCTAAAACCAAACCATAAAATTACTTCTGTTGACTTTATCATAGGGCTATTTTAGTCAGTGATCTCATCATTTTGACTCACAGTGACCATCTTGATTTTTTATTGTTATTTTTTTGGCTAATTGTACGTGCAGTTCTTGGTACAGAAATGTGAATGACTGGAAACAAAATACTGTCAAATATTTTCAAACCTGTTTGCATTGATGTTAAGGGCACTTGGATGCATAACTGTGATGTATTATCACTTTGTAAGTTGATACAGTGAATGTGTTAGCACACAGTAGCTAATTCACACATCCAGCAGACACAGCACATTAGTGCACACCTCAACTTGCGTTCTAACCCTGTTTTGGTCTCCATCAAATCTTGAGGGAAATGTTTGGCACTTGAACTGCTAAATACCTCACTGTGTTCACAGGTAAGTTGCTCAATTTGTCTTCTTGTCACTGCAGGTTTTTAGAGCTTTTTCAACAGAAAATAATAATTGTCTTATCCCTGATGGAAATGAAGCTGATGGAAAGAACGCGAACCTTCAAGTCTTGGGGCAGGAAACCGAAACAAAGCAACTTTAATGAACTGGTTCTACTGAAAAACAGTGCAAGTACACTGTTTGTTTAAGAACATAGCTATATTGAATGGGATAATGATTTTGGGGTCAGAGGTTAAATAAACGAAGCTATATGGGCCATCTAAGTAGTCACTGCACCAGCTGTGGCTAAAAAAACACCAGAGATCAAAGGTGAAGGTTCTCAGGCTAGCTCGTGCTAACAAAGTCAATAATGGATCAGGTGCATGAGTCGTCGCTATCATCTTGATTACATGAATCTATGGTTCCACCCACACTCACTGAAGTGTGAGAGCGACCTCAAACAGGCCACCACAGCAAAACGGCTATATCCATCCAAGGGGAGAGGTAATGAAAAAAATGAGTGAAACAGAAAAACAGACACAAACACAGACGTGCTGGTGGGACTGCATCCAAGAATTCCTCATCTTTAATGATGTGCTGAGTCTGTGGAATATCAACTAGGTGAGGGTCTGTCCTTCAAGTGTTTATGACCAATGCCAATGCAGGCAGACTCAAAATCTCCTCATTTTCACATCCGCTGTTAACAATAACAAGAGAGATTGGATGATTCTGTATATTTTAAACAATGCAAAATCAAAAAAAAAAGGTTTAAAAGTAACACAACTGCAGTAACTAATAACAGTCTTCCTGAAAGTGGCTGGTCTTTCTAATCTTGTCTTTCGTTGCAGAGGCTGATAAAACTTTGGTGCTGCCTTTAAGAGCTTCTTCTCAGCCAACTGTAAAGCCAAACATTTGTCTTCCACCAGTCACTACCTCTGAGGAGAGCCCCTGGCCAAAGACAAAGAGAGGGACCTTTCTCTTTGTGTGGGTGAGCTGTTCAGCTGTGGTCTCATCTACGCTTGTAATGATTGGCCTGGTGGGCTGCTTTAGTCCCTCCCAGGCTAAAGACTGAAGTTGATTGATGGATTGGTTTGTCCAATCCCTTCTGGGTATTGGTAGAAGGAGACTCATTCGTTGAGAGGGTTTAAATATTCCAGGGAGACAGAGTTCGACATCACCTCCCCATCCAGCAGCTCAAAAACACAAACTGCTCACTGCTCTTCTTCTATTTGATAAATGTTTGTGGTTGAGCCATCCACGCTCTGAGACTTGGGAGCTGTCCAGTGCTGAAAATGCGGACAGTTTTAGCTCCAGTTGCTGTGAAGTCATTGTTAGTCTAAAGCCTATTCCCCTTCTGGCTGTAAACGGACCACAAAGTTCACAGAGATCATAAAATTCCCACTTAGGCTCTAAGTCTTGTTCACAGTTGGATCTGCTTTTTATGAATTACTGCTGGAACATAAAAATAAAAGACTGAGACAAAGAAGTTTCATACATTGCTGCATTGCACAAACAAACCCATCACATGTTGGTCCAAACTGTCAACCTATTTTCAGGGCAACGTGATGATAAAACAACAAGCCTGTGGCTGACTCAGAGGTGACACTTATTTGGTTGTTCACTGTAAGCCAGTGCTGGCACAGATTTGCATTTATATGGTGCAATTCTGTTAGCTATTAGCACTATATTACTGAGGAATAGGCCACATAATCACCTAAGTGACATATAAGAGTGGGCACTTTCATACCACAGAGAAAAATACCAAACCCTGACTGAGAATTACTTTTGGCTTTCACTGAAAATACGCCATCAGCAAGACTTATGAGACACATTCATACCAGCAAACTGGAGAAAAAACGGCTCATTTATGACCAGCAGGGAAATTATCTCCTTTATTTTATTCCATTCGAAAAAAAATTACATTACTGCAGTACTTAAGGGCTGATATCAGTTGATCTGCAGATTATTTTTTATGTCAAAGTCTGAAAAATTAGAGAAAAACTTGGTGAAATATGGCCATCATAATTTTCCAAAGCATGTAATGTTGTTTTTTCTTTTGTTTTGTTTGACCAACAGTCCACAAAACAAAGATATTAAATCTGCAGTCATTTAAAATCGAGAGAAGCAGCGAATTACCACATCAGAGAAACTGCCAGCTAATGTTTGCCATTTGGCTTGAGAAATAACTCAAATGATTAATACTAAAACAGTTGTTAATTAATTTTCTGGGTAATTGTTTCAGCTCTAATTCTCAGTATTGACAAATCTGCTAATTATGTCCCTCATTTAACTAGCTTGGTCTGGTGCTTAAAATGCAATATAATTGTTACAAACTTTGTCAAACTGCTTGATTTGTCCAACCCAACCCAAAGATGGTTAGTTTTCTGTCATGTAAGATAAAAAAGCTAAAAATCTGCAAATCACAAAGAGAGATTAGGAACTGTTTGCCATTTTTCCGTCAACTAACTGATCAATGAATTGACTCATGGTCTCACCTCTACAGTATGTCAGAGGAGCATCTAACCTTCCTCCTTTTCCATTTTCCACTGATGCAAAGTGACTTCTCAAATTGCGGGCGGCACAGAGCCAGACATGATAAACAATGCTGTGGCTGATTGAGTGCAAAGTGTGCAGCAACAGACAGTGAGGCAGCTGAACTGAGCTCCTACTCTATTTTAGAATTAGACACTTTTCTTTCCCACAACACCGCTCTTTGATCCCTCTGCTCAAATGAGCGCAGTCGTCTACATGCACACATGAGCCCACAAGCATAGACACCAACCGTGGCATACACGCCGGGGCTCGTGGGTGCCTGCACGCCCTCCTCAAGCACACACTTACACACATCCAGGCGGTATGAAAAATGCATGCTGTAAACTTTCAGCTGTGTCTCTTAGCCTCATTCCTCACTGTTCCCCTCTGTCCTCATCCCAACAGGCACTACTTCTCTCCTCTGTTATCTCTCACACACATTCATTTCCACAGCCTGGGCTCGTCTATAGACAACGTTGCCTAGTTAACCTCTTCAAGCTTTATGGCACTGACACACAGTTGGTGGTAGGCACACTAACAAGGCCAAAGAAGAAAAGACTTGGACTTCTCCAGACTGAAGCAGTGAATGGAAAGAGAATGGGCTTTACTGGGCCGCAGGGGCTCTCATATTCCCAGACAATACAGCTCATTTGTCAAGGTGACCCAAAGTGTTCTCTTTCTTCACTGTGATTTGTACATGCCAGTGTTTGTTTACAGAGCAGGCAAGTCAACAATAGGAGGCTTTTAAAGATCATTCACCTGGTTGGCGGCAGGCAATCACTCATTTTACCATCATTCAGGAGTCGGCTTTTCTTTCACATTTCAAGCACCAAAGCAAAATTACTTTACAAGGCACTTTATCCATGTGATAGTGAAATCCTGTAAGTGGCAGACAAGCATCAGTGATAATCCAGCTACTTTACATGACAGTATCTTTGATGTCATGCCCAGGTGACAGCTCTGGAGGGGGACCAGTATAAGATCTGATTATGGCAGTTATTCAGCACATGTTGTTTGTTCACCACAGGACTCTGATTTACATAATAGATTTCACAAACACCTGTTCAAGTGTTCAAATCTGTTTCCTCCATTGCATCACTCAACAGAAGGCATCCTCCCCTTTGATTCCCTTTAATGGTGGATATAGAAGATGCATAAACCGAAGCGTAAAGTTCTTATGAAGACAAGATCTCCAGAGGAACCCATGTAAAGGACACACTAACAAGGTTACTTGGTGAGTTGATGATTTATGCATGCCCCTTCATGGCTCGTAAATATAGACCAATATTAAAAGCTTTGACCTGTAAATAATTGAAGATATCCCAAACGGGAGCGATTTGTGTGCGTCTAAAAAGCTGCTACTGTGATCGTACAAGAGGAAAGGCATTGATTGGTCCACAAGAAATACTTACACTTATTTCATATGTATTAAATTAGATGTTGCATGAATGGGTGATGCAAAAAGAATTCCCCAATCGTCACAAATTGTTTTGTCTTCATTTAAACCAAAAGTGCGTTTTTATATCATAACCAAGAAATTAAAGCACTTTAAACCTTCTTCCAGCGGCTGAACGGTCTCAGGCGCCTTCTGCCACCCGGTGACTTGAGAAATCACACACTGACCAAATGACTGATTTCAGAAAGCATGCATGCGGAGAAAATCATTTTCGCGCTTTCACTCTTACCTTTCCTGACAAAGCCAGACGCGTCTCAATGGTGCAATCCTCAGGAATGTGAGCAAAAGCTTTATTGCGCCTCAGTGCAGGTGCTGTCCAAAGCTCCCAGAGGGTGCAGAGACGGCGAACGACGAAACAAGGGTGAAACAGCACTTTGCAGAGGCAGATACGGGGTGAGTGTGTGTGTGCACAAGCGCTCCGCGTCTTGGACTTTTCCGCTCCTTCTTCAGCGTTATCTTCTCCTCACTGAGCGAGCAGCCTCCTCTGCGCCGCTCATCCACACACGTTGATATCTGCCAGATCGTAATAGATGCGCGCACACATACACACACACGCACACACACTCACATGGACACACAGCAAGGTGCTCCCACCGTCCCCCCTTCCTCGCCAGTAGCTCCGCTGAGGGAGAGAAGCAAGATCAGTTTGAACAAAGAGGCAAGCGGTGACAGGCAGACGGCTCCAGCTCCCCCCATTCAAGAGCGGGGTGGTGATGGTGGTGGGAGGGGGAGGGTGCGGGGTGCAAGGGGGGGTGCAATTTCCATGACCATAATCCGATCCCTACATAAACCTCAAAGGTTGATCCGGTATCTGTGAATTAAATTATAATTTTCCCGTGAGCTTACAGTGACAGTCTGACCATCGGCTCAACCTCCTCACATCCTCACCCTGACACCCTCTGTCTGCACACACCCCCAACGGGTAAACTCAACTTATCACCTAAAACCCTCAGGGCCTCTATTGTAACAATACATAAATAAACATCATATTTAAAGTATGTGCTTAATGTGTTCAAGAGTAACATTTAATTGATTCCCAGCAGCAGCATAATTGTAAAAACTGCTGAAAACACATGCAACTGCCTCACAACCTGGCAACAGCAAACAGCTCATCCCTGCTCTACAAACCAAACTATAGCAGCCCACTTCAGCATTTTATAAAGACAGAGAGTATAAAAGGAGCTGCTTGTTGCTGACTGAAGATCTTACCAAGGCCATCTGACCACAGGTTGAGCTCCTTCACTGCTGAATGATAACATGAGTGAGAGAGCAGCTTTAAATCATCATACTGTAGGTCTGCTTTCTGATGCTCAAGATGGTTTTAAATTATGCATCCTCCCTTGTGTAAAGAAGGCAGGAGTTGGTTTTGGAATCTTAATAAAGCCACTAATCATGATAATCGCAATGACTACAAACTAAATTTTTCATATGAGTAAAATATTTTATTTCAATCATATAAAGAGTATATTTTATGTTGAGAATTAAGGGTTTAGTTTGAGAGAATAAGGCAAAATATTTATTTTCCAATGTAGATTTATCTGTGAGGACAAAGTCTTTCAAAATAGAAACTGAAGCCAAACAAAACATATGTGATAAAACAGTTGTTTTGAGCCTTTTGAAACATCCATTCTAAATAAACTTCAACCAGATCCAAAAAACATCCCGTTTTTGTCCTCTTCTCTTTATATGTGCTCATGCAGACTGATGCTGGGGGAGGTGGGGGGTTTGTATTGACCTTGCTGCAGTGATGAGCTGTTGGCTGTTGACAGATGCATCTGAGGCAGCTGTGTTTTCACCCAGCAGTGGTTACAATTAATTCTGCTCCTCGGCACCAGTCAAATGTTATTCCTGCGCACACTAAGTGGATGTATACAGTATGATCTTTACTTTTGTCTCATTAGAATAGAGAGCCTGTGGGGTGATTATGCAAGTTGAGTTGATCACCGGAGGAGTGTGGACATGCTTAGAAATAGAGGATGTGATCATACCGTATGCATCCACTTAGTGTGTGCAGGAATAACATGTGACTGGTGCTGAGGAGCAGAATTAATGAGAGTAAGATGGGAGGATATGAGGGGTTTGAACTGATGGTCAGAATATCATAGTCAGCTCATGGGTATTTTATAATTTCATTCACAGACCTAACATGAGGTTTACGTAACCCACCTGTGGGTTAGTCAACAGAAACTCATGCTGCACAGCAAAACTCTGCTCAAACCTGCATAACTTTGTTTTAATTCTAGTAGAGAGCTCCAAGTTTCCAAAGGTACCAGGCTGAAATTTGAGCAAGGATGCACAAGACGTCCAGAATAGAATAAATACGGGGGTGTTTTCACATGTTCAGGTTGAGCAGGTCCCTGAGGCCTTTGCACTCTCAGAGTTTTAGTGATTCTACATTTCTCCCCGCTCCATCTACTCCTCCTCCTCCTCCTCCTCCTCCCCCTCCTCCTCCTCCACCTCCTCCTCTTCCTCCTCGTGTTGTGTTCTGAGGATATAAGAGATGCAATAAGAGCCGGATG
>JAPZDV010000004.1:10329332-10349705 GCA_029814665.1 Acanthurus lineatus | reverse complement strand
ACTCTCAGAGTTTTAGTGATTCTACATTTCTCCCCGCTCCATCTACTCCGCCTCCTCCTCCTCCTCCCCCTCCTCCTCCTCCACCTCCTCCACCTCCTCCTCGTGTTGTGTTCTGAGGATATCAGAGATGCAATAAGAGCCGGATGAATCCTCAACTGTCCTGTTTGTCTCTGTTTTCCCCTCCACTCTCAAAGCCTGGATGAGCATCAACAAACTTGTCTTGTAAATGTCTCTGCTCATAAAACAGACACACTGACTGGATCCAGAGACCCTTAACCGCTGCTGGTATTTCTAATCCCAACTTTCTTTGTCTTTGTGTCAGGCGGTGACTGCAAATTTGCATATATTTTCTCCTTTTGTCTCTCTTAAATATTATAAAACACACTATTATGTTTAGAGCGGCAAGAACACAAAGTCAAATTCAACTGTGTTTACACATCAAATTGGATTAAATCTGACTAAAACATGTTAAATTGGGCTTTCTACATTGGAAGTAGACATTTTGGAAGAATGTTTTGGAGAGCTAATGGAGCTTGATGAGGTATTTGGATGGTTGTATGAACTAACATTTGCTTAGAAGATGTTTTTGCTGTCACAGCGTGTCTTGTCTCGTCACTCAGTGCTGCACCCACTCTCCTGTCACTTTATATGCTGACAAAAAGAAAAAAGCCTATGTGTTAATTTTCACTTCACTGTCAGTTCCGCAGACAGCACTGGAGGAATCAAACAAGGTCCATGAAACTCTGCAATATTCATGTCACAAGACCACAAACTGTAAGTCTACACCGGTCAATAAGAGTAATGGGCCGGGTCAATACTTGTTATTGGAAACTCCCATACCGCTGTGGACTGGAAACAGATCAGTGCCACTGTGGGCGGAGGATCCTAAGCTTCAATTCCAGAGGATCAATTACCAGCTGAATCATAGCAAGTCTTTGCCAGTATGGTCGACCTTGTGTCTTGCCCCCTTCTCCCTCCAGAGTCGCAAGTACCCAGAAACAAACAACAGTACGAAGCTGTGTCATGTTTATGCATGTGTCTTCACTTCTTGAATTCAAAAAGAAAGTTTGTTTTACATTTTAAACTAGTTTATGTGAGTGTTTTATGCTTTTAAGTGTCTCAAAACTTCAGGAAACACTGCCTCACAAATTTTAGGAATGCTATATTCCCTAACATCCAATTTTATTCTGATTGCTCACAAATTAACAACAGATGAAATAAAAATGTGTAATATCTCTTGTAGTGATGAACTCAAAGATTGTAATTCCTTTCATTGCAACGGAGCTATACAGCATTTTTCAGCTCACTGTTTTGGTTTCATTGCCCATAGCTTGGCTGTTTTCCATTGACACCATCTTATGACATAGAAGACAGCTTTTTATAAACTTACTTTACGTTAGCTGTCCAGCGTCAAACCGTCAGCATCAAACCGTCAGCAAACAAAGTGAGTAACTAGCTCGTCTTGCACAGACAGCCTTATCTTCACAGTGCTTTGTTAGCTCTGGCCTGGAGAGAGATCTAGCCACGCCCATTATCATTAACCTATAAGAGAAAAAACTTGACTTGTTTGAATTTCTTAAAACCAAATACAATAATATTGGGCAGCACCAAGGCCTGGATGCAGCAAAAGTTCCCTTGCAAACTAGGAGGAAAATGCAAACTAAAATAGTCACCCAGTGGCAGGTTTACACCCACAGTCTACATCCAGTGAGTCAGACTAACTACCAGCTGCTGAACAAAATGAGGCCTTTAGCTAAAAAGACAGACATTTCCCTGTGGAATTGGATGAAACCAAAATAAAACTTCAACTTAAAACGTGTATTCACCACATAGCGAGGAACACAGCTTCAGATGAATGCTATTGTTGCTCCATGTCTGCTGGCTGCGCCAATTTTCCCAAAATGTTTACCAAAACAATATTTTAATGTGATAAAATAAAGTGTTGCATGTATGGCTTGTTGTCTAAGTTCAATTATTGCAGCCTTAAGTAAAATGGTCCTATTTCACACCCTTTGGCAGTATATCATAAATACTGTATTTTGTATCAATTTGATCCAAGCCTTCATTGAAGCTTTATGGTGTTCAAGTAAAATATGTAAAAACATTCAGCAGAACAGATGCTGTGTTGACAAAATATTCCAGATTTTACATATTTAACATATATAATGAGAGTTGATATCCGAGCATGTTTATCCTCAAAGTCTGTAATATTGAACAGTGGATTACAGAATTTCACATGTGTACATGCTGCACACGCACTGAACGTAGTCACCAATTCATACACATTCATAAATGCGAGGCGTTGAGGCCCAGCCCTTATGTGAGCTGTGACTTTTGGAAATGTCAGGCGCCTCGCCAAGCAGACAAACAATGTCAATCACTCTCCAGCAAGGGAGCAGCCATCCACACACAATGGACAACACACAATACACAAGGAAGCCAGGAGGAGGACGATGACACAAAACGGCTTCTGGAAAACTATTACAGCGTCTTAACGGGAAGAAAGCCCTGCCAAGTAGCACACGCTGCCCTCAGTGGGAAACAGAGAGTGTAATGAGGCTTTCAGTAGCGTCGTGATTTCTCCATGCTGGTAGGGATGTGTGATGTGTTTAGGCTCCTGTGTTTGTTTATTATTTGCCGGGAACACTCATTCTGCATGGGTTCGTTTTTTATGGTGATGGTGTTGATGGGAAGAGATCAAACAAAGCAGTAACCAAGCCACATGAAAAGAGGGGAAACAGGATATTTCCCAGTAGAGAGAAGTCCGAGCTAAACTGGATTTTAAGAACTCATGTGCTTATAAAGCAGTCGTTTAGACTTGGTTTCGCCACCATGCTGCTTTTAAGTGTTTCCGAGCCAAGAGGCCCCATCTGGGCGGCAGCACAGCGGTCATGGAGGAAGTCAGGGAGACGTGGTGGGCACTGATGACAACCACATGGACAAGCTCCCGTTTAACTGCACAATCTAGGTTCCTGAATTCATTGGACCATGTAAATTGCCATTACAGGCATAATAACTTAATTTTTTTGATGCCACCGTATCTCTGGTGGCTGCACAGCAGAAATAAAGGAGAGAAAAAGCTGGATGTGGTGCGATTCTACTTAATATGAAGCTGTGATCACATGACAATAGCTGAAGCAGCTCCATGACAACTGAGCTGAGATGTGTTTGGCAGCTCTGGAAAAAATCTGCCGAGTCAACCATGACTCGAGTTTTTTGGCGTGTTTTTTTTTTTCTCCGAGCTGTAAAGGTTCTCACAGTAAGATTGGATGGGACATGTCACTGGGCAGGAGGCCTAAATGTATCTTGATAAGTTACAAAAACAAAAAAAAACATCAGGAATCAAAGAGAAGGCAGGTCTTGGCAGCCTGGGAGAGATGAGAAACTGCAAAGAGAAAAACAGATCACAAACAGCAGTGGAGGGACTATTAGCAAACACAGAGAATTTGGGGGGAGGAGAGAACAAAAGAAGACGCAAACTCTGAAATCGAAAATGGTTTTACAGTGATAATACAAATGTTTGAGTTCAGTACTTCTGGGACAGAATGAGACTATTTTCTGGCGATTTTTTTTTTTCGCTGAAGTTTTGGGGTCTTTGAAGTGTATTGTTCCGTTTCAGAGTCTGTTTGTTTGTGCGTGTGCTTGTCTTACAGTTTGGCTGATGTGTGTGGCTTTTAAATCAGGCTGGATGACAGCTCTAACACCCCCAACCCCCCCAGCAACACACATGTAAACACACGCACACACACACCCACACTGAAAAAAACAACCTTTTACATGCTCAATTAAGTGCTGATCTACCTTGGCAGTTAAAATTCAGGTCATGTGTGGAGGAGCAGCTGTGTGTGTGCATGTGTGTGTGTGTGTCTTTGTGTGTCTTTGTGTATAATTATGTACATTCTCAAGCATGATTGGGGTGTGTAGGTATACTGAAATTATGTTTGTGTGTGTGTGTGAGTGTGTGCGTGTGTCTCTAATGAGGTCTCCTGTGCAGCATCTGTGGTCTGTGTCACACTCAGCCTTCGTCCTTCTCCTCCTCCTGCTCTTTCATCAGGTATCTGTGGCAGTCGTTCTCTTCACAGCAGCAGATAAAAAAAGAACTCTGAACACAAGAAGCTCTGCTGTCAAAGCGTCCTTTACACACACACACACACACACACACACACACACACACACACATACACACGCACATATTTTTTTAGACAGAGAGAGAGAAAGGGAGAGATTCAGTGTTATTAACACTGCTGTTGCAAAGGAAAAACACTGTTATCAGTCTATTGTATACTGTCCACTCTGCTCTCACTCCTTCTTTCTGTTCTTCTATTCTATTTGAACTTAACTGTACTCATATGTTCTCCAGTACTCTACAGTTACAGTTACAATTTTACATGTGAAGTGGTGGCCAATCTAGCAAAGTGGCAGCTTTTTTCAGTCTTTCTGATCATCAGTGCTTCCACTCGTTGCTCCATCTGAGTCCCGCTGTGTTGGACTGATTGGACTAATGGCCACAGCTGCAAAAATAAAACCAGAGTTGTAAAAAGAGTTGATTTTATTAAACTCTTCTTTAAAGGGGCGATGATTTAGTATTGAATAGTTTGGTAACCAGCAAGAGACGGATTTGAAAAAAGAACTGTAAAGATTGAAACAGCAGTGACTCACATATTCAGATTTTTTGTTTCTAGTTTAAGTCAAGCTACAAATCACAGGATCCTACTGTAAATCCTCCCTACCTCCTAATACTAACTCACATCAAATTACTCATCTCTAACAAGCCCTTTCAAGACAAAGATCCTGCAGTACTGCTACACAAAGACTCCTCTCTAAACTGGTTTAGCTTTTTAACACTGGAGCAAACAATGCTGATGACAAATCAGCCATCTGGAAGCAAAGGGTGGGCAGCTCGTTCTATGCAATTCTATGGCAATAGCATAACATGACAGTAACAATCATTTACTGCTCTTTTTTATGGTGGGTGATCTTGTTCTCTGTTCAGAAGACAAGAAGCTCCTTGACTTTGTTGTATTTACAATTTGCAGACTTTTTCTGTTGCTGTTCTTCTTCTCTCAGTTAGCTGCTAACTGCTAACTGCTATTTAAATCAAATGTTGTTGGACCACAAATATAATGTCTTCAAAACTTCTCAGTTCTGTCCTGCTGGCTTACTCTTTTAACACTGCTGGAATTTGTTCCCACCTTTGCTGCCGGCTCAAGGGCAGAACAACAATAACCCCCATTTCATCTTTGTTCCTTTAATACAAAGGTTGAGGCAAAATATTGGTGCACTATACTGTCTGAAACAGACTGTGTAAAAGAGGCGAAAGTTTGTGAAACCAGCTTTTTGTAAAAGTTGTGAGTCTTTAAATGGGTAATTGCAGTGTCCATCAAGGGGCCTTCACTTGTCATTCTCCTCTCATATCTTGCATTTCTGATTTGTATCTCCTTCAACTCTGTCAAATAAATGTAATATACAATAAAATCACTCAATAGCCAGTTATTAGAAACATCAAGCTAAAGCAATTCTGCTATAAATCCCATCTGCATTAGGTTATAATGTAAAGTTTTCTGTAGAAGAGAGGTGTTGATTTAACTTTATGGTCATTTTGGAGAATGAAGTTGGCACTATAGAGAGGTATTTCCATTATTTTGTCCACCCCACTTACATCAGTGATGATGGCCTAAGGGTTTTATATTTTATTCTGGTGCAACTCCATTCTGCTCTACTGTATTCTCCTCTACTCATCACTTCTCTTCTCTCTCTCTCCTGTAACTCCATCAGTGATGGAAATAGTAACATAATGAAAGAATTAAACAAGTAGGTGAGCTCTTTATTTCTTCATCGCTGCAGGTAAGACTTGCCCTAGTTGGTCTGATAATAGAGTGTGTTTCAGTCTTATTGCCTCACTCTGCATAACTGACACGGAGGGGGATCTGACTCAATGATCATGAAGATCTGCAGACTCATTTCTTAACCTACTTTACTCCAGTTTTAACCCCGTTTCATCATCCAGGTCTGCCATCGGAGAGGGGTTCTTTCTTCCAAGCCCCATTCTGTTTTGAAAGCAAGTCACTAAAAAACATGCTCCACTTAAGTTGACCAATGACGCTTCAGTACCTTCCAGGTCTGTATTTCATAACCGAGTAAACACCTCATGAAGCCTTTCATAATGTCATGTCCCTGTCAGTTGACTGCCTTCTTTCTACTGCTTCCTGTCAAATTGAAAACACTGACCTTAACTACATGCAATTGCTGCAAACATAGGATGTTTTGCTCAGAAATGCATGGTGTAAGAGGGTGTTAGGTTTAGACCACAAGAGAAAAAGCAAATCAGCTCAAATTATAATGATAATAGCTATAACAGATTGCTTCTCGAGACTAAAATGACCTGCACAGCAGACCTATCATTATGGAAAATAATGCTGAAATAAATTGGATGTAAAGGACAATGTCACAATATTTAATGAGAAATAAGGTACCTTCTATCAAAATGTTTTGGAATAACAAAACAGCTTTACAGTGGAGCTTTACAGCCTTTTTGTTGATGATGTTGATTATATTCTTTTTCAAAACCTGTAAATTAACTCTGAAAATATAAATTAACTCCCACTCTTTCTATCGCCCTCTCTCTCTTTTTCACACACACACACACACACACACACACACACACAAACACACACACACACACACACACGCACACACGCACACCCACAAACACACACAAACACACACGCGCACACACACACAAACACACTTAACGCCTCTAATAAAAATGCCCATCTGTTTGTTTTTCCTAATTGCAACACGTTTGGCTTGTCAGAACATTAACACAGCATGAATCCGACATATTTTTTAAGGCACATAACTCCAATGGAAATATTGAGCATCTTGAAGGCACACGACTGCTTAAGTGCCAATTAGTGCTATATAAACCCATTCTGACTCTAGCTACATTATATAACAGGAAGCATCCTTAAAGGAACAGTCCAACATTTTGGACTATAAGGCTTATTTGCTGTCCTGCTCGGTGTTAGATGGAGACGGTCTTTTTCCAAAATGTCAAACTATTCCTTCAAAATAATCAAACAGTTGCAAGAAGTAACTTTCACACACAGTGAGTAACACTCACACACAGTTATTTAAAAATTTTGCCCCATTGTCATTCAGAGAAACCTGGTCACCCTTTATTTGTCCACGAGACTCTTAACATCTTTCTCCTCTGTCCCTGTTGTGTTCCTGCTGGCTGTCTGGCGAGGTGTGTGGGATGTGGTGTGTGAGGATTAAACAGACGGGCCTGTAAATCCTTCGGTAGCAGAGACATTCATGCTGCTCACTGCTGCAAATCACAGCACGATGCTTTGAATCCTCCTTGACCAAACATTAAGATACCTTGAAGCAAAAGAAAAGTACCCATATTTATTTATACCCATATTTTACTGTTTTTTATGTCTAAGGTCACTATACCTAAACACACACACACACACACAGAAGGTAAGCTTTGTTTGTGTGTGTGTTTGTGTGTGTAGGTACATGTGGGCAGTCAGCTAACAATCCCATTGATCACTGGTCTTTAACCTCGTGAGTAAAAAAGGTCAGTCTAATTGAAACCTCAGCAGCCTCAGGAGAGCTGAACTAGGCTGAACCATGACTTTCACCGAGTCCTGATACTAGATCGCCACCTTTTGCCCCTTTTCTTCAGCACAGAGCCACTAATGGTCTCATCACTGCACTGCAGCCACTGTTTCTCACACCCTCAGCTCCCTTTCTTGCTCTTTTCTGTCACTTCTGTGCTGATAAATGTTTGTTAGGAAGTTTCTTGAAGGACACTAAGTTGCTGCTGCTTGTCCTCAGTGCTCCAGTAAATTACACCTCGGAGGCAGCTTGACCCGCCTGACTGACATTTTTTGATGAGCAAGGCTTCTCAAACTTCTCTAACACCTCTGACAAGAAGCGGATTATACGTGTGAAACGAACCGTGAAAACCTTCTGGTATGCAGTTCAGCTGCAGATGAGACTTTTCTTCTGTCTCTTAAAACATTTTAATTCATATCATCTTTCACATGAGATTCGATTGAACTTTTAATAAGTGTGCAAGAAAAGGAGAGAAAATTCAGGAGCAAGCAATTATGGCTTAGAGAGTGAGGTTTTAGGGCCATCTAGTGGTAAAAATAGGTGTCACACCATGTTTGATAGAACAAGCAAGCAAGCAAACCTTTACAGCACTGGTCAAAGCGCATGTTTAAAAAATGTCACAGAGACAAGAAAAGGAGAAAGATGGAGATCAAAAAGCACAAATAGAGTGCACATTTACATATTTATTCACATATTTAAGAAAAAGTTTTTTAGCAAGACAAAGCCAAATGAAACAAAGTCTTTTTCTCTTCTGCATGATAGACTGATGCACTTTCTTTATTTCCGAAAATGCCATCTAATTAAAGGGTATTTCAATCAGGAAAGAGCATAATGTGATGATGTACCTTATTTTGCCTTTTAAAGCAAAACTGGAATAAAAAATTAGATGTCATATCAACCAAAAAATAACTAGAGATAGTTTTTTTGTTTGTATGTTTCATCTCTTAGTATTCAGTTTGTTTGGAGTATCTAAGAATCCACTTTATTACCTTTATGAAGTTGGGGAAAGCCACAAATTTCTTTTACTGAAGTACTGCCCTTTAGTACAAAGTTTAAGTCTTTTTGCTTTACTTGAGTAATTTAATTTTGTTACTTTTTACTTCTACTTCACATATTTTTCATACAAATCTCATGAAATTATAGAATATGATGAATAGTCATTGATAAAACTAATTAACAGAGACAAAGTAGTTGAATTTGTTCACTTGACCAACTATACAATAACATATTGTTTGACTATGATATTTAAAAATGATACAATTACATCATGGTAATAAAACAAATGTGTAAATATCATTTAAATAACAAAGCGCTGCTAAAATAGTTTCCATTTCTTTTTGTTCTCACTTAGTCATAGCGGATTCATTCTTTAAGCTAATCAGTTAGAAGAAATCTGGTGTCATGATAGCCCTAATTTTAATAATTTTCTATAATAAGCTATCACAGTCAGAGGAACCATTTTTCCCCAATAATTATTCTTAATTTTGTTACTCCAGGTGTGTTTTGCCAATAAAACACACATACTTTTTACACCAGCAACAATCTCAATACATGTCGTTCACTATTTATTTGGTGTGTTAAAGTGTGGTAATACTACTTAAAGTATTTGAATCCTCACTCATATGACAGTGGACAACATTATGGATGTAACTACCCGACAGTATAGAGTGAACAGTAATACCAGTAACAGTTGATTTCATTGGCCAACTTATTTGGTCAGTCTCTAATAATAAGAAAAATATTTTTATAAGTAGTTTATCTTCTGTGTACCTTTTCCACTGCTGCTTTCATTTATATGTTTCTTAAATATGAACACACAGAAACTAGTGTTTGAGCTAAATTCAGAGTTTTTTGTGTGTGAAAATCATCTGTTTATATCTGAGCATCATAAATCATAAATAAATAAAGTCCCAGATGGCAGTTGAAGTTTTCAGGATCAGCATGCTATTCACATTTTGTCCATCAGGGGTCACCCGCTATCTCTGTAGCCTTCCCAGCATGCCGGTCTCTCCCCCTCAGATGGAGATGCAGTCCACCTCCCATTCATCAGTCTTCTTTTATTCACAGTGACAAAAGAGACATCAAATAGGGAGGTGTGGGAAAACACAACAATGCATTTCAGAACACAGACACTGGCTAATATATGCAAAGTGGGAATAAAGCAAGACCAGGCGCTCAGCTTGTGTGTGTGTGTGTGTCTGTCTGTGTGTGTGTAAGTAGGAGGTTAGTATTTATCATTTTTGTGTCTTTATTTCATTTCTCATCCGTGTTTATATAATAAAATTTAACCTTGTTTTGAAAAGTTTGAAATAAGAGCATTTCTGATTTTTTTAGAGAACTTAACAACATTTGACATTTGAGACTCATTAAAATGAAAGAACCCTCATACAGTGATACAGTAGGCCTACAGTCCATCACCAAAATCCAGATTTTCCATTTTTCATCAGTCTCACTGAATCTGCACCCACAGTCTGCAAAATGAACCTGAAATGATGTGTTTCTCTCCAGGCTGGCTGCTCGCTGTTTCCCACCCAAATCAAAAGGGGCGAGTCGTGGGGGGTCATGTCTGGCCACCCCTCAGGAGAATAACGGGGTCTCTGTCTGCCCCCAAACCACCAACGGTTCTCCACCGTCCCTATGGCAACAGCCAAGGACCCTGGAAGGCCCCCAGACTGGGGCGTCCAAGCAGATGCCCATAATTAACGTTGCTTTACAGAGGTGTCAGTCCTGCCAGTCTGCCTTACATGGAGGCAGACCCTCTCCCAGACCTGTCAGAGGCCCATAGGACTGGGTGAAAAATGACTGCCCTGCGGTGAGTGTGTGTAAGTGTGTGTGTGTAGGAGATGGCTTGGGGGTGGGTAATGACTGCCCACCAGTGTCTGCCCAGCCCTGCTTAAGACTGACCATCATGCGGTGGCAAAACGTAAAGAGATTTTTTGCTCAAGATCATCTGTATCAGAAGAGAACATCTGAAAAATGTGCTTTTTATACAAGAGTCATGCTGAAACAAAACAGGTGAAGAAAAAAATTAACATTTTTATTATCAGTGAAGCTCCATCGAATTTATTACAGCATATGTGAAAGCATTTCTAAAATCACCTGGATTTATTGTACGTATGTTAAGTCAGTGTTCTTGCTGACATGCTGTCGTGACACTGACTGACTGGGTGTCTGGCTTACATGGTTGACTGAGGATGAGATTGCATCCCATCATCCTCTCATATGTCCTGCCTAAAGATATGGAAGGACCATGAAATGTCCATAAGCACTAAAACAACCAGACCTTGATCATACATGTTAGATCTTTGAATATAAATTCTTTCACTTAAATTTTAACCAAGATTCATTCTTGCTTAAGAAAAAAAGAACACTTCTGACTACTTTAAGTTTAGAAAGCATTTATAAACAGCTTATAAACTTCCAATTACTGGTTTAAAACACAGTACAAAGTGGTAATAAATAAATATTAATTCAGGGTATTTTAAAAAGTTTTAAACAGCTCATAACTCCCTCCATAAAATGTGTCTTAATGTATATGTTCATCAATAAAAATGCCCCCTCAGCCTCTGAAACAACTGAATAGACTCAGTCCTCTGAAGGCCATAGGATGCAGCTGAAAGCTCTGGAAAAAAATCAAAATTGAACTCTAAAAGAAGATTTCTTTTACAAAATGCTGCCTGCATTAAGAGTTTTTAATACATTTTTTAACCTGCATTTACATAAACTATTAATAAATGCTATATAAAATATTGTCAGGCTTGTTTATAGGAAAACAGCTGCGTTGATATGTGTTACCAGTAATTGATTTAATGTGTTTGCATAAAAGTTACCAACAAGAGATTGATAAAGAGTTAAAAATCCTGAAATATGTTTGCAAGTAAAAATATGTTGCCAGGAGTTCATATACTGCCTGTAAATATTAATTCAGGGGTTCAAATAAAGTGTTACACTCTTGTAGTTAGTATTTTTCCCTGACAGAAGTAATAGATGTCAATACAAGGGAAAAAAACATCTGTCTGTTGTTCGTCCGTCATGAGCCGGTTTTGATCAGATTCAATGATCCACTGACACAACATCATTCCCCCCTCAACAGGTCAACTGATCAGAGCTGATCGGGTTAAAGACACATCCGTCTGCTGTCCGGCAATTGACACCAAAGGTCACCAAATGCACTGTCCGCCAGTCCATGAGTTCATCAACAGCCCCGTGGTCATCGGCACACTCCAGCAGCTCAGGGGGGTCAGGGGTTCATCTCACCTTTGACCTGGCCAGCCCTCTTTGTCATCATTACATAATAAGATGTTTCCCTCAATGCTGATGAATTTGTTTCCCTTTGCAGGACCACTGAGAGTTGTAACTTAAACGTTTTTATGGGATTGTTCAGGCTTTATAGCCAAACTGCAGTGGTCTGTTTAAAGATGGCTGGTGAAAAGGTATATGAGCTTGTAAATGTTGGACAATAGCAAAGCTTCATCCCAGTTCAGTCAGTCATTTCATTTTGTTTTTCTATTAGTAGCTGCAGGATTTTGATGGACACACTCATGCAGGTTTAAATGGCAAATGTTACTTTTTGAAAAATCTGCACAATATTGTGACAAAAGATTACTAAATATGACACACCAAGGAGTCCACAATTTCTAATGTAGCAGCGTAAAAATATAAGTATGAGAAATAAGGTAAATGGTGGAAAAACTTTCTCATATGTTAAACTCTTCACTTCATGATCACAGACAGAACTACACCATCCAAATCATGAGTGAGGGATTTATTCCCTCAGGGGTCGTGGGATCAGCGAGCCAGACACTATTTTATGGGTTCTCAAATGCAAGAACATGAGGAGGTGGGACAAGGCTGTCTGGGACCGGGCCGGCCAATTATACTCTGGCTAGACACATTACACTAACATGCCATTCATGTGGGAATCTTCTGCCTCTGACATCAAATTCACACTGAGCTCCTGCTCATGTGTACAGGCACCTGGTCCTGGCTGAAATATCTGGAGAACAACTGATTCACACAATTTTAGTTCATAGTATAAAATATCTACAAATAAATAAAGTCTAAAAAAATGGCAGAAATGCAAAGCTTCTCAGGCAGTTTGAAGCTCAGCAAAAACACATGCTTTTTCTGGATTTGTAACAGTGAGACACATTTTATTGAAGATTAATGAATTTATTTTTGTTTGTTTTTTTGTGTGTGTGCAAATAATCTCAAACTCATTGTGATGTAAGTGGTAGTTTTTTCCAGATATTCTAGTCTGATTGTGTGTGGACAATGTCACAAGCTCAGTTGAAAAAATATGCATCATTATAAAGGCTTAAGTAAAAGATAATATACTATGCCATGTAATATACCATATAAGAAATGAGAGAGTCAAACTTATGTTGTAGAAAAGTGAAAAAGCTCATGGTAGGGAGGCCCAGTTCAGACATTACAGCTGATCTGCTACCCTTATATCACTTACATCACTCTTTCAAAGAACTTTGAATTCAACTCAAATTCCCATTGCTTTCTCTTTTTTCTTTCTTTCTTTCTTTCTTTCTTTCTTTCTTTCTTTCTTTCTTTCTTTCTTTCTTTCTTTCTTTTCCCCCAGAAGAAAGTTTTCCTATTTTTTATAATCAAAACTGTCTTCTGGGGGAAACATAAAAAATATAAACAAAAACAAACCTGAACATTATAAGCATAAAAAACTAAAACAATAACTGCTATAATCTGCCACACAACCTGACATTAAATACATTTCTAAAACTATACTAAAAATACTTTTTGTGGTAAAGTTTTAATCCTTGCCACTGGACATTGGAGCAAACTTTCAAGATATTTTTGAGTTAAGAGCGATACATGCACATTTCTAAGTACAAAGTGTTAAATGTTAAAATAAATGTTATCATTATCTGTCTATACCCTGTACAGAAATGCATTCATTAAGCTCCTAAAAAGAGCTTCCCTGTTACTCCAGTTCTTGAGCTGTTTTCAGTATTTTTTTCCCTTATTGATAATAAAGCAATTTGTACATCATGAATTTTGTGCCAAAATTTAGTTAACTCAATAGACAAAATGGTCGGCATTTTTTAATGTCTTCTGTAAAACTCTTCAAGATTTTTTTTCTTTTTTCAATTACATTGGTGTAAATATTGTGCATGCACACTGAGGTTGGCTGCAATGATTCACCATCTACAGAGGGCGAAATACATGGAGAGGAGACCTTGGCCTCAACAATTTATAGCTGAGCCTATAAGGGAGCATTCACAGGGTATGTTTTAATGGTTTGTTATGTCAATATTTGGGTCTTTGAATAGCTTACCAAGTCTAAGAAAAAGTCAAAGCAGATCCCACAAAAGAATCATTACATTAGAAAAGAAATAGGCTATGTTAGCAAATAAATCTTTGAGTATGGACACAAAAGAGATTTGACAACTACTCAATTAACATTTTAATTTTTTCATTTACTAGAAACAATTTCTAGAATTCAAATGAATGCTTTTTTGTATTTATTTCCTTATTTACCCCTTCAACAGCTCCAAGTGAAAACAGCAGACGTCTTTTTGGCGTGCTGTTTGTTTCACAGTGTTGATGACAGCCTCACAGTGGGCCTATCTATCTCTCCACTGCCGCATTTGAATACAAGGTGACGAACTCTCCCACGGCGGGGAGTTCGCGCCTTTTTGGAATTAGCCACGCGGCACGCCTCGCATAGTAATGGTGGCTCGCGCTTTGAGCTTGAACTTGACCGCAGGAATGCGGCTCGTGGGAACGCAGGCTCGAGGGTGCCCTCCTCTATTCATGGCGCACAGGTCGGTGTCAGCTCTGATTATCATAAAACCCAGCCTGCTTCAAATTAAGGCATGAGGGCTCCTGCTAGCTCTCCCTCTTTCACACCAGGCAGAGGAGGAATTAACAGGTCTCTGCACGAGCCTGCTGTGGTAAGAAGTTTTTTCTCTCTTCACTGAAATTATATTTGTAAATTTTGATAATTGTTTAGTACAGTGCCAGCTATGTCTTATGCAAATGAAAAAAAAAACATTCACTATGTCTGTTTAACTGCATAGGTTTTAAAATTTAAATTGCTGGCAGGAGAAATTATTATTAACCTTGTGGTGCTTTTAAGGTTTAAGTTTTAAGTATGAATCAGTGTAGAAAAAGGCAGCATCAGCTTCAAACTGCAGTTTATATTTTACCATGATTATTCTATTACATCATCCGAGAACAGCTTTTTTTTTTCAAATTTTTAATGTTGGTAAAGTATTTTCCAATATTTAATTGGCTAAAAGTTACAGGCCAGTGACAGTATCAAAAACTTTGCTGGTTGTCTAAAAGTTGACTTTGTTTCTCACTGTCTCTAATTTCTGTCTATTAGAGGGTGAATTTGCATTTTAGATGTCAAAATATTGGTCTTAAATTTGTTAAAATATATTTCTCAATATTGACATTGCACAAAATTGGTTATTGTTTATTAAAACAGAGCATATGATTTTTTTCTTTTAGAATCATATTTTATTGTTGTATCATTATGGGCTGTATTGAAAAATACTTTATTACTCTATTCTTAATACTGTTATAACTAAGTTTTTTTTTCTCTGTCCTGCAAAAATCAAAAAGCACAGCTTTATTGACTTTTTTGTATGCTAATTGTATTCAGTGCAGTAATCTATTTATTATAAATGTCCTGACAACACTTAAATATTCAAATGCTAGATGCATTATGTCAGAATAGAAATTACAAATAAATTTATGTCCAAAATAAAATTCATATGAATTTCTTAATAACTTAATTAAAATCTTTCTTAGAGGCCAGACTTGAGCCTTGTGTTTATCTTGCAGAGTGGATTCAATCTAACATGGGGCCTGTGAGCTTTAACATGAAGTATTAACACCAATACTGTTAGCAGACAGTTCAAAAAAGAAACAAGCCATTAAAACAACAAAACACTGATTAAGTTCTATCACAGATTGTTCTTAGTTACCTTTTTGAGGCATTTAATGCAAATAGAGATAAGAAGTTGAAAAATACCAAATTCACGAAAATGGCAAAGATTAAAAAATATATGTATTTAATGCATAATATTTGCTTGATTAAAATGTCAAATTAAAAACAATTAATTCAGTGTCTTAAAACAGGACACAACTCACATATTTAAAAGTTTAAAATAACATATCCATCCAACTTTTCTGCATTGTTTCTTTGTGAGTTACAAAGTTCCAATAATTTGTAAACAAACTTGGAAAACAATAATTCTTCAGTGAACTCAGAATATTAACATCTGTTTGAATGTACTTATGCCATAAAACTATCAAATTTTCTTCTTCTTCCTTCTTCCGGCACTAAATTTTTTGGTATTAGTATATAAAATGTGCAGAACTTATCTGATCCTGTATAACGGATAAAGTGTAGGCTATAAAATGTCTAAAAGCAAAAAAATTTAAAATATGCGGATTTTATAGAGATATGTGCTAGCAAAACACATATAACATTTATAGATTGATGTCAAATTGCTATTTTTAAACATTTCAAAACAAGTAAATTGAACATGTAAAAACTAACAATTAAAATAGACAGTACTGAAAAACTTTTAATTCAGTGTAATCTGCGTGACCAGCATCATAATTCACTACATTTTTCAAGCAGAGTTTTTTGAAAATGTAGCTTAAATTTTGTAATAATGGGAAACTGCAATTTTTTGAAATTACAAATAGAGAATATGATACATCAAAATTAATAGAATGTGAGCTTCAGAGACTAAGAAAATAAAATAAACAATGTGTTTGTTACATTAGTAATTTATTGCAAACTGAGATTCAGACTGCTTTGTGTCATAAATACACATGAAAAAAGATGAAGAATATATGATTTTGTAACAGTCTGAGTTAAACCAGACTTGCTTTTATCAGCCTGTTCTAAGCTTTTTATCTGAAATAATAACAACAATAACAGCAGCAATATAATAATAATAATAATAATAATAATAATAATAATAATAATAATAATAATAATAATAAAACTATGCTCAGTATTAACAGGTTTTAAAATTTTGCTTTAATTACCTTTTAACATTTATTTTAGTTTCAGTTTCAACAGGTTAACTTGTCCCATTATTAGAAATAAAGTTTTCATATAGCCTAACAGTGCTCTTATGTTACTAATGTAAATCTTTTTAACACAAGTCTTCCAGATTTTTATACAAATACCATTAAGCTAGTTGTTGATCATGCTTATTGATTTTTTTTAAAAAAATTCTTATTGGTTTAAACTTTCTGAGAAGAAATCTTTTAATGCTTTAATAAAAAATGTTATTTTCTGAAAGAAATGACTTTCAAATAAATTTTAGATTTCAATCAAATACGTATCCCTATAGCCTAAATATTTAGATTTTGTTTGCACCAGAATAAATTTCAGGTTTCTCGCTTTCTTCTCCACACTATTCTCTTTGCAAACACACATAAATTTTGTGTAATAAATAAATAACTTTATAAAACAAAATTATAGTGCCACTGCTGTGAACAGACATGACGAAATGATCCTGTTCCTTCTCACCATGGTGTGTCGCTGTTTCACCCTGTAGCAGATGCATTTAACTGTATACTGTATGTCATTTGTTCAGGCCTGTGTGTTTTTAGAACAACGCTTTGCAACATATCGTTTGTTTTTAAGCCCTAAACCGTTAAATTCACATCTCGTGTCCATTTAACAGCCACGAGTTGTAAGTCTGCAGGTGACAAGCGGCCCAAAAATACATGTAACTGCTTTCATTATTTAAATGTAAAAAACATGCTGTCAGTTACAGGCCGACCATAAAACAGGTTGTAAACACCTCGCATGCATTATGGTAAAATTGCTACCTAAAGAGCCCTCTTTAATTTTCTTTTCCTTATTTTTTTCTCAGCATTTGGCATCTCGGTCTTATAAATAAGACTGAAACAAGCCAAAAGTTTGTGATCTAAAGTCTTGTGTCAATTATGAATCTATAAAAAGGAAGAGTGAATTAAACGACTGATTGAATAATGGAAGACACTAGCACAAGTTTATTTTTTTCCTTTACAACGGCATATCAAAATAACGACGAGGTGTAACTCAAGAACTCATACTGTACATTAAATTTATGAGGCAATGACACACAAGTTTGGGTTTAAAAAAACAACATATTTTAAGAAAAGCAAGCTAACACAAATTAGTTTTTCTAAAGAAAACACCGATCAGGTTTAACACTAGCAGTTTCTATAATTTCTCTATAATACTGACCTCAAGGTTAAGTTAGTCCATACATTACACATTTTATTTAAACAGATTTGAGGGTTTGATGACCGCAATTTTTTTTTAAACAATAACCAACTAAACAACAAATAGAAACCAGCCTATTTTAAGCCTGTTATAGATTACCATTTATCGCCCCAAAATATCATGGCCTCTCTGACAAATTTGATAGGCCCTGAGCTTCTATATTCCCCCCTCCTCCTCCTCCTCATCATCATCATCATCATCGTCATCCTCCCTCCCCTCGCCTCTCTTGCTGCCTGCAGCCGCTGCTCTCACAGTCCTGTCTGACCCGCTTTATCCGGTGAGAGGGGGCTTTTCTGCATAAAATGGTATACAGATATTCGTTAATGCTGTAAGTAAATTAGCTTACGTTTATCGGGCTTTTTGAAGGAAAATATCCTCTGAACAACCGCCGTTACGGTGCACTTCGGCCACGCAGGTAAGGGCATACCTAGATCTCTCTGTCTGTCTAATTATAGGCTACTCGGATAGTTGCATACAATACGCATTCTGGGACAAATTATTATTCTTTTGTTAATGTATTTTCTAAAGCCAGAGAACCTTTGTGGACATAGTTTTTTGGGCTTAGGCAAATTGTAAGTACATTTTGACACAATGCATGTGTAACATAGTACATATTTAAGATTTATTTGTATTTTTTTTAATTTTCCGGTCTCCTATTTTAATCAATGATTGTAGCTTACTGATTATGTCAGCTAACTGAAGAGAAGAATGTATTTTGCTGTGTGTTAGCCCACTTTAAACAAGCTTGACTCACAATTATAGCAAA
The DNA here is from genome assembly GCA_029814665.1 of Acanthurus lineatus. Lineage (NCBI taxonomy): Eukaryota > Metazoa > Chordata > Actinopteri > Acanthuriformes > Acanthuridae > Acanthurus > Acanthurus lineatus. The sequence goes on along the minus strand of JAPZDV010000004.1, from coordinate 10,331,037 downwards.
GCCCAAATCTTTAAAAAACCATTTAAAAAATTTACTTCAATTTATTAGAGAAGTTATTTCTGCAAGGCAACTGGTTATATTGGCTATATTACTGCTATTATTTGATCACAGCTTCAAACAAATTTTAACTTCAGTATTACAGTGGAATTATAACATATTAAAATACACCACTGAGTACAGTAACGTCTCTTGAGCACCAGAGACTCTCTTCAAACAGGCTAATAAAAATAAATCTTACCAAAATTTAGGTTATTGTTTTCCTCATGATGCCGGGTAGAAAGTCCATCAGCCCCCATTAAAGTTTATGCTAACTCTGGAATATTTAATGAGGCTCTTCGCTGCCATGTGCTCATGTGAGAAGTATTCATGTAGTAGTGGAGAAGGAGGCGGTGGAGGAGGAGGAGGAGGAGGCGGAGGCCCCAGGCAGCGCTGCAGTGCAGAGTTCAGCAGGGAGATATTGTTGTGAGCCTGGGAAAGTGTAGCGGGGCTGACGCCAGACTCTGTTGAGCAGGGTGGGGGGACCTCGAGGATCCCAGACCTGATTGTCATGTAAATTTCACTCCGGCATGTTGTTGAACTTGATGTTGACTTCTTTCTCTTTTTTTTTCTTTTTTTTTGGGGGGTGGGGTGGGGTGGGGGTGGTAGAAAAAGGTGGGGAGATGGGGGGTTAAATTTTCCCTGTCACTTGTTTGTGGGAAAATTCATCCGAGGACACACACACACACACACACACACACATACTCGCACGCACGCACGCACACACGCACACCCAGACACACTTATACGCACACACACTCGGTGACCTCCTTCAACAAATTTTTTTAACCTTCAGTACCATTGTCTAAATGCAGTTTATTAACTCGAATAAATTTAATTTAAGTGTATTATTTTTGAACATGCAGCCAAGAGTTTTACAACTCATGCCAAAAATAGTTTTAACTTTATTAAAAAAATGAAGTATTTCAAGTTCTTTTATGGTAGGGCTGCTCTGTCTGGAGTCATAGATTGTATTGAAGTCCTGAAAAACAACTAATACATTAGCTGTGGGAGCTAAAATATATGCAATGTTATGTCTAGGATATCTTATTTTATATATTTTAATATAAATTTATTAGCCTAACACTAGTGATGGAGGATGTTGCGTTCTGCAGCAACAATTAGTATTGCATCTTTTAATGATGTGAAATGTCAAGCTGTGGTTACAAACAAGCATATAGGCTGCAATATAAAGATGCACATGTAGCTACTGTAACGTCCTTTTCGCGCATGCTCAACAGCGATGAGGACGGTGCATCCAATCAAGTTGAATGTCGCTCTCATGCTAATGTAGAGGCAACGATTATTTTAAAGAATTGTGAAGGCCTTCCCGCTCTCCAGCACAATGTGGTCTAAGTTCAATTACAGGATGACAGCAGCAGAGGCCACTACTGATTACATCTACTCATGAATGATGCACATAGAATAAGATTCATAGAGTAGAGCCGGACCTGTGCAGCAGCCTGACAGGAGAGCTGCACCTCCATGATACTAACAGATTGCCCATGCGCAATAATCAGATATGTAACTGCTATCTGATGCAAGATTCGTTTGGAAACCCGTACTATAGCTCCCTGCTCTTTTATTGGTTTACCTGCACACACACACACACACACACACACACACACACACACACACACACACACACACACACACACACACACACACA
>JAPZDV010000004.1:10314146-10329232 GCA_029814665.1 Acanthurus lineatus | reverse complement strand
ACACACACACACACACACACACACACACACACACACACACACACACACACACACACACACACACACACACACACTGATTCCTGCACTTTTTTAAATATCCTTTCAAAGTTTGAGATTGCAAGTTGCTATTTGGGTTCTTGTCTCTGCCATGGGCTTCTTTTATCAAAGACAGTGATTGTTATCGTGCTCACTATCTCATCTCCTTAGCCCAGATATCACTCATATCATAATATCACAATCGATAAGGCTGCATATTGCCTGAATATGCTATCAGGGTTTTACCAGGCGTGGGCCTTTTCTGCACCAAGGACAGACATCCTGAATTCCTCTGCTCGCTGCAAGAACAGCGAATTTTTATTTTACAGTAATTGGCAACATTTTCTCTTCCCTATAAAGTATCTGCATCCTGGAAACAGCACTGATTTGAAGATATACTTTGAGATTTTGTTTTAAATTCTATAATGAAGCTACTGTATGTATATTTAGTGTAACAATGTAACAGTCGGTGAAAAATAATCCGTAAGAGCCGTAATGAGGTTACATTAACAAGTAAGGAGAATGTAGGCCAGATAACTGGCCTTATTTTATGCTTGCCCTCAATAGGCGTATTTAATCACACGTTTAGCATTTTAATAACTTGAGCACAACAGACAAGGGTATCTTAATATCTTATAGCTACTTTGCATCTATTTAAGAGTTTTTACAATTTGGCTTTTTTGCGTTTTCCTTTTTATGAGACTTCCTATTTTTTAATAGGCTACAGCCTATGCAAAATGAAGATGAACTGTAGCTTTTATGACAAATGCTCATGATCCCAACTCTATTCAAAACAGATCTTAGTAATTATTTTTATTTAGAATATTGCTGAAAAATATGCCTAAAATGATTAAACTTCGTGCTTCCGGATCATAAGGCTTATTGATTTAAAAAGAGAAAATCTACTCGAAATGTCGCAATAGATTATTCAAATGTCATCAACAAAAACCTTAAAATTAATCAAGTATGAGTATATAAAAATAATCTTTAAAAAACTAATTTATTCCTTTTAAACACAGCATTGCTCTCAACATATCATGTTTGACCCAGCCCTGTTTGCTCCAGATCCCATTCGCCTTTCGAGTCATTTTACGCACTCCTATGTATTAAGCGGGTTGACTAATGAGGATGAGGATAATTGGGGGAATAAACTCCTGATTGACACACACCTGCGTTCATTTTCAAATCGGCTTTAATGATTTCAGATTCCCGCCTCTCTCTCCCTCTCTCACCCCCCTCCCCCCTCTCTCTCTGAGGCGGAGTTTTCTCCCCTCTCCGCTCGCCGTGTGGACTCCCTGCGCTTGTCAGTCGCAGCTCGCATGTGCGAGGGAGAGGACAGATTCAAGTCTATAGAGAGACAGGACACACTGTATGCGAAACACTCTCTTTATCTTTTGCACTATTTTCTCTCATCGGACGCGACAAGACCGCACTTGTATATGTATATTTTTTTAAGAAAGGCGGAATTGAAATTTCTGGATGATGTTGACTGTAGTGGAGTGGAGTTAGCCTGATGTCCAAGTAAGTGTGATGCTGACTTGATGTGACTGGTGTAGCTGATCTGGGAATAGCCTTTATTTCTGATTAAGAGGACTGTTGTGCATTTTACAACATGGTTGCAGGGTTATTTTACTGATAGTTGCAGGTGTTGTGGTTCTGTGGTCCCTATAAATTCATTATTGAAACGACAACTGAAGACTGCTGGTTAAGAACTTTATTTTAGGCCTGGCTGATTGATTGCTTAAATCTAGCTGTTGTAAATCCACAATGTTAACAAGAGAGGCAACTCTGACCATTCATTCACTTAGTGGTTCTTATGTGATTGCAGAAGGACGTGGTTGGTGTGTGTCCCGGCCTATAGCTACATGTACTTGTGATGCTTTGCAAAACCAAAATGCTTGGAAAGCACTTAACAAGTCACGGTGATACTTGTGCAGCACGTTTTTGCTTTTTGCTTCTTGCAGTGCCGTGTTATGGTGACGCCGGTGAAACCTAAGCAAAGTTGAATTTGATGGTGGGCCTTTATGTCAATTAACGCGCGCGTGTGTGAGAGAGTGTAGATGTGTCTAACTATCATTACAGTCACAACCTATTTAAACTGAGCCCGTATAATAAAATATAAAATATAGGTCTAGATAAATAGTTACATCAAAGCTTTTATAATTCCGAGCAGCTTTGTTGCGGCTCTGAATGTACGTATGTGTGTATGTGTGCATGTGTGTGTGAGGGGCTCTTGGTGCTATGTGACCACAGGCAGGCTTTCTCTCTCTCTTCTCTCTCTATCCTCTCTTCTCTCTTCTCTCTCTGTTTGTAACCGGAGAGGCGGCCCCTTTAAGAGACGACGGGTTAGTTTGTGTCTTTGGTTATCTAGCTGTATGAGTTTTAATTTCATAAAGCTAGAGAACCGAAAGTACGAACTGACGCCGAGCACTTCGGATCCTTCTCACTCGGCATGGAGGAGGAGGCAGAGGAGGAGGAGGAGGAGAAGGAGGAGACGATGCCGGGCATCAGCAGCAGCAGCAGCAGCAGGAGGAAGCAGGAGGGACGGATGCTGAGGGAGGCTGCACGCCGCGGCTGCCGATGAGGAGGAGTGGTGGTGGTGGAGGAGGTGGGAGGGCGGGAGAGAGGGAGGGAGCGACACAAGCGTGGTTTTAGTGTTGGTGTTTCACCTCTTCTTGATAAGTGTTGGCAAGTTCAGCGGAGCCACCTGCGTGTCTGTGAGAGCGTGAATGTTGCTGCTTAAAGGGTTCGTGTTTTGGGCATCGCGGTGATGCTGGGGCCTATAACGAGCAATAAACCGCTCAACTTTGGGACAAAAGGGAGTGTTTCACGTGGAAAAAAACACTATAAAACCACAGTGCGTGCTGCTGTGTAGTTATCATAACTGTGTGGGTGTTATAACATTAATATCTTGAGGGGTTAGACAGAAATAGTTAAAGGATTCACGCGATTGGCCAATCCGGGACTCACGTGATGGTGTTGGCAGCAGCAGCAGCAGCATCAGATGGCTTTCCAAGATCTCACATGTTGGTTATGGTGATTTCTGTAGGCCTGGAAGTTTGAAGAGCCTTTATTTAAGCCGATAATGACTCTGTGTGAATTTGCATGAGCTGCATCCACTGCAAGTGCAGACTCCCTGACTCCTCTAATACTGAGTGTATTTCCTTTATGAGTGGTGTAGACTAAGTGATGTCCCCTGGCTGTAATTAACTTGGCATTAGGAGTGTGATGTATAATTGGATGCACATGTACAACACTTGGTGCAAAATGAAGCCTTAGGTAGAGCATGGGCAGGGAGTACATTGCTGGACCACAGTGTGCTAACATGCCTGATAACAGTGTTTTTCCACCATGTCAGTGTCAGCCAGTGTGGGTTGTTTGGCTCTTTGCTACCCAACCAGAACCTGCAGGGGTACAGAACATCGAAATCATATTGCATCAGTCACTTAGAGCAAAAGAGAGCAGGCTGTACACAAGCCTATTTCGAAACATGCTTTCATCATGGAGCTGAATCCGAGTTAGGCATGGCAGATGTGTTCAAATTTGTGTTTCGCTGGGTGAATTATTTTTGTGTTTGCCTGCTAGATAAGAACAAAATGGGACATCGGCTCAGAGTTTGATCTATTCTTAGAGCAGAATCAGCAAGCCTTAGAGATGACTGAGTATCCCTGAAGTCCCAGCATGCTCTATTTAGACCATGACTGACAATATTTGATGTGCGCCGTTAAACAACAGAGCTTGGATGGTGTGCGACTCTGTGTATCTGTGTGTATCCGTGTGTGTGTGTATTTTGTTGATGTTTGCATGTGACAGCCGGCGCACAATTTCAGCCAATTTTGACCTCCACGTCCTCCATTTTAGAGTGATACAAAGAAAATCGGGGATTAAACTACAATGTTGTTATGTAATCTCTGTTATTCCATTTGATTCCAAAGTTATGATTTTTAGAGTTTATTTTGTACACAACATTTGTCCCTTTTAATCTTGTGTCACAACAGCTCGGCAGCTGGGATGCTGCCCAGACGAGGCATGTGCCATACCCTTGTTTTGTAGTGTAGTTTCTAGCACTATGTGTCTCTTCATCACAATTTGCATTTTTGACTTTTCACGAACACTTCTATCAAGCTGAACTTATTGTTTATACAACAGAAAATATATTTAACCTTGCAAAGATGCAAAATAATGAGAAGAAGTTTGGTGGAGTGCTATTAGCTGCAAGGTCAACAAAGCTGCATTTACTCCCCCCTCATATTTCCCTCCTCTGCCTTGCAAGCCACTTATTATTCCGGAAATATGCTGTTTTATTTAAAACAAGAGCTCCAACAGTGATTTCACATGCACTGATTCTCTTTTCTTTTGTCTTAAAAGGGAAAAAATGGCGAGGACGTCGGCCTTAAAGTTTGCATCGACTCTCAGGGAAGACAAACTGCCACCAGACAGGATGAGGGGCAACAGACAGTCTGCAGGTAAATATTTTAAAAGGACTTGCATGTACAAGACAAGTGGTCCACCTGTCATCTCAGCAACAGCCCATGATCTTGCTAAATGCATAAGCAGTGTAATTATTCTTTCAAATGTAATTTGGCTGCAACAATTAGTTCAAACAGGTTCAGGTCAAACTTAAAAATGCTAGAGGCTTGGAGATAGTTTTGTTTCTGCAGAGTCTTGATGGTGCGAGTGATGGTGCATTGCTGGTGGCTAATTCTTGCATTTATTTTGTTTAGTTGTCAGAATGATCTTGGTTTTATTTGTGCGCGCGTGTGTGTGTGTGTGTGTGTGTGTGTGTGTGTGTGTGTTTGAAAATGACCGACTGATCCTGAATTTTTAAAAATATTGCTGATTTTGTGTTTTGCATCAGAATGATTTTTTAAGTGCGCAGCACCACAAATCCTCTTCGTCGTATTCAAACGAAAAGGGGCACTAAGAGGGACATTTACTGCCAGTTTTATTTGCGCACAGTGTAAATGTCAGTTTTATATCATTCATGTGTATATCAGAATATATACAGTGTGAGGCTGCAATAGACTGTAGCCTACAGCAACAGAGTGTTAACGGTGTGATTTGAGTAAGTGTAGTGAAAACCTCCATGTTGAATTCCATCATTCCTTTGAAGTATTAACATTTTTTACATTGTACATCACCCACCATCCTCCACACACGCACACACACACTCATGCAGGCACACACACCTCTCTCTTTCATTCTCATACATTCAGCGTTTTATCCCTTTAAACACTATGATCCTATTTGTCAGGTAGAGTGTGTGGTAGGTGCAGGGGAGGTGGCCGTGTAATCTTTGCTGCGGTTCTTTATCCCGTTAGGAGAGCGAAGGCAAGGTTTGGACCTGCTCATGTGGAAAGAGTGTTTGGGTGGCTCTGTCCTTTTCGGCCTTAATGCCTTGACGAGCCACGCTCCCCTTGTCCAAAGTCTGATTATTGTGAGGAAAGTGTCGATTTGCATAAAGGTTGCATTAAAACACCTTAAAATACTGTAAATCGCAAAGGAAACCTTGTTTAAGATGATTGGTATAGGGTTAGTATAATGAGATGATTTTGGTTTCACCCTTACATCCAGATTAAAATTCCCAATGTTAAGGCTCCTAAGAAATTAAAAAAAAAAAACCTGAAAGCTCGGAAGATGTTATTTCAGTTTTTACAGCAAGATCGAAACAGAAGCATTCCTAGCGTTAAGGTTGTCAGTGTGTTCCCTCCAATTCCTCCTTTAAATAGTTCAGCATTGGGAATTAAACAATAAGTACACATTGTTAGCAAGGTCAAATCTTCATGGTTCCACAACCTTGAAGCTCAATATAAAGCTCAGTTATTCAAATTTAGTATGGAGTTCTTTGAGTCGCCAGATTTTCCCAAGCTTTACATTAGCATATGCAAGGACCGGCCTGTGCTGCTGTTTTCTAAAGTGGATGTAAATTATAACCTCAGTATTATACAGGCTGATAGGAGATAAATCTCTGCAGTAATGCATTGCAGCGAATGGGGGTGGGGCAGGGGGGGTGTTGTGGAGGGGTTGAAGAGTGTGTGTGTGTATGTGTGTGTCTGTCTGTGAGTGAGGCACTGTACAATAGCCAGTGGCAGATGGAATACAGACTAGCAAAGCACTTGCTAATAGTCATGCTAAACTCTCTTTTCACTGCTTTCAGTTTCTTCAGATTTTCTGCTACATTTCTAGAAAAAAAAACAGGAGTTTTAAGAGGGAAATGCATCGCAATATAAATTTTCAAGGCTGCTGCAATATTGGTGTAATAGTTTTGCGAGTGTGCGCACATCGTTTTAAAACAAATATTAACACAGAGAGATTACTAAGTCGAAATTTGCACTTGTGCGGTCCAAAAGGCTGAGGGGCTTCAGGCCTCACGAGCAGAGTGGAGATCTCTTTGGAATCCCTATGCAAACTAGGGCTTGAATAATGAGATGTATTTATGAAGGGCTGGGAAGGGGGTCCCGCTTTTGAAAGCAAGTAGGCCGGAGCCTGAATGAGATGGAAGGAGGAGGAGTGGGGGAGTCGAACAAGGGGGAACAGGGGGTGTGAGGAGAGGGGGTACAGGGGCCCCCAGCAGCCCAGGCCTCGGCCGAGGCAGCTGTGAAAAGGGGTCCCGTCTTTTTCCCACGCCCAGCAAGATGCGAAACACTGCCGCAGCTCGCTAGGGTCAAGTCCCATCGCTAATATATACACACATACATACACATGCATGCACGCACAGATAGAGAGAGAGAGATGTGTGTGTAAAAGTTGTGCAAATTAACAAGCTGTCTGGGAAGCTCTGTGACATGGGGACACCTGCTATTATCCCAGAATGCTTTGCACTCTCATCAGGGGCCACTGCTGGCTGATGGGACAACAATTAGGTCATAACTTCAACTTGAACTTAAAATTTAGTTGAGGATTGAAAAGAGCCTGAGTTATAATTTTTTTTTTTTTTTTTGCTGTATTCTGCTTTGTAATTTTTTTTATTTTTTAATATTTTCCTCACTTAGTTTTTGTCTTATGACTCATAAAAATAGTTCATTTCAAAGAAATATGATATGTTAATTTTTAGTGAAACTAATCATTTTTTTGATGATATGATATGAGACAAATTTCAAAAATAAAAATACTGTAGAAAATCGTGTCATATTTTAAAAGCGCACTTGCTGATGTATTCATTCACTCAGTCTGTGGAGACAAACTTGGCCTTGTGCTTGAGCCGAGACCCTAACTGTCAACTCGGCATTGTCTGTGTGCACACACACGCGCACACTCACACATACATGCATGCACACACACATGCACGCGCACATAGCTTGCTTCAGGGACACAAAAGAAAAATTTAAACATGAAATGGAGGAGGGTTGGAAGAAGATATGGCAACTATGAAGGAATGTTTTGAAGCTGAACTCTCAATGTGACCTTCTGTCCTTGTCTAAATACAGAGTGCAAGGAGCTGAAAAGCAAACAGCAATGTTTTAGACTGACCCCCATCTCCCCTATCAGAAAAACAGAGTTTTGTAACAAAAACAAAAAGGTAAAGAGAGACAAAGGTGCCACGTTCACTTTGTTTATTCCCTGCAAGCCTGATGTCCAACAGTCTCTATGTTTTATATTTTCTATAATCGCTCACTCGTGTTTAGGAGCAGCATTTCTCATGCAGCTTTCTGAGACGCTGCCCATGTCAGCAGCTGCTCTTTTACTGGCTTCCCCATGACGCTGGTGTCACACCCATTCCTTCCCTCTATCTCTCTCTCTAGATACTGGCACACCAATCAAATCGGTGCAGCTCTCGGTTCCCTCCCCGCTCCCCGCCACGGCTTGCATCAGACCTACACAGAGCGGTGTCACACTAATTCGGTTCCCCCTGCCTGCTCGAGCTCCTTGCTTTAATTCCACACTATGAAAGACACGTCTGCTATCTCTTTGAGTATATTAGCAAGCATCCTTGCTTCTGCACCCACTCCTTGTCTCTCCTTTCTCCTGCCTGTCCCTCCTTCTCTATCTCTTTCTCCCCTCCTCATTATCATCTTCCCTCCTATTCAGATGAGTTTCAAATAGAGAGGGGGACCCTTCTAATTAGCTCTGTAAAGATGCTTTGTCGCGGTCAGTGTGGCCACCAGTGTGTGCATTAAGAGGGAATGTGTGACAGCTAGTGTTAGCATTGAGAAAGTGTGTATGGGCCCTTAATGAGGTTTGTTAGCTGAGTGTGTATCCTGCTGTTTGAATACACCCTCGGCAGCCTTTGAAGGAACAGAGATGAGGAGAGCGAGGAGGAGAGAGGAGTCTTTCAGCGCGGCAGGTTGCAGAATGCAGATGATGCATTATACTCAGTCTGGTTTCCATTTGAACGGCAGATGAGAGGAGAATAATACTTTACGTGCATGTTGTCCGTGCAAAACTGTGGGAAATATACGGGGGTCATTGTGCTCATCAGACATTAGGGGGGAATTTTTCCTTGCCTCAGAAATTTGCAATGACTCCTGTAAACCCTCTATGTATTAGTTTCCAACAGATGCTGAAGTAAAGAAACAGGAGGTAGAAAATACCGGTCTCTTGGAAATATTAGCTCAAAAATTCATCTCCTGGTTTTGCATGAAAAAAGGTGATTGCAGTATATTGTGCCGCTGTAAAGCACCAGCACAATGTGAAAAAGACTTTTAGAAACTCAGCTAGCAGGGTTTTTTTAAAGAATAGGAGGCCTGCTGCAGAGCGAAACTGATTTATTTTATGATTATCAAAAAGAGGTTAAAAAATACAGTATGTAATGGCCTGCAAGAAGTCATTGTGCAGTTAAAGTATTTTTTTTCAGAGTTTATTTTCTCTCAAAAGTCCAAAAAAGGGGGCTCACCTGTTATTCTTATGGGCAATCATAATTACGGTTAAAATATTCGACATAACGGTCAGAGAAATTTTTTAAAATGTAGACAAAATGCTGAGGGGAGGTGTTGGTGAAAGACAGAGGGAGACTAGAGATGGCTGGAAGCAGATGAGAGCCAGATGTGCAGAGTAGATGGGAAGAGAGGGAGAAAGAGAGAGAAAAAAATAGGTGGGAAATGAAGGATTGTATGGAGCCAAAGAGCCAACCTGCTGGGCCTGCCTGCTGCCTCAGAGATTGTAAACTGTCACTCAGGATGCAGACAGACAAGCAAGACAGACATCATTTGCCCATATTACCCTCCACTGCCGAAGCTGTCGCCCATGAATCCCCCTTCTGCTCCCTTTCTTTCTCCATCCTTCACTCCAGTTCCAGGCGATTTTTTCTTTCTTTTTCGCTCGTGCACACGCATGTATATGAACTCCCTAATCTATTTCCTCTATCTTCCTCCTCCGCTACTGTCTTCTGGTCTCTTTTCCGTTGATGAAATGAGTCAGCTTGCAGTATACTCTCCCCTCTCATTGTTGGATGGTTCGTTGCTTCTCCATAGGAGGTACAGAGTGTTTGGGCTCTTTCTCCTGTTTTACCAGTTTACCAGTGTAATCCTTTACACCGGCACAATGAGCTCTCACTCAAGCCACAGGATTCTATTAGACTCCCAGAGAGACACAGGATCTCCATAAACATTTTCTAGCCCCCCCTTGCCATCTATACCGCCTTGTGGCCTCAAACACAGTCAAACTGATAGCTTCCTTTATACATTTTAAGCTGAAACCCCCACCTTTTGTTTAGCTAGAGAACATTTTACCTGCCTGAAAAAGGAAGGTAGAATAAAAGCTTATACACTTACATTACTAAAGGCTTGTTAACTCTGTCAGTTTCACTCCCAGACTGACTCCCAAAACAGTGTTCTTTTACAACCTCTGAGCATATAACAAGCAACTGTGAACAAGCAAATGCTTGTTATATGGTCTTTGGAGGAAAGCAAAAGATGTTTAAAAAATGCTGAAGTCATTGGAGGATGTGATTCCTGCTCGCTGCAGCAAATATGATGCCATTAAAATCTGCAGATAAACTCCCCAATCTGTCATCCCATGCACACAATGCTTATCAAAGTCACAACCAGCTCTGTATGCAAACGTATAAAAGTAAACACATTTTTTGGAGCATTTCATTTTAAATAGTGCTTCATGTTCAAGTGGAAAAGTTGCTCAAAATTTAACAGCACCAATATTAAGAAAATGCTGCTCTTACAAACTGTTGCTAACATGTCAATCAGAGTCATCCGTACGTGTGTGATGCAGTCAGCACAAAATGCCGCAAGTAATTAATTTAGATTTTTTTTGTGTGTTTTGCCTTTTTAGGTTAGTAACAGTGTAAGTGACAAAACTGCTAGAGAAAATAGAAAAGTGAGACTCGCTAAAATAAGTCACAGATTGAGTCACACTATATGTGGCACAAGCATTTTAGTTATGTTGTTACCTCACAATGAGAGTGTGCAAACTGTCTACAATTGAAGAGCTGAAATATAACACCAGGTCACTGATGTCAAGTTTATAGTGTAGACAAGCTCTTAAATTCTCAAGTTTCACACAAGGATTGTTTAAAACTATTTATTATAATTTACAAGGTTTGATTGTTTTTGCTTGAAAATGCTGATTTATAGCATCCAAGCATACGATGTAGTAAAATTTTGCTTTAATGAATCTCTGTAGTTTGTGCACTTCATTTCAGCCTTTTACTGAAATATCTTTAGAATAAAAAAATATATGATAGCAAAACATAATTTTTTTAAACACATCTAAATTAACTAAAAAGCAAAGACTACTTGTTCTACAATATTATTTTAATAATATTATGATTCAACCTTTGTCCGGCAATGTATGTCCTGTTGAGATTTCAGAGACCCTTTTGAAAGGAGCCCTTAACAAGATAGCAGCAACACAAATGGATGCCGACAATTGACAGTATATTATAAATATGAATACAGTATCCAGTCAAAAGCAGGAGCTGAGTGAGGCCCTTGAATTTTTTTTTTACAATAAAACTACAGAGCTGTTGAATAAATACCACAGACTTTCTGATTTATACATTTTCTTTATTGTTTAAATGCTTATAACATGATCTGTAATTGTAATTAGTGCTTGAATGTCGGTTTATGTAGCTGCAGGGATTTTTTGTTTAACCATCATTATTTTATTTAAATTATTTATTTTACATATCACTGTAAATGTGCCACTATAAGCTAAAATAGCTTATTTTCAACTCTTGTTCCTTGGCCAAATGTTGACTTAGCCATTTTAAAAAAAGGGAGGAAAAAATATTTAGCATAGCCGAGAGAGAGCTGATGATATTTGGGTTTTAGATGAACCATAAGTGCTCGTGCAGGCTGATGATGAGACATCTGTACTAATCATTCTTTAAAATGTTGAATATTTAAAGCTGTAAGATGGCCGGAGTTGATGTGTTTGTCAACGTCTCTCTGTTTTGCTCCTCAAGTCCAAAGCCACGGGTCACCGGGCTCACCCCCCCTCCCGCTCTCTCTCCCTCCTCATACACAAACATATCCCTCTATCTCTCCTCCACCTCTCTTCCTGCCCCCCATCCGTCCTTCCCTCTCCTCCCGTCTTGATAATGCAGTCCTTTTCTTTCTCGTTGGGTGGAGGGCTGCCCTGAACCAACATTGTCCCCTACGCCGGCTCTAGTGGGGGGCCCTATTGTGTGTGAAGGAATGGCGAGTTAACACCCATGTCTGAACCCTCTCAATGGGGGCATTGTGTCTGAATCTTCCTCAGGCTCACCCAATCTCACCCCACGTCACTCCCCTGCACAGGCCAAGCCAGAGGCTACTCTAGGGTTCCCCCCTCCCTATATAATTTGATGAAATCATGCACATAACAGCGAACTCAAATCATCTCCCAAAATCTCTCACTACTTTCTGTGTCTTATTAATTTTCCAACAAACCTCATTGAGCTGAATAAATCTTTGCTCCTGGTTCTGACAGACAGAAATGGGGGCCAGTGGGTCTTTCACTTACTGAGGGAGGCCCCAGCAATTCGTTTTTTCTTATAGAAAAGAACAAAGGAACACATAAAGGACCATATTGTATTAGCATGATAACAGGATTCAAGATCCTTTCAGATTATTTGCAGGGAAAAACTCTATGTAAATTATTTGTTAAGTATTAAAACTGTTATGATGCTCATTATTTCATTTACACTAATCAAAAGACATGGTTAAAAAATGACTAAACATAATGAATAGAAATAATATTTCCTAACAGTGAAGTGTATGTGTGATGATTTTAACGTGAATGATTTTTATTTCTGGAGAAGCATGTAAGAATAAGAACAGAAATGGATGTGTCTGTTTCATACAGTATGCTGAGCATTTTTATTTGTTTCTCTATAGCAGTGAGCGCCTTGGGGCAGGTTACAAAAGAGCAAGTTGGCGTTTTCTTCCCACATATTTTTAATCAAAGTGTTAGTGTTTACATTTGCATTTGCATTGAGCGGAGGGATGCTGAATGCCAAAGGTGAGATTTTGAAAAACACTCTATTTTCCCTTTTTCAGATGGAAACAAGGGTGGGTGGTTGGAAGGCTGGATAAAGGCTGGTAGATGACTGAACTCAGAGACCCGGCGCAGCTCATCATCATTGCCATGGGCTCTCGTCTTCCTCCTCTCCTCCTGTGGCCCGTACCTCCCATCCAGGGGTCCAGCAGAGCCAGTGAAGCCCAGGCGGGGAGCTAGTGAGTGGGCTGGGAAGGATGAGGAAGGTCCCTGAAGGCTAGAAGCACCTCTGGAGCTAGCGGCATGCAGGAGAAATCAATACGAAACACAGAGCCGGCACAGCTCTGAGTGGGGTTTCCTGTGTTAGTCTGTGGCCTAGGGGCCCGCAGACCTCCAAAGGACAGGCCCTGCGTGGCCCTCTCAGCTGCAGCCCCGGCTCCTCAGACTGGACCTCAGTCCCGATCTCCGCTGGCTGTGTGTGGTTCTGCTCAAGGGGATCTCTCCCCAAATAATACCCAATGCACAGAATGTTGAGAGACCGCCGAGAGGGATATTCCTTTCTCTTGATTTTTCCTTCCTTCATAAGATTGACATATCCCCCACCTTCTGCCTCTGGCTGTTCAAAAACCAGTTTCGGAGTTCTGCTTTTGACTCACTCTCCATCCTCGACTCGCCCGTTGTTTATTCCCCAACCAGTTTTTACATTTGACAAAGAGACAGTACGATCTTTATTTTCCCTTCCACTCTCAGCTTGCAGTTACTATGGTGAGCTGTAGACATGTGTCTGTTAAAACCAGAAACACTTGCACATGAAGTATGATCTTCCCTTTTTTTCTCCAGTGCTTTTTTTTTTACTCCATGATGTCTGTTATTCAGTTCCAGACTGTTTAAAAAAAAAAACTGACTGAACAACAAAGAGGGCAGAAGATCACAGCAGAGAGACCTTCCCCGCCTTTTAGTGGAGATGGTAAAATGGCAAGTATCTCTCTTTAGTGCTCAACATTTTTTACCACTCTCAGTGTGCTCTCATTACTTCCCACATTGCTCAGAGTAGTGTGTGTGTGTGTGTGTGTGTGTGTGTGTGTGTGTATGTGTGTATCTGTATGTGTATGTGTGACCATAACTTTGCACTCTGTTTGGTTCTGATCATTTTAGGCTGATGATCGCTGCTGTTAAAGATGTTTCTGTAACTGAAGAAATGCTTGGAGGATGACAGCTTAATTCAAATGTTTAATGAAGCTTACTGAATAATAAGATGTCACTCAAATCCGAAAATTTTTAACTACATAGGAGAGTTTCTCTACATCTATACATTTTGCATCACATGGAGCTCTGTTTATGCATTTGAATGGATTGTATATGCTTGGCCTTGAAAGCAGTGGTGTGCACCCGCAGCTCCCAAACTGCTGCCGTCGTCACAGTAATGCAGTGTGGTTGTTTCCCTCCAGATGGGCACAGCTTCAGACAAAATGGCCGCCAGTCTTCCCCTCTGCCAAAGATGGCGGGCGCGACTCTGTCTGTCTGCCATCTGTGCATCCGTTAACTGTTGTCGAATGCAAATCGAGGCTAATTGCATTTGCATAACCTCCAACCATCATGTCGGCTGCGTGTTCTGATAATTGCTCTCATAAACGTGCTGTAGTGACGGGCAAGCAGGACTGAAGCGATTTTTTTTTAAAAATCTGTTTGGTGTCGTTTGTTTTTCTCATGAGCTGCAAGGATTCGCAACCCGAAATATGTCTGATAGGTGTTCGATGTATGTAAGATCAGAAGACTGGTCCTATACTGCACCATATGGCATGATAGCACGTGATTCCCCTGCATTCAAATGTGACACTGTACACGAGATTAAGCCGAGCCTTCTTTTTTAAAAAAAAAAATAGAGATAACGCTCTGTCACGCATGCACACTCGTAGAGTTTTTTACACGAAGACGTACATAATGCACCGATAAAGGCATTAAGCAAACACAGAAGCTCAGACATGCACGCAGACTCTAATTAAAAAGGGATCCATAGGCCCAACAAACTCCAGACAGACAGACCATAATAGTCTCATTTTCATGCACATTGGTGTCTGGTTACCATGGCACTGAAAAAATCATGGGGTGACTGATTTTTGCTTGAAGAGATCTGCACACGAAACATATAAATAAGTGGTAAAACAAAAAAAAAAATGGACTCCGGATTGTGGCTTTGAGGTGTCACATCAGTGCTATTTCCCAATAATGCAGCAGGTAAAGAAAATATGAGAGAGCTGATGCTTCTCATCTGATTGAGACTTTGAAACAACCTGAAAAATACACAACATGCAGATTTCATAACTCAGCATGATAACGTACGGAGCTGTTAATGTAGTCAGAAGACTGAAGCATTGTACAATTCAATATCTCACGTTTTCTGCATATCGGCAGTGCGTCACTTTGTGGTCGCATTTTGATTAAGCAGGTCCTGTTGGGGTTTTTTTTTGAGTTTAGGGGGGTGAAGGTTGTTAATTCATGCGATGAGAGTTGACTGAGCGGCTGAGTAACAATGCCCCCGTCCGTATTTTGCATTCGCCCATCAGGGCAGCTGCTGTGCTGTACAGTTAGGTCTACTGTGGGCAGCAAAATGGCGGTCACGCGAATCATAGGGTCTGTCTGCCTGTCGTGGGGGCTGAGGAGAGGAGAGAGGAGGAGGT
>JAPZDV010000004.1:10285680-10304080 GCA_029814665.1 Acanthurus lineatus | reverse complement strand
TATATTATATTATGTTATGTTATTTAGTATTATAAAATTCATCATACTGTAATTATGCTGTATATGATTAATTTAAAACAACAGGATCTGAAAGAGAAATCAGGCCTAGAGCACAGTATTACAATTGTATCACTAGGTGGCAAACTTTTCTTTGTCAGAACTTAATGAAGGTATCTATGATTACATAGCTTTCACTTCTGGAACATTAAAGAGAACAGCTATTTAAATTCAACTCCCAAGCTCATACTTTGTCTTCTCACCAAGTTTAAATGGGTAACAAATAAAGGACAGTTTTAACAGCCCATTACAAATGTTTTGCGAACGACAACCTTGTTTTCTTGTTCAAAAACTGCACTAAGTTGTGTAAACGTGAAGAAAACTGTGTTGACGGGAAGTGATCACAAAGATGTTATCCTACAAAAATGTAGGCTTTTTGAATCTTGGACCAATAAGAGTGGAAAAGTTATTTAAAAAAACACTTCCAGTTTCACACTCAATGTATCTTGTACAGACGTGGAATTTTGAAGCACTTATCTCTGTGTATTTGGGGCACTAAGATAACAGATCACAGGTGCATTCTATACAGTCTATGGTTCTGCCCTAAATAAAATGGGTAGGACCAATAAATTGAGGTAATCTTAAACTATGCCTTTGCTGGTAATTCAATTATTTATAAAAACTACTCTTATTTTTTGTCTCTATCTTCGTCTTTTATTTTTATTTTTCTATTAATTTACTGCCAAGATATATTTCCACATTTTTCATATTTGCAAATGATACAAATTTCCAAATGCTTCTTTTTCATATATGTCTTTCTGTAAAGTTGTCATTTTGGCATTGATTGATAATTGTTGTTTTTTTTAATTGTACTTACTGTAAGGTTTTTCTGCTGAATGCTGTTTGAACAGTCAGTTTGATATACTTTTTTGCTTCTCATTTACATTGTTTTAACACAAAAGTAATTACACAAGTAAAAAAAAGGTAAATAACAAACTAAAACTCAATTTGTTGTCAACATCCAGTTTTATTTCAGAATTTGATATTTCAAAACCTTCCTACAGATAACACCAACATCACTAGAATAGACACAGAGTGTAGTATTTGTAGGTTTACATTCAATTGGCACATATTACAAGAATTTACAAAAACAGCTGTAAAATCACTGCTGCACCGAAACACAAAAAAACACAAGATGATCTATTGTAAACATGCAAACACAGTAGCAGCGTATGTCTGCAAGTCTATTTAGGATTACCCATAAATAGGGTCAAAACAATTGAATTTGCTTTCACAAGAGCAAATAAAATCCCATCTATTGCCAGTTTATTGTTGTAGTGTTTCAGTATCCTTCCTTATTAAGCCACTGTCAGGTTCTCAACAAAAAAATTACTATTATTTGAAAAAAAAATTAATTGTTTGGCATTCTGTGATTGTCTGTGGTTGTGCTAAGCCTGTTGTCAACATTTTCTTTAATTGTGTATTTAATCATGTACTTACTCATTTCAAATGATCTACATGTAGACCATGAGATTATAACATTACAGACACTTTTTCTGTTCTTTCAATTAATATCAAGGTACAAATATCCAATAAATCCACTTAAAATTCCTCCTACGTACCTCAAATTAGTCCTAGACTGGTTGGAATGAATTAGTTGAGTCTGTTAGGGAGCACAGGATCATGCATGTCACCTTAGACAGCAAATACCCTACAAGGCAGATTATAAGTTTTACAAAATTCAAATACAAAAACTGGACCTGAAGAAATACATTCAGTCACAAAGGTCTAATAATCCCCAAACTTCAAACCATCTGTTGCCCCTTTACATAATCACAACTTCAAGACCATAGCAAGGCTAGAAAATAGAAGCAACCTTAAAAAAGGTTAGAAACAGCTCAATCATAGTAAAAATGTTACTATTCATTGTTAGGCACTTAAGAGTCACTAACTAACCTTCAGTCAGCTCTCCGTTACTGTATACTTTCTACTACTTTACATGCTTCAGTCCAAAACGTGCACAGGTTTTAAGCCGTCATTGATCTAAACTCAGCTACACATTGTTTTCCTCCTGCTTACTAAGGCAAGGAAGGCAGTTTACACACTGATATTAAAAGACAAAACTTGCATCTACTAATCTGCGGTTAACCAGAGGGGATTGAGGTTTCCCACTGTTTGCAGATTGGAATAATATCTGACTATGTTTAGGTGTTTGTCACCAGAGAGCTGCTACAATTCTCCTGATCCCATGGACGAATGAGGAAAAATAACAAAATCTATGATGAGACGAATAAGTTGATAAACCGATCAATGATGATGGTGAGACAGAAGCCGGTTGGAGGGGACATGAGTCTAATTAATGTGCATAAAGTTCAACATTCTACAGGGTTGTCTTTTTTGGTTCAGACTAAGCAAGGTGACAACAAATACTTATTTAAATTTATATTATTTTTTCATAGTCATGCAAAGTTTTTGAATTCTTCTTGTGATTAGACCCATTTAAGGTTTGAGAAGTTTGGCCCTTTTTATCTCATAAAAAAGGGGTTGGACAGATCAAATGTTCTGTTCTTTTAACTAACATATATAAAAGGTGTTGCTGTGATATTGGTGCATCACTGAGGTTTCAAATCAACATTTGTCTCAAAAGATATGAAATACTATCAAGTCTTTAGACAGACATAATCAGTCAATAAACTGGTTAGTTAATGGACATAAAATGTATAAATGACAAATTTGGAGAAACACAAAACATTTGCTGATAAGGGATAATCAAATGAATAAATTGCAGCAGAATAACCCTTACCTGGACCCAGGTACACTTTCACTACCTTTATGACCGATAGTGCAGGCATATCTCACTATACCAGAGGGTTAAACATACAATAAATATTTTGGCTTGTTTATTTGCTGATCAGATGTGAGCCATGTTTACACACTAAGGTGCCTGTGAGGGGCATTTTTTCTGATCATTCAAAAAGTGTATGGATAGATAATTTATTAAAAATAGAGATTTTTTTTTTAATATAGAAAAAAATTCACAGGGGTTTGGTTTTTGTTGAGCTTAATTTGTGACCCTTGTCCCATCTCACAGTGTTTCCTGCTATATTCTGATAAAGGAGCTAATACCTTGCCCTCTGTCCCACTTGGCTTGGCATCCAGTTGCACGCCTGGCTTAACCTATCTTGTTTGAGTGGTCTAAGTATAGAAACTACAGACACTCTCCAACGTCGGTAAGCCTGCATAAATACTGTTGAAACTGTCTCACATGGGGATGAAACGAAAATAGAGACTCTAGTCCTATCTTCACACAAGTCCATATAAAACATTGATATCTGAGAATGTCATGAACACTTGATTATGTGCTGAGGTAAATTACAATACTGAGAAGATTAAGTTTGTGAAATTATGTCTGTAACAGAGAAGGTGTGTGCATATTTCCAGTCAAGCTAGTCCATTAGCAAACACTGCCACAGCTTAACGATGGGAGTGTTTAAACAAATAAACTGCACAAGTTTTTTTTTCTATGAACTGATAAATCTCTGCTAGTGTCTTGCCAACCTCTAAATGAAACATGCTGCTGCTGTCGTACTGACAGCAAATGGAAGACAACATTTGTATACTGTATAAGTGACCGTGTGTGTGTCCTTTACCAGTGACATACCAGAGATGGAAAGAATATTAGAAACACCACTAAGTACACCACTGAAAGATAAAGGCAGTTACAGCAACACCTCTCAAACAGCATCAACAACAACAGAACATTGTAAACTTCGTTATGATTGTATTCATTGCAGGACTGTTGTATTGGATTGTATAAGACTGTGAACGTCTTTCTACAAGATCAGTTGAATCAGTGCATATGATCTCACATTTGGAAAATGACCCATCAAATCACTTGATGTATATTACCTGGACTGTATATTAATAGGAGGTTAAACTAGAACAGCAACTATTTTCTGCTAATACAGAAGAATCTCTCTGAGTAGAATATGTCTTATCATCTGTGTTGATGCCTTAGACAACGAAACTGTCTTTCACAATTCCCAATATCTCAAAAAGCCCATTATATGATTATATGAAAAACAAAACAATATGGGCACTCTTATACTTCATCTCTTTTGGCACAGGCATAAAATAAAGTTCATTTGTGTACTGTCAACACAGTAGCTAAACTGTAAATAAATGTCTGTGAATTCAACCATTAGCTCCACTAAAAGATACTGGAATTCAATATTTTCAACTTAACAAACACTAAACATTTGATGGCAGTAATATGTTACCTCTGTGCTGGGCAAGATTTTTGCTCTTAAATCGTACTCTGAGAACTTCTGTGCTTCGATATTCTAAACATCACTAATATTGCATGATCTGCAACTACATCACATACTAACCTTTGGTATAATACTTTCAAACAAACTCACCCACAACAAAACAAAATCTCAAGAGGGGCATATTTCATTCATATTAAATTAAATCAAATCCCTTAAAAGTAATTGAGTGGCAGCCTGCAATGTGCATTGCAAAGTGTCAGTTTTTAAGCAGACACACTAGGCAGTTGGTAGACTTCCTGGTGTGTGTGTGAACCTTTTAACTCTAGCACTGAAAAATGCTCTCACATGCCTGGTCCAAGAGGGCAGGAGCATTATAGTTCATGTGTACACACACATACACATAAAATCACTGAGCATATTGCACTTAGATGTACATAACAACAGCGTGTACAAGTACTAGGTACCAACTTACATACCTCATGCTTCCTAGGACTGCACATCCCTCGTTGCACACAGTTAATGCGAGAGAATGCACCAATATTACCCATGTGTCCTGAGCAAGTGTGTGTTTGCTTTTCTCCAGCAATACACAATCTTCACGTTCTTACTTTCTTTGTTTCTCTTAAGAGGGTGTGCGTGTATTTCATCAACCCTGTTTTCTTTCCCCATGTATCGCCATTATCGAGCTGTATAGCCCATCTGATGCAGCTTCCTCAGGAGAATCTGAGTAAGGTCGAAAGTGGTGAAGCTGATCCCAACCGCAATGGGCCCTTTGACCCAGTTCATACTGAGACCTTTGTACAGTCCACGGATGACCCCCTCCTCAGACACGATCTCCCTCATGGTGCCCAGGATGGTGCTGTACGTGTGGCCTGTAACCCCTGCAGTCTGCATGCGGCGTCGCACCACGTCTAGAGGGTAGGAAGCTGACTGGCCAATAAGCCCAGCACAGGCCCCAAATGCCAGACGTTCATAAGAGTAGGGCTGTGGGCGCCCACTGCGCTCTACACAGGAGAGGTGGGGGTGAAGTGTCATTCAGTAAACAAGCAAGTTCCATATGCAACACAAATAGTAGATGACAAAAAAGGGATTGTAGATACTGTAAATATAGTAAGCAGTAGTGCAATACCTCCATGTATTTTCTTTAATGTCTCATATGTAAAGAAGCTGAGACCAGCATAGGGCACAACACCCAGAATGGTGGGAGTGAAACCTCGATACAGTGTCTTCAGGCCCTCTTCTCGGGATATCCTCACAAACACGTGCAGAATGTTACTGTACCTGAACAGGGGGAGGCACATTAAACTTGTGCAGGCAAAACAAGCCGGAAAGCACGTCACTTTTAGTGACAGAATCAAACATTCTAACCACTTTCACATTGCTCAAACATTTACGACAAGAGGGGAAAAAAATGGGGTAATCTATAAACCTCGTAAAATCTTCCATAGTTAGATAACTTCACTTGGATCATTCAGTGTTTAGTTCCCCGAAGTTGTAAAGTCATCCAACCTGCATGTTCTACCATTTAATTTGACAAGGGTGTGTGTTGACATCGTTTCCACAACTTAACAGAGGGCAGCTTTTTTAAAATACTGTCATCCATAAACTACCTTTGAACTGTCTAATTGGGAATGAACTGTTTAACCCTCCAGATACTGGAGAATAAACACCACAGTCATTTGACACAGTTCAAAGTGGTACAAAGTAAAAACCATGTCCAGGTCATTATATATGTCATAAGATCCTGAACATAACTTAGCCTCATCAGACTACAGGTTATCCTTCATGGGAGCTTGCACTTTTTCTCTAATTTTTCATGTTTTCCATGACTGGAATGTTAGTCCAGTTTTTTCAGGTCTCCCAGGACTTGGTGAATGTTGTTGTGGCTTTTGATAAGCCTTTAAGATGTTATATATGCTTCCTGTGCCTGAACCTTATATTAACACTCTCAATACAGTCCAGTATTACTCTCTAGTGTTATTATATGTGTGTGAAATACAAACTGATGGCTGTGTGCTGGCAGTTAAAGATGATCTTACATTTCCTTTGGAGTTACAGCCATCCTCGCTCGTACCATGTCCAGAGGATAGGTCAGCATGGCTGCCGTGGTACCGGCCATGGACCCTGCCAGTAACCTTGGAAATGGAGGTAGGGCTCTAAGACACAGAGAAAAAAAAACATATATCAGTCTTTCACTTTTTCTGTTTCTCAACAAGGAAATCTTAAGTGAGGTATATTATATTTAATCTGAAAACAAATTCGGTCATCATGATAAAACCCCAGGTCTAGCATAGGTAGGTCTAACATATTAAACTGGCACTTACTTCCCCTGAGAGCCATAATAGCCTCCCAGCAGCCCCTTATACTGCTCGTGTGCACAGAACTGGATGGCAGCATATGGGATGACTCGCACCATGGTGGCAGAGTTCCCCCTCCACAGGCTGAAGAAGCCATCCTTCAGGTAGGTGCGGTAGATCAACTTGTAGGCCTCCTATATGCACACAATAACACATACTCATACTCATATTCTGTTTAAATGATCTATTTTTGCTTTGATTTTTGTCCTTTAGCTTGTTCTTGTGATATATTCTTTGAGGGTCACACTTAAAGCTAATACAATGATAAATGAGTTAACATGATTCTAAGTATACGTTGGCTTATTTGAAGTTAGGAATAAATTTTAAAATCAAAAACTTTACGCATGTTAACTGCAAAGGATGTGAATTAATCTCATTATGAAGAGATAGAGAAAATTATTTAACTACAGATGAAAACTGACATTGAATATGAGATCAACCCACCTTGGCAGAGAATCTTGCTGAAGACACTAAAAAACAAAACAAAAGCACAGTGTAAATAACATTCTGTACATTTTACGATTGCTACGAATGCAAAAGAAACACTGATTCCAGAAAAGTTGGGATGTCAGCAAGATGGGAAGCTGGTAAAGAAGCAACTAAAGACTGATAATTGCTGAATGTTCCTGAAACACCTGTTTGGATCATTCCACAGGTAAACAGGTTCACTGGTAACAACAATAGTATCATGATTGTGTATGAAAGGCCCCCTCAATTGGCTCAGTCATTCATAAGCATGGATGGAGTGAGGTTTTACCACTTTGTGAACACATTATTGTATGAAGGATATCACTACAGAGTCAGAAAACAGTTCATTTAAAAATAATTGCATACCATTTTTTAAAACAGTGTCCCAACTTTTAGAATCTGGGTTGCAAAACACAAGATTTGATTTGAGTTTACTTCCATGGTATCAATGTAGGTTATTATTAATTTAGAAGTAGTTTCCAATTTTAGGTCTGAAGGACTTTCAACTTGCCTTGGAAAATGATTTTAGTCCTGTCCAGTGGGGCAACAGCTGTCTTGGCCACAGCTCCTGCTAAAGCCCCTGAGAAGAGCGAGTTGATCACAGACCGAGTGCTCTTCAGGCCCTGCAGAGCGATGGAGGAATCACATTTAGGGTCACCAACACCAAACACATTGAATCTCGTAAAAACTGCATCCCTTGCAAGAACAAAGACGCGTTTGAGATGCTGCTGATCATTAAACCAGAGTTATATAAGAGATAATAGATGACCTCTGACTGACCAGCTTACAAAACCCTTGACTGGTTCCTTTGACAGGATTTTATCACAATAATAACAAAACAACTCTTAGAATCAACAAACCTAAAAGAGAAGGGAAATCCATCTTAAACAGAATGCAGATTATGACATTCTAGTAAATGAGACAGTTACTGAGACAAATTCTGTTCTCTTTGGTTTATGCTTTTGATGTATGCTTATAGATGTTCTTTGAGATCATTCATCTCGACCAGAAAAATCCCAAACACTAAGTTGTTTGGTTCCATTTTTTAAGGTCAGTTCAGCAGCTCTATTTGAATTTTCTCTATACTAAATGAGAAAACTTATTAAAACTTACAGATTAAAACTAAGCTTAAACAAATGTCATACACATGAACTTCACTTTTAGGTGGAAGTGTAGAACAGAGGATTGCGTCTATAAAACCTCAATTCGTAGCTTACTTCCGACTGACTGGAGGAAGCCCGTGGCAGCACTTCTCCTTGCGTGAGTGATGCCCGCTGTTCCTGGACTCCACTCCCCATCCCCAAGGACTACGCACGGCTGTCAATGAGCGTGCTCATGAATTCAACCACTTGGGGAGATAGCAACAACAGGCAGGGAGAGCTACAGAAGAGAGAGAGAGGCAGTGACAGAGAGACAGGTCAATTTTTGTGTTTGGATCATGTCAAAAGCATGACTCTGACATTTTTTAAACCAATTAGTAAAAAATACTGTATGTGTTATGTTACACTGTGAATATACTCCGTGACAAATAAGTAACTGAACAACATAAATAGTGCTCTTTTGCCTCAAGATTGTGTGAGATAAAGCACTATTACTGTAACAGTGCGAATAGAAGCGTAATAAAATCAAGCAGTGGCTGGTTAAATGGGATTTCACAAGCAATGGCTCGCTTGACTACAGTTATGGCTCCTTGGCTACTTTTAACTTGTATGACAAGTTGGATCTGGGAAAACAACAATATTGTGTTAAAACATTGACTAACTTGTAAGGATTAACTTGAATGCATCAGTTTTGGATAAACTTGTGTAGAGATGTTAATGTCACTAACCATTTGTGAGCTTCGGACTGACTTCGCTAAGGAATTCAGCCAGATGACTCTCTATGAGGAGAAGACAACAGCAATCTTTCCTCCTGCACATGATCATGTATTGACGCACAGTGTGCAAGAGAGGCTATTTACAGATTGGTTGGTTTTCAATGTGATTATGAAACAGAGTGATAGAAAGAGATTTAGAGCAGTGCAACAAGGGGCTGAGTGAATTAATGTGCAAGGAAGTGTTACAATGAAATGACATTTTTCCATTTTAAGTAATAAGAATAAACGGAAGATCAGTGTATGGCAGTCAAAGTTTAAATAACCACAAAGTAACCACAAATAATTCAATTTATGAGAAACACTGTGTCCAGTAACCTTAAGCAACTGTCCCTCCTTTGAAGGCTATATAAACGTATTAAGTAATAAACTCTTAAAAGGGCAGAGTTGCGGATTTGTAGATGAAAGACATCTGTCTGAGCAGAGAATTTTAAAAAACAATAAAACACCGACACAGTTGAAGTCTTTTCCTTGCTAAAATAATAGCCTGAAGTCTTACAGTATCTTTGTACAATAAGGATATTCTTGCCTATGCAGTCACTGAGGACTTACATGAGATAAACTTTAAAGGACGAACTTTATCTAGGCCAGGCTTACTTACCTGACAAACAGAGACATCTACACATTTTTAAATGAGCTAATCATTTTATGGGACAGATTACCTATTCATATAACCTTTAACCCTCCACAGGCTCATGGGTGCATCATTCAAAAAACTGCAAATGCATCACAGGCAAGCATTTTTCAAACTAAATTTTAATAATACACAGCAAATTGATTATATAGTTTGGTCTGTATTTTTTTAGCTATTTTCATTACTAAAAAACCTTATACAGGTTGTAGTCATGTTACAAAACAAGCAAAAGTAGTGACTGGTTTCTATGTTTTATAATCATTTTAATTTTCAGTCAATCTTTTTAATGTCATGAATGGTTTTTGTGTAATGTCGGGTTTAGATTTTTCCAGGGATATATTATTGAGTATATGTAGCAAATTTGCTGTTGGGAACGTGGCTGTTTATACTCAACCAACAATATTAGGGTATATTCAATACATAAATAATTAATAA
The DNA here is from genome assembly GCA_029814665.1 of Acanthurus lineatus. Lineage (NCBI taxonomy): Eukaryota > Metazoa > Chordata > Actinopteri > Acanthuriformes > Acanthuridae > Acanthurus > Acanthurus lineatus. Next base: position 10,294,045 of record JAPZDV010000004.1, on the reverse strand, counting down.
CCCTCCCAGGTAAACAAAATATGTAACATCTGTTTTTACTGGAATTTCTACTCTGACATATATGCTGATACTGCTATATCTCAAAAGGAAATAACTAAACACCCATCTTATTGGTCCAGCCCTATATCTAAACAACTACACAGATATGGAGAAGAGAAAAGCATGAAATCTTTAGAAAAAAAATGCAAAGGGCGAATTCTATTATTTTTAATTGATATGCATCAGTTACTAAAATTACTTGTCAACTGTCATAATTTTTTATTCTGTTCATTCACTACTCAATTAGGATAATTATTTTTCAGCACAAGATTATTCCATTTATTGTTACAATGCTGCCTGCCACAAAAGAAGCCACCATAAGTTTCACAAAGTATGAGTTTGATCAAGTTTTAAACTAGGGCCAGAACTAGCAGATATCTCAAATTCTTTAACAGTTTTACAATATTGGGTAAAAAAAATACCTATAACAACTGGAGTCTTGGGAGTTGTGCAACAGTGAGGAGAATGAAGCAAAACAAGCTCAAGAGAGACAGCCATGGGACAAAAGAGCAAACAGAGCGGGCTGAAAAGCTGGGTAGTCATGGGCAACTAATATTGGCACCAGTACAACAGGCCTTTAAACACTTGCCCTAATGCATCTCCTTTCACCTCACCCAGTGTCCTTACTCATAGGTCGTCCCTCACCCCTCCCAGCAACCTCCTTTCCCCATGCATATCATTTTACAGTTCCTTGTTCCTGACGACTTACTATGGCTGTTTAGACAACTCAGGCATGGGTGCTTTATACACAGCAATGGAGAGGTAAAGATATCACTGTAGATTAACAGTTTTGATTAAATACCCAGGAGTTCATTTTCATATGCTCAAGTTTTTGCAAAAACCTTCTGTTTACAACCTTCCATTTCTGCTAGGTTACCTTCTTGAACATAAGTAAAATATCAATGAAACAGTAAACTATGATTTCAGAAAGTGTCAGAATAACAACTTGTGCCTTAACTGCATGGAAAAAAACAGGGAAGATACGATAGTAAGTGCACTGTATCCAATTCAGAAAAGCTATACAAAAGTGATACTTTGAGAAGAGTACCATGTATTTTACTAATGTTTATTTAAATATTTAGAGTCTTGTATTTACCAAATATCATAGATTGATACGAACAACGTTCCAGATCCCAGGGTAACGTCTTTAAGTTATTTATCCAACCAGATCAATAGTTCAAACCCTCATGGTGTTCAATTCACATGCTTATATTTGGCTCTTATGCTTGACAAACGATGAACCTAAAAGAGCTGTCGTTTGACTCACATTACTTGATTACTCAAGTATTTGTTTTAGTAAAAATATAATATATACATAAAATATTTTAAGTTCTAGAAAATTACTTAGGGGTTACGAGAGGAAACAGCATTATATTATAAGGAGTTATGTTGTCAGGAATTATGACTTTTCTTTCTTTTTTTAATTTTTGAGTTAAGTAACGTTAATAATAATAATAAAACAGCATTTCGTCCCATATGTTGCCATTTTTTTTGCATATGATTGCATTTGACAGCATATGTGCTGACATAGCATGATCACAAACTGGGTATGGTCACAGTTTGGTGGTACTAGTTTAGAAACAGACGTTCATTCATTTAACAATCACCATGCTTCTCCTTCCAGCTCGCTGACTGATGCACCCCCGAGTCATGTCCAAACTTGTTCACTAACACAACACTGCCACCCTTGCAGCCAGCTTGCTGTCACTAGTTACAAACACTACATTTCTTACCTTACAGACTTGACACCAGCCCGCAGATTTCTAATATTTCGTTGTCCCACTTCGTGCGTTGTTTCAGGTCGTTAGCAGGTTCTTCGAAAGCTGTTTCTGAGTTAGCCAAATAGCAGGTTAAGTAACGTTAGCCTGCCGTTAGCTTAAAGCTACACGAAAATGTTACTCTCGTCGACAGTGTTGTGAAAAACCAACGGTGATCTTCAGTCTTGATAAATATGTCTCTTGGAGTTGGAGGCACTGCCTTCCACACATTTCTCTAATTCATGAGCTCTGCCGTGACTCTAAGTGACTTGCATCGGCCATGCTGTTGTGTTTCGACCGTTACTACTCCTGTCAGCCCAGCCAGTTGACGTTAGCTTGACCACAGTGAGGGTTTGACAAGGACGAGCGCAGAGGCATCGTGGGAAATGAAGTCTTAAGGAGGAGGGGCATGTTTGGATAGGTCGATCAGAGGGGCGTGAGCAGGAGGCACACTTGGGCGACGAGTTGGCGTCGGTGCTTTTCTTAAGGGATTTTCAATTCCTCCAGTAAAACTGAGAAGTAATTTAAAAGATGTAGTGTATGCAACATCTACTCACAACCACACAGCAAGATAAAGATTAAGCACCAAAAGTGAGTTTTATCAGAGTCATGCGGAGTTTACACTGTGATCTAGCCATTTAGTGATGGGTCAAACTATTATAGATTTCAGTTTTACATTGAAATAATATATACAAAAAAAATGGAAATAATTAGCTAAAAACATGATCAGAAAATCAATACATGTAAAAATTTGGCTCTGCCAACATGGGAAAAGACTGCACAAACCAGTGCAGGTAAATTACTGTATTTGCATAGCAGCAAATATATTTAACCATGGCACAAAATACAAGACTTACATCTTACAGCCTATGAACGTAAATGTGTTACAAATATAAAACTGAGCATCAGAAAATTTGTAAGTAAAATACTTTAACTAAGAAAGGCATGTACAACAGGACTACATGTTCTTTTTTGTACATGTCAAAAACAGGTGAACTGAAAAATTCATTTTACCTCTCAAAGGCATTGAGTGGGATTGGTGACAGGCTCACAAGCCTTCTTTTTTAAGCCAACTACTGAAAAATAAGCTTAAACTCTTGGCTATCTATGCCAACATTATTCATTTCACCATGCCTGACAATGTATTTTAGGCAACATCATGATTAAGGGTTAAAAGAGTTTCCTCTCTTCTACTTTTAGTTAGTGAGGCTGCCATGTTTGCCAGTCCACAGCTCTCGGAGCTCCACCTGGCATCCAAGATCTCTGAGAGCTGCTTTACCCACGTCTCCACAGTCTTGATGAGTCTTAAGCGCTTGGGCAATCAGGGCCTCTGCTCCCAGCTCCAGGATAAGTTGGCTGTAGCTATGAGTACGTGAAACCAGGTTTCTCATCAGCATACATGCCTGTTTCTGTTCACACAGGGAGAAAACATGGACATAGAGAGTAGTAGTCAATCATGTGGCCTTTATTTCCTAGTAAGAATATTAACTATTAATGACCTCACATTACCTGCACATTGGCCACATTCGTATGTGTCTTCATTGCCTGTATAGCTGCCAAAGCACCTCCATTCTCCATGATGACTTTGCAGTTGTTTGGTTTACGCAAAGCAAGGACAGAGAGGCATGCACAGCCCTGCTCACAAACCTACAGCAAAACATAAACCTTATCTTGGGACATCTGACAGCATCTATTAATACCTCAATGTGTGAAAACAATAAAAAACAATTTATAATAAAAAAATCTGTACTAAATCTGTGGTACTTGCTAGATCTCACCTATTTACCCTCATTTAGTGTGTAGCTCTGACATTTAACTCACCACAGAGTTGCTTATATGTCTGTTCATGGCAATGACAATGAGCTGGACCCCACCAGCATTTACTACTGCATCTTTCACATCATCATTCCCAGCTATGGCTCGCATTGCACTAAGGACCTGCCGAACCAACTCCTGCAAGCAGAAAACAAGTTCAGTGAGCAAAACAAAAATGGAAATGGCATCCTGAATCAGTATGTGTCATAATTCTTGTTTATAAGTTGGCTACCGGTGACTCATAGCTGTCTGCAAGTAGTGTCATCATGAGTTTCAGTCCTCCCAGATCACAGATGTCTTGACAGAACTCGTTCCTGACAGCCAAACGAGACAAAGTTGCACAAAGCTCACTCAGAACAGAAGTGTTATCAAGGTGAGCTGTGAGGAAGGAACACAAGAAATACAGGAATTACATTATTTAGAAAAATATTAGGTGGCTTAAGCTAAAATGCCTATGTAAACAAGAAATTAGCCGACTTTACCTTTTGCAGCCTCTATTAAAACCTTCAGTCCATTGTGCTCAAGAACGATTATCTTTGCATGTTCATGAGCATGCCCAAACGTAACTCGGACATCATCATCAAAGGTCATGACCCTGAGAGCTGCAGATGCCTCCTTGACCAGCTCAGCACATCCACTGTGTTGTGTAGTGGCACTTGTCAATAGAGGCAGGATGCCACCCTTTACCAAATCCTGCCTGTTCTGTTCATGTTTCAAACAGCAGTGACGCACAACATTGATGGCAACACGCGTTACAGAGGAATCTGCTTGGTGCTTCTTAAGGATATCCAATAGGAGCTGCTGGCCCTCTGCATCCAACAAGTCCGGCTGTCCATCTGTCAGAGCAGCCAGAGCGGACAGAGTGGTCAACACAGCGTCTCGCTCATTCAGACTCTTTTTGCAGTAAGAGAGGACGATAGGGTAGGCATCCTTTTGGGCAGCCAGGTACCTCTGAGCAAATCCAAGTGAGCAATGCTCGGCAAAGCGTTTTATGTCTGCTGTCGATTCCATGACATTGGCGGAGTCTTTTCCAATTCGGAGGGAATCCAAAGCCTGTATGTAAAAAAAGACATACAGTGTGAGATTTTGAAACATTTACAGTAAACAGAGCCTGTTTCCAAAACAGCTCAAGTCTCACCTGCAAGACCTCATGTGTTTGCTCTTCTTGCTTGACATCAGATGATACAGCTGGTACAGCTTTTACTATATAACTGAGTTCTACACCTGCATCAAAATATAAAAACTGTGTCAATGCTTTGACCCAACAAAATATCAAGAACAAAACAGAGCAGATCAGGTTGGTACATGTGCATATGAGTGTTCTCTTTCTGAAAACTACACACTCTGAAAAGGAGGGGAATATTCATGATGTAAGAATATCTTCCATCTAGGAACGATCTGTCACCATTTGAAGTTTTAGTCATTCTGCAGCCTAATTTTGTGTGAGGCCTCATGGAGCATTATTCAAGTCTGAAACCTTCTGTAAGGAGGTGCATGAGACTGAAGGTTTTTATTCTATGCTTTATTCTTTTAAAATAGTCATAGAGGTACAGAGATATTTATATATGGCAGTCTGCAAGGCCATTAAAGGTGCTTTAGCTAATAAATTTTGAGTACTCATTACACAGCAATTATCATTTGGAAATAAGTGAGCATTATTCAGAAATGGTTGTAACTCATTGGCGCCATGGTACCAGTGAGATGTGCCACGAGAAACCATTCTTATGCCACAATGAATTATTTAGTAAGCTTAAGTGACAGGGGTACTTGAAGTTTAGCCATCTGTTACTTTACTTCCTTTGCAATAGACATATTGGTATTTTGCATATGATATGTTTAACCTGTGTCATTCTGACTCTCCCTGGAAGTCTAATTTCATTAACTTTTCTCAAAACGTTACTGTCTTTGCTTCACCACCACAGAGTCAATTAACAAGCTCGCCATCAACGACCAACAGCAAAGCTGTACATCAGTCAATTTAAAGCTGTTTTCCTTTTCTGCTATGTTACCTTGAGACTCAAACTGCTCCACAGCCTCCCTCAAAGCCTCCTCAGGATCCATCTCAAATTCCTCCATGTTTTCCCTGACAGCAGCATCGAATGTTTCTTGTGTGATTCTCCGCTTCGCCATTTTTCAAACGTAAACTTCCACTCTGAAAAACAGGGATAATGTGATGTAAAGGAATACAAACAGTCGCGTTGATGCAGTTTAACCAAGATAGCTAGCTGCAGCTATTGTTTGCTAATATATGTTTATCTGTATATTTCTGTTCTTACTGACCCACACGGCAGTTTAACAGTCAGCTTCAAAGCTACAGCCGAATATTTATTTTTGTAATGTAGGAGAAATATGGTCAGAAAACATCACTTAACTGTTACCACCGCCCAGTGACACACAGCCTGCTCCACTGATATGAATGAACCGACAACCACTGTCGACTTACGCACTTTTCGCACGAGACTGGGCACGTTACTTGTAGAGCTTGGCTACGGGCTTGGGGCGTGAATTGTGCGTGAAAATATAAGTGAATAGTAGATACCGCGAAGGTCCCATTCATATATGATCTCGGCTGGGACATAGATCGCGAAAAAATAGTTCCACTTATGCACAAGTGTACCTGAAGACAATAATTTCATTTTATTAATCATTAGAATAACAGCTATTTATAAAAGAATAAAAATGAGTTAGTTTTTTCACATTAACGAGAGACGTTAAACTTACTCTTTAAATGGAAAGTTTTATTTGAACGACTCCCTTCAAAATAAAAGAGGCGTTTCAGCCATTTATAATGTTACCGGTCAAACCCCTGTGTCTGGGTAGTTATATGCAGAGATATGGCCTTTTTCCAAAAAAAGGGGGCCATTAATAGTTTATTGTTGTCACTGCTTCATCTCAGGGATAACCATAATCACACGCAAACGTTATTTTTTATGTCGCTGATACACATTTTGTTTTATTTTGACAAAAGCATATCGGAAATTGTTATTTTTCTGGATAACTTGGCGCTAGTATTCTGACCCATGCAAATGAGTCAGATAGAAAACATAAGAAAGGACCGCTGCACTTGAGGACAGTTTCGGTGGACGTCGGTACAAATATTTATTTGCATTTTCAGTTGTTTTGTCTTCAGTCGTCACAAGCAATGGCAGCGAGCACAGAGGCCCCGGAGCCCTGGTACCTAGCACTGCTGGGCTTTGCAGAGCATTTTCGCACGTCGAGTCCACCGAAGATCCGTCTGTGCGTCCACTGTCTGCAGGCAGTGTTTCAGTTCAAGCCGCCTCCCAGGGTCGAGGCCCGGACTCACCTGCAGCTGGGCTCGGTGCTGTACCGACACACCAAGAACAGCGAGCTGGCCCAGACTCACCTAGAGAAAGCGGTGAGCAGCAGCCACGGTGTCTGATTCTAGGCTGTGGTACTATGAATTACTTTAACTGTCATGTGTTATAAACATGTCGCACCAGTGTGTGGTGATGCCTTCACATGAGTTGCACTCATGTGAACTAAAACATCAATGCTCAGTGACATGATGACACTAATATTTTGTTTTCTTATTTTCCCGCAGTGGTTCATATCACAGCAAGTATCCTTTTTGTGTAACGTAGTAATATGAAATTGCCTACCACCTTGTACAAGGTGTGTTACCTGCATCTCATAAATTGTACAAACATCTTTTAGAAAGAGCTTATGGATACATCTTCCCAGCTGATGATGGGCTGCAATTCCTTCATGATTTACATCAGATCTCTCAATTTGAAGATGTGAAGTTTGAAGCAGCAAGTATCTTATCAGAGTTCTACTGTCAGCAGGTTGGTGCATCCATATCTTACATCCAGTCATCCTGTCCTCAGTAATGTTTGGGAAACTTTATCATAGTCATGTTAAAATAAATATTAGGCTGTATATGAAATGCAAAAGTAAAATGTTTTACTTTATGTTGCAGATATTGCTTGCTTTTGCCACATATTGTAACTCACCTATTGGCTTCTGTTTTCAAGAACCTGGTGGACTCGGCCAAACCAGTGCTGCGGAAGGCCATCCAGATTTCTCAACAAACTCCCTATTGGCACTGCAGACTGCTTTTTCAGCTAGCAGTAAGAAAATACAATTTTTGACAAACTTACTTACATTTGGCAAATTGATTTGAAGCAGTTTTTTGTTCTTCTTTTTTGTCTCAGCAACTACATGCACTGGAGAAGGACTTGGTATCTGCTTGTGATCTTCTAGGAGTTGGAGCAGAGTATGCAAGAGTCATGGGCTCTGAGTACACAAGGTGAACTGATCGATAACGTTTGAACATTGAAGTATTGCACTTCGATCTGTTGTTTCATGCTTCTTATCTCACATTATCCTCGTTCTATTCTTTTCCTGCAGAGCACTGTTTCTACTAAGTAAAGGAATGGTGAGCATAAATATTTCTCTGCTAATCAGAGGCACTTTTACATATTATTTGTGTTTCTCTCTCGACATGCAATGTGTAAACTAAATGTGCATTTGTTTTTCTGCAGCTGCTGCTGATGGAGAGAAAGCTGAGCGAGGTGCACCCTCTGCTTACGCTGTGTGGGACTATTGTAGAAAACTGGCAGGGAAACCCCATTCAGAAGGAGTCCCTTAGGGTTTTTTTCCTGGTGCTGCAGGTTACACACTACCTGGATGCTGGACAGGTATAGCTGTACCCATATGTCTCACTACTGGGAAAATATCTAAAGTCCTACATCAAGAGGAGCATGTAAAAGTAAAATTTTATTTTTTTATTT
>JAPZDV010000004.1:10238716-10285479 GCA_029814665.1 Acanthurus lineatus | reverse complement strand
TGTAAAAGTAAAATTTTATTTTTTTATTTTTTTATTTTTTGCACAAACATTTGAAAATGATAAATAAAGAAAGATGTATTGCACAATTTTTGCCTCAGGATGTAGCTTGTAATGGATTAGACTGTAAATTGGTGACTGCTGATCTCTTTAGTATCATACCATTGTCCATTTAAGAAAAGTAATGGTAACTCATGCTCAATATGCTTGCTATAGACAATTAAATGTTGATGTTGATGGTAAAGTTTTAAGTAAGCAACAAATACTCTTTATCAATATGTTGTGTTTAGGTAAAGAGTGTGAAGCCATGTCTGAAGCAGCTGCAGCAGTGTATTCAGACCATCTCCACTCTCCACGATGATGAGATCCTTCCCACCAACCCAGCAGCGCTCTTCCACTGGCTGCCCAAAGAGCACATGTGTGTGCTTGTGTATCTGGTGAGATATTTACACACACACACACACACACACACACACACAGAGGTGTTGTCCTTTAAAATTTGATCATGAAATCTGTGTGATGCAGCTAATTTGACCTTTTTACATTACAAAAGGTGACGGTGATGCACTCAATGCAGGCAGGCTACTTAGAGAAGGCTCAGAAGTACACAGACAAAGCTCTCATGCAGCTGGAGAAGCTGAAGAGTAAGTGTATTGGAATGCTCTCACTTCTTAATTACCCCTTGATGACAGTGATTTTGAATCAACTCTCATCTGCCTATGTGTGTTCAAAGTGTTGGACAGCAGTCCCATCCTGTCCACGTTCCAAGTCATCCTGCTGGAGCATATCATCATGTGCCGGCTGGTCACTGGACACAAGGCCACAGCTTTACAAGAGGTGCATCATCTGCTGTAGCACAGATTCTATGAGTGTAACAGCAGTTTATACAGGAGGTGGTCTGAGCTCCTCGATCAGAGTTTAAGATTGTGATGAATGCTCCTTGTGTTTAGATTTCTCAGGTTTGTCAGCTTTGCCAGCAGTCTCCCAGGCTGTTTACAAATCATGTTGCCCAGCTTCACACTCTGTTGGTAAGTATACATTAAAACACAGCTTTACCGAAAAGGAAACACAACATAAATGATCGCTTTTCGACTAGATTCCAGTGAAATATATAACATAGTAAAAACTGTTTTTATTGTAATACTGCAGTCACTATTCTACCAACATGGGTTTTTGGACACTTTGCTTTCTCTGTATATGTTTTTTTTAAGTGCAGCTGTTGCAGAAAGAAGTAGCTGTAAGACTGCTCACTGTTTACAAGACTCCTTTGTCCCAGATAGTATGAACCATTAACATCTGTATCCTCTTTTTCTGTGTCAGGGCCTCTACTGTATCTCGGTGAACTGCATGGATAACGCTGAAGCTCAGTTCACTGCTGCTCTACAGGTTAGTTTTATATCATCACTGTTAGATCACAAATCTAGTAGAATAATTAAGCTGTTTTAATTCATTAACCAATACTTGTGTTTACCTCTGTTTGCACTGGGTCACTGAAAACATGTTTTGACACTTCAAGAAAAAATAGTTTAGGATTTAAATTCCTTGGTTATATTACACTCAAATATACGGAAGAGTATTAGGGTCATGGATAAGAAAAAGAAATCTGAGGAGGAGAATTTGTTTTTTGTGTTGCGACTTGAGAAAAAAGTTGAAATTCTGGGAACAAAGTTGAAACCAGTAGGATTTATTTTTATACTACACTTCACAAAAAAATGATATTCTGAGGATAAAATTGAAATGAGGGGGATATATTTTTATTATGCATTTCAAGAGCGCATGATAAAAAAAAACTTCCTCATTTTGACTTTATTCTCAGAATTTCAACTTTTTTCATGAAATTACAACTTTTTTCTTGAACTGCAAATAAAAAAAATCTTCTGCCTTGGGTTATTTTTTCCTGATCTGTGACCCTTACACTCTTCCATACAAATAAATGAATGTTGTCAATGTCTCTTTTTTTTTCTTTTGTTAGATGACAACACACCAGGAGCTGTGGACATTTATTGTGACCAACCTGGCCAGCGTCTACATCCGGGAGGGCAACAGGCATCAAGAGGTCAAGAACTGTTTCTCCCGCCAGTGTTTAAACATTTACTTTTTTTTTTTTTTAAGTTTGATACTGAACTACGTTTTTGGGTTCGTTTGTTTTTTTTCTTTTTAATCAACAGCTGTACAGCCTTCTTGAGAGGATCAATCCCGATCACAACTTTCCTGTCAGGTAACTACAGATATGACATCACACTACAAGTTTCTTCCATATTTTTCTCAGAATTTCAAAAATAATGTAACTTCCCCCTCTTCAGCTCTCATTGCCTACGAGCCGCAGCGTTTTACATTAGAGGACTCCTATCTTTCTTCCAAGGACGTTACAATGAGGCCAAGTAAGAACATCAGTTTTAATTCAAATAATTTCACTGTAAAAGCAACATTTGATCTTGAAGTTTCTTATGTTTAGAGCAAGACAGCTCATCATGTAAACTTGCATCAACAGAAGGTTTCTAAGGGAGACCCTCAAGATGTCTAACGCTGAGGACCTAAATAGGCTGACTGCGTGCTCACTAGTCCTATTGGGCCACATCTTCTTTGTCCTAGGTAATCACAGGGTAAGTCCAAATATTATACCTGTCCTTTCAAATAGACCACACGCAGAAGTGCTGTATATGGGGTCTTGACTGTGTGTTTGGTTGCATATTTTCTTCAGGAAAGTAACAATATGGTGGTCCCTGCCATGCAGCTGGCCAGCAAGATCCCAGACATGTCTGTGCAGCTCTGGTCCTCTGCACTTCTCAAAGGTACAGCAATCACTTAGCCTTAACTCACACTGAGGTCAATGTTAGGATTTATCTTTATATCAGGTTACAGAAAATATTATTTCCAAATAGATTTAATGTTGTTTTAGAAACTACATTTTTTGGCCTGATGGGGGCGCAAGAGGAACAAGCATGGATTGTCCCAAGCTGAAATGGCAGAGTTACAAAGCCACAACTGAACAGGAAGTGAACAAGGCTTAGGGAAAAGAACAGAGTGTCTGAAAAAACATCAAATCACTCTGCAATGACATGACAAGCCTGAGCATATTCAAAGATGGATCTGAGGTTAGGATCTAAAAATGTTGAACATAAAACTGCATGTGTGGTCATTAGTATTCACATTGATCTTTTCCCAGCAGATCTGAACAAGGCCTGCGGAAACACCATGGATGCCCACGAGGCAGCTCAGATGCACCAGAACTTCTCCCAGCAGCTCCTACAGGACCACATCGCAGCCTGCAGCCTCCCTGAACACAACCTCATCAGTGTAAGTCCAGCATCAACCAGCACACCTAGAAGAAGCCAATTGATCCACCCTGCCTGGATTTTAAAATATCTTGTTGTGTGTTGTGTTCCAGTGGACGGACGGCCTCCCTCCTGTTCAGTTTCAGCCTCAGAATGGACCCACTACCAGCCTGGCCAGCCTGCTCTGAGATCAAAATTCCACCCTCACATGGAAAAGGAGACACAGGAGAGCAATTGCATGGAAAATGAATGAGATGTCACAAAAAAAAGAAGCAGTTGATAAAAGGGTAAGAGGAAGCGGAGGCATGATAATGAAATCAGAAACTGTATTGTGTCTTTTGGCAGGCTTCCACTCACTGCATTCCTTCATTTATTTGGGGCACTGGGGCATCATGACAGGATTTTAAGGAATTGAAGTTTTCTAGAAAGCATAACATGTCATGAGCACATTTTTTTTTATAACACTTACAGTTTAGAGTGCTTGTAATATTTTGTTCTATCAGCACAATAAAGGAAAAGTTTCACATTTATGAAAATATGCTAAATAGCTTTCTTGCCTAGTTATATGAGAAGATTGATAGTATTCTCATATCTGTACATGAAAGATGAAACTGCAGACAGTTAGCTTGGCACAAAGGCTGAAATAAAGGGAAATGACTAGTGTAAGTCTTTTTGAGCTTTAGAGGCACTGGTACATGGATTTGACAGAGCCAAGCTAAGTCTTTGTGCTAAGCTAATAGCCGGCTGATGGTGTTTTCTTCAGATTAACCTGCAGGCATGAGAACGGTATTCACTTCCTCATCCAACTCAGCAATAAAGCAAAATTCCTGTCATTTTCCCCAAAATGTCAAACTTCCATGAAAGGGACCCTGAAGACTTGTCTTGTGAACAAACAAAATTAATGTTTTCATTCAGTGTTATTCATCAGATGCTTACTTCTTTGTAGAATACCTAATAATTTAAATTCAGCATGGTTTACACATTTAGTAAACATTTAGTAGCTAGCACTCTTCTTCCCATCCTTTCCTGGAATGCTGCAGTTTATTTGAGTGTGTTACCGCCATCTGTTGATTTGTGGTATAGGCTGTCAGCATTAGTGGGATACATGTGTGCATGTGCATCTTTGTGCATGAACACAAGATTAACACAACCCCAGAACTACTGATAGATAAACAGCTCCATAACACCATGAAAGGCCAAAAACTCCATAGGGAACTTTCAATTCAACTGATTTGTCCTGGTTATTTAGCCAGTCTTTTTGCTTTCTTGCACAAACACCACTGAGTTATTACTTTTTAAGATGATATTAACATGTCTAGAGAACTCTTATGATTAAATTTGTTCTAAATTTAATCATGCAATGGCCAAACTAGCACTCAGATGTGACTCTATTGTTGCGCATGAACTCAATATCTGTCTTTAAGGCACTGGTTGGTCTGTTTTGATACACAGTATTTGTTAGGATACATTTGGATATGCAGTATATATTTATCTGTAATTATCTTAATGTGGTGTGGTGGTATGTTTGATATGTATTTGGTGGTTGGTATGACAGCTCTATATGTAGCAAATTCACTGAAAGGTAAAAAATGTTAGCATTCATGAGTTAAAAGACACTTTTTGAATATATTAGATTTACTAGAGCCTGGAAGCAGCTGCTTGCTTGACACCCAATAGTATTTATTGATGTGTTGAAGGTATGAAAACACTGTGATGCATCAAAACAGTATTTGGATCTTTTTTTGACACTACAATTAAGTGGATCTGCTGACTGACTATACTTCCCTCTAGACTTTTACTGTGTCACTCTTGCTGTGGTGTAAGTTTATATGCTGTGCAGATTTTGCTTGGAGTCAAGACACCATTAATAATAATATAATAAGACTGACTGTTACCCTGTTTGCAGATACTGTACGTTATTTCATGATGAAACTCACTGTTTTATCTTTCCCTTGTAAGTATTTCGGAAAAATGTTTTTTCTCACTCCTTTCCTTTTTGAAAGACATTTGCTACACTTGTTTCTGTACTGGCAGTGCTATTTCAAAATAAACATTGGTTCTCTAATTTGCAAAGTAATTTCTGCAATAAAATCACACCATAGATGCCATAGTAAGTGTTAGCATTTGACAGTATATTTTAAAACTGTTAAAAAACTAGTTTATTTCGTATTTTATTTTCTGTTGTCATTTTAACTGACTAATTTTTTACACATTTGTCTTTTTTATAAATAAAATATCTAAAGTAGAAGGAATTCGTTATTCTTATTTCATAAGCCTTTAAAATTTGATCAGCTGTAACCACATGAACGATCATGAAAGAGAAGGGCTAGGCATGAAAAGATGTGCAGATGCTCTTTGGGCTGCAGTGCAGCTTGATGTCTCTAATGAGGCTGCGTATAAAATAAAACAGAACTTGTCTCTTAACCAATGGAATGTTTAGCACAAATTACCAAGAGTGGAAGAAGTAAAATAGGTGGATTGGATAACAACAGCTTTATTGTGCTGACAATAAAATCAAAGTGCTGACTTGGAGGAACTGTACCAGAGGTCTTGCATCTTTTCACCCACATGCTGCAAAACAGACACAGTTAACATCACAGGCTGTGTTCCTGTGTTTTAGAATGTTACTGTGTAGTCTGCATGGTTTTATGTCAATGTTGCTTTTATTGTCTTAATATAAAACAGTGCATCTTTACAACGATTGGCCATTATATACTAATAAAGCAAGGGTCAAAATCACTGCATATTCTCTTAATGGCAAACAGAAATAATAAAAAAGTGGAAGCTTGGAAGAAGAGAACACATTTAAAAATCTGATTCCTGATAGTGTACATTTAAGAATAGTTAGCAAGAATGTAAAGTTAAAAATCGATATATAACTGTTCTATGTCCATGGTTAAAGGGATAAAACTTTTTAACATGCTGGAATGGGGCCTCTAAGGCAAAACTTTGAATTTTTATTTTGAAATCCAAATATAAAAGAATGCAGTTTACAACCACAAGTGCTTACATTTTAAATGCAGTCTATCTTCTTTAAAGCATTTGAGTTTTAGTTAACAGTCATCAATTACAGGTTGAAAGATACTAGAAAATGTGTATTGGTTATTTATTAACATTCATGTGTAGGTCAAAATTACACTTGTGAATGTTTTTTGGTTAACATTAATTTTGCCTGACAGTATCTCTATAATTCTTGCTTGACTAAAGATTACTTTGCTTGTTATGTGACTAAAGGTGACCGGGCCTTTGCTGTTAAAGTGAACACAGGCAACACCCATGTCCTTCAAATCTTTCCTAAATCTTCTTTTATAGGCAAGCATGTCTAAATATTTAATAGGATGCTGGGTTTTACAACCCTATTCTTGCCATTTTACAGTTTTAATTTTATTTTATCCCCTGTTGCTTTATGATCCTTGAGTTGTTTTTATTTGTTTTTGCTTTTATTTTCTGTTTTTGTCTGTAAAGCACTTTATGACCTTGTTAAGAAGAGTGCTTTAAAGAAGAATTTTATTATTTAATAAATAACTATGCAACACTGAGTATCGTTATATCACAAAGCACTATGTGGTTTTGCCCCTCAGTGAGATCAGCAGAGTGTCAGATATTACAGTTGTTGTTTAATGTCACATGCAATAATCTGGTGTTCAGCAGCAACACAACAATGCCGTCAGACTACACTGTGGATGTGGACACTATTGTTTTGAATTACAAGGCTGACATCTGAGAAACAACTGAGTAAACCGTGAATAATTTGACAAAAAAAAACTTGTGTCTAATACAGAGGTCATCTAGACCAAAGGACATGATCTTTAAAGGTCATCTAAGGTCTTTAGTTGCAGATCATTACCACTAGCCAACTGTCCAAGACATTGTTCCAAGCTTTACAAAACGGGTGTTCAAATGAGAGTCATTTCAGTGAAAGGGAAACTTTAAGGTTAGATAACCCTTCAGGGTCAAAGTCCAGTCATACAGATAATTCAGGGTGATATATTTGCTGACCAAAGCACCACACTTTACAGCAGTTATTTTGAAAATATGCTCCTTGTCCTCTCCTGTGAGATGGACACACACGTAAAGAGGATAAAATGCACCAGAGACTGATGATCCTGCAGGGCTGAAAGAGGGTTTTACTCTTCAGCGAGCAGCCAGCCTTCAGACTCCAGACACAATGGGTGACAAAGGGACACAAATGACTGTGACTCATATCTTTTCTCCACATAGAGGGCACGTAACTATGCCTAATCTGATTGCAAAAACCTAACTGTAATCCATTACAATTGCCATAGCTTACAAACAGCACTTGCACAGCCATTATAATAAGTCTGGGAAGTATTTACAAGTACAACTTTTAAAAATACCATAATACTTTATTATTAGTCTTTGTTAAAGCAAAGTGTTGAAAGCAATAGATAAGGTCACCCCTGACTCTTGTCTGCATTATATGCTAGTTCACTACTTTAAAAAGCAGGTGTTATTTGCTTACAATATAATCTACAGTAATTTATTCTACAATAAAACGTGTAAAACTAAGAAGTGGGGATATTTTTTAAATTTTCAGCAGTCTATGATATTTAATAATATTTAAAGCATAAATTACTTTTAAGCTTAGGAAAAAAAGTTGTCTTTACAAAAAGGATAAATATACGAACTCTCGACTAAAATGAAAGGACGCTCGGAATATCCACATAAGAGCGGATTTCAATGAAATATCGGTTGTAACATAAAAGCAACTCAAGCTTGATTACTACTTTAATTGTCATTTGTCGTGATTCAATTTCATAAAACATCTTATTTTGAAATCTTAGAAATAATCGTCTGCATTTTTAGTTACACTGAACACTGAACATAGACTAAGTTTATGTAGCCCATTCGTCAGCCTAATCAATAGGGACCCCCTCTGAGAGCTCATGTTTTTTTTAGAAAAAACAAAATATTTTTGAAAACAAACATAATATCGTGAAATAACAATATCCCTCTTGTATTTCCTCATGGCCGCTGCCGCCGGCAGACTGTGTTCACCAGGGGAAGCGGCTTCGAGAGAAGTGAAAAGTTTTGGGACGCTCTAGGTGTCTTGGACACAGCTGAAAGGAGCCATTTCCTGCCAAATAGTGAGCCCGTCTAATCGTGACTGCAGCAGCTACTTCCTGCATTGTTACAGTAGTTAATGAGGATTAAGTTGAAGCTGTCATGTTGTAACGGGCGGCCATTATCCGCACGGAGGGAGAGGCAGAGAGAGGAGAGAGGGTGGCCTTACCTCTGTTTGATTGCAAGGCTGATGTCTTCACCTGGTCAGGACCCACTGAGTGACTCTGAGCTGTCACATTTGAGAAACCTGTGGTGTTAAAAATTTCTCACCTCTTATTTTCTTGTGTTATAAACAACAAGAGCAAAAACATCAACAGTTCTTAAATAGAAGTGGATGAAGAAGGGCATGACTTCACAGTGTTTTGTAATCCAAAAGACATCACACATTTCAACCTTAGAACATGACATACATGTAACATAAAGTCTCAGGCCTTGTCTAATGATCTGACATTATTGAAAGCTGCAAGTAATCATTGCCAGGTGTTTTTCCACCTCTGTATGAAAACAAAAACCTTCCATCAACTTGTGTTTGCTAAATTAGAACTGACTTAATTATTTTTATATATTTAATATTTTATATACCCTGCTGGTTTCCTCTTTTTTTTCTAAATATTTGTCAACTTTAAGAGCTCTCTTTACAAAGTAAGGAATCACATTCAAACAAGGTAGGATTTATTGGAAACCTGCTTATTTTTATGGCAAGTGTGTATTCATTTTTATTTAAATATATATTCAGTCTTAACTGAAATCATCCGAATAAAGATCAAGTGTGTAGCATTTAAAATAATCTATTTGTAGAATATGGCAGAAATTATTAGCCTGTCATTAGAATATTTTCATGAGTGTTCAATTACCTGAATATAGGTATGTATTTTCATTTTCATTACCTTAGAATGAGCCTTTTATATCTAGAGGGGGCAGGTCCTCTGTCACATACCTGTTATGCTGCACAGCCATTTTTCTACAGTAGCCCAGAAAGGACAAACCAGACAGTGGCTGTGCGATGGGTCTTTCAGGTTTTTTGCAATCACTGTAGACTTCTCCTACATGCAGGGTTATTCAGTTGTGTGCAATCTGCAACTTCACCACTAGATGTAACTTAATCCTACACACTGGATCTTTTAAAACAAATTAGATTTTTTTACTACACTTGAATGGATAGCAAAATTAAATATCTCAACAGCTGCTGGATGAATCACCATGAAATTTGCATGAAACATTCAAGGTTTCCAGAGAATAAATCCTGATGATCGTAGTGATCCACTGACTTATCCATGACACCACCAGAGATGAACGTCATTTTGTGTGTAAGCAAAGTATTGACAACCACTGAGTGGGCTGTCATGAAATGTGGTACAGACATTCAGGTTCCCCAGAGGATAGATACTAATGACTTGCTCTGACTTTTATCTGATGCCTCCTGCAGGTTAAACTTTTTACTTACACATTAAAGTGTCCTACATCTGTAACACAGGTTGGCACAAACATTTCTGTTCCCCAGAGGATAAATCTGCTTAACTTCATTCTGATTTTTCCTCTTGCGCCATCACTTACTTAGCACTTTTGTTTCAGAGGGAAATGTCTTGACAAATGCTGGATGGATCGCCATGCAGTTTGATACAGATATTTAATGTCTTTGTGAATCTTAGTAACTACCTAATTTTTTTTTCCTTTCATTCAACCCATTGTGACCTTTATGCAACAGTTTGCAACAGTTTGAAGTTGTACAGAAACTTCTCCTGATGCAAATAAATAAACATATATTATCATAAACTAACATAGTAATTATTGACTATCTGTTTGTTCCTGGGTCAACAGAAACAGTGAGAATATTTACAGAGAGACCTCATATTGTCTATAAACTCAGGAGTGTTCATAAGTATTTGTTTAATTTTTGCCTAGGGCAGAGTGATTATGATGAGATGGCCCCTTGGTGCAGATTTGATTGCATTTATATGAGACAATCTGCAGCCTCAGGAGACAGAGTGGTAGGATGAGAGGATGGAAACAATCAGACCTGATGACGCAGCATCATCTAGAGAGAGCTTTTTTTTTGTCATTTAAAGAACAGCAGGGTAATGCTGACAAAGCACTCAAACACCCCAACCCCCCACCTGTTAGAGAATAACAGCCCCTACCCACTTCAGGCTTTATAGACAACCACTTCTCTTGGATCACATTGTTTCAAACACACGTGTGTATATGTGTGTATGTGCATGTATATGGGTGTTTGTGGAT
The DNA here is from genome assembly GCA_029814665.1 of Acanthurus lineatus. NCBI lineage: Eukaryota > Metazoa > Chordata > Actinopteri > Acanthuriformes > Acanthuridae > Acanthurus > Acanthurus lineatus. Next base: position 10,274,884 of record JAPZDV010000004.1, on the reverse strand, counting down.
GACAGAAGATTAGTTCAGTTCACAGGGACGCTTTGAAGGTCTTGTCATGAAAGAGGCAGCCAGCTGGATCCTTTATTTGCAACTTCTGATGTAGTAACCCTGCTACGTGTTCTCTGAACTTGCATGTATGGATCTGACTGTATCTACAAGCCTGGTTGACTGGTCCTTAATGCAACCATCCTCTTAATCCCTTACTACAAAGTGAGACCTAAGGTTGTAAGGACCTTATTCTGAGTTGCAAGGTTGATGTTGCAGACTCAGTGTACCTCTGAATAGCTGAAGTGGAGAAATGTCACTTTTTTTGGGAGTCTGTGGGACTTTTAAGTGTTTGGTTTGATGGTTGAGGGTTATTTTTAGGGGTTAGGGAGTCAACTGTGCTGCTGGCATAAATCCTTGAGAGGCATGAGGTAATTAAATGAGGTTGCTGAGGTTGGTATAAGGATCTCAGTGTGATGCTGATGCAGATCACTGGTGAGAGCCTACAGGCAAACATGAAGCTGACGTTGCTGGTTTATGACCAAAGTTTTAGTTTGGGGGATTGTATGATGCTAAGGTTGCCAGACTTCATGTGTAGGGAGAAATATACACTATGCTACATATTAGTATGATACAGTTGCATTATGAATGCACGTTATGGACCTGCTGGCATTGCCTGATTGATTTATTATGGGATTCCGGTGGGGAAAATGATGCCCTTATTAACTCCCCACCTCCCACGCTCAGTGTACACACTCTGTCACCTCAAAGTTTCCATCTAGTACATTGCACACAGAGGACTATGCATGTCCTAAGGTTTGCTGTGTCTGTGTTGTCAGTGATAATTTGATTAAACATAACTTACATAACTAATTTAGACACGGGGCCCTGTACAAGACAATTTTAAAACATCATGGAATAATAAAGGACCGAATTTAGCTGATAGAATTCTTAAATGGTGCTAATATCCTAACAAATTAACAAAACAAACAAACAAACAAACAAAAAAAATCATATTTAGTAAGTTGAGGACTTTTTTGGGTCTCCTTAGGGTATTGAAAGGATGCCATGCAGGCAAACCAGTCTTGTTTCCTGTCTGTCTTGCATAATATAATCAGCTTTGTTCTGTTAGTGCTACATGCTGTTTGAACTGCTGTTATCCACTGTTTATCATGCATACTGTCATCACTTTTAATGTCGGATGTTTCTGTATTGATGTGCTTTGTGTGTTCGCATTACAGGGGCATTTAGGTGATTTTTTTAGTCCCTACCAGAACTTTGCTGGTTTAGATTGTTAGAAAGAGGAAATTGAGATGTGTGGTAAAAGGAAACGTGTGATGCTTTCAGTTATTACATGTCCTTACATTGTACCATGTTGTCTGTGTGTGTGTATATATACATATTCATGTATGTGTGTGTGTGTGTGTGTGTGTGTGTGTGTGAAAGTGACTGAGTGTGTGTTGGAGATGATCTCTGTACTTGCTGGTACAGTCATGGGTCAACCAGCGGAGCCCGAGGCCCCTGACATGGTCGTCCTGCTTTGGCCCTCGGTGGCCAGTGGCAACACGATGTGATCCGGTCGCCCTGGTATGCCGAGGTGCGCATGCCCACTAAGAGGACGCAGCGGCTCCATGTGTGTTGAGGCGCATTATTTGGCAACAGACGCGGCAGTGGGGAGGGCCGAAAAAAAGAGGATATCCCCTGGATTTCTAAAAAGCAACGATTTATCGAGGTTAACTGCAGATTAAACATTCCTTGGTCGACCATCGGCGAAGAACGGGCAACAAAGCGACCGAGTAAGTTGACTGAGGTGAGGCCGAAGTTTTTTCAGTGTGCTAAGTGGATTGAGGGGAGCCTTTTATTCGGAGTCGTCGAGAGGAGCCAGGTTTTCCTCCACCTATCTGTGACGATAAAGAAGCTGATGGGCTGTTGAAAAGTAACACTTCTCCGCAGAGCCAAAGGTTGAGCACCGGGGAGGAGAGAGGGGGGGCTTGCTCCACCGAAAAATCTTTTATTTTACGTTTTCTTACGCTTGCCAGCTTGTGACTATGATCCCTGGACTTGATTATGTGCGGTAGAAGTCGTTAAATGAGGTAAGGATTATAACGTTTCATCGCCGGCGGCTCTCCGGCGGCAAGCTCAGTCCGCGGGCCGGTCGATGAAATTTATGAGTTCCGACTCGGTTTTTTTATCTCGGGAGGGGACAGCCAGGTAAACAGTGCCGGTGAGCCTCACACAGCCCCACTTTTAGGGCAGTGGGATCAAAGTTTGTGCCCCCTTTTTGAGCCGCTGGTTGTCCCGCATCGGGCTGCAGCCAGGTCAACGATTCGGGCTCGGTTCTGTCCCGGGGGTCACGAGGATGAGCGGTTGTCCGGCCGGAGCACTTTTACTACTTTGACTTAAAGTCCCCGGCAGCCGTTGGTGGTCAGACATGAATGGTTTATATCCGAGCTAAAGTGGCTTCGTGTTTTTGTTTGTGCGATGTTAGCTAATGTTAGCTCGCTAACTAATAACACGCTAACCTCCTCTGAGGCGGTGTCAATACTAAAAAAAAGCCGGCTAGTTGCACATGTAGTGTGGGCTGGGTTTAGTTTTTAAAGGGCTGAGTTTGCTTTGGATGGTGTCGTGGGTAGTGTAACGGTAATGGTGGACACTGGTGCCCGCTTTAAACCCCTTGGCACCAGTGTTGGTTCTGCTATCTGGTAGCTAATCTTCCTACTTCTCTCTGTGACAACCGTAGTCTTCCTCCTCTTAAAGCTGAACACACACACACCAATACACACACACACACACACACACGCTCTGACACACACCGCACACACTCCCTCTCTGTCTCTTCCTCTCACCCAGACAGGCACACACATAACGTTACACACTCACGCACACACACACATACACACACACAGGCACGAACACTCAGCCAGCACAGCTATGAGCTATGAGTTTGCAGCGCTTCGGGACAAGAAGTCAGGATTTCTGCCATCGATCCAGTTTGTATCTGCTGATATTTCTATCGTCTGTTTATCCGGACGCACCTATGTGGATTAAAAACCTTTTTAATATTTAATGATTAGTTATGAAAGGGACCAGTGTTGCTTATGGTGTGTTGACAAAAAGCACCGGTAGCATTTAGCATATGCTAATAATATATTTACTGATGCTTTTAACTTTATTTGTGATAATTTAAGACTTTTACAGCTTGATTTCACTTTTGATGAAACCAAGCATCTGACAAAAATAATTTAAGTTTCATCACATATGTATGTTATGTTGTGAGAAACTTGGTCTATCTTTCTTAATAAAAATAATTATCCAACGTCTGTCTGGAGCCTTAAAATTAATTATGTCCAGTGAAGGTTTAAATAAAAGTCATTCCATAAATAAGTTAGTTTACTAGTTTAATGGTTATAGAGATCAATGTGGTTGGGGCTGCAGTTATTTTCATTGTAGCTTATTATTCTTAAAATTAAATGTTTGGCTTTTACAATAATAGCAATTTTGATATCAGGGTGACAGGTTAAACTATTTGTATCTGGCCTAAGCAAAAGTCAAAATATTAAGTTAACATTACACATGAGTAGTAAACTAGAAAATATTTACATTTTGTACAGCTGGAGCCAGTGATTTTTCTATTTTTTTTCTTTAGATATTACCTAAATGTTTCAAAATTTTTGACAAATAATTTCTCTTAAGCAAGGGTTAGGGTTAGGGTTGCAGCTCTACTTTTTGTAAGAAATATTGTTGCCCAGTTTGGACCTAAGAACAACAAAGACACAAATCAAGATATGTGCTGGCCATATTGACTGGGGATTGTATGGTGGTAAAGTGATGAACTGTTTGGAGACTTCATTGCCCCTTTTGGGTGTCTGGAATGAACACTCAGCTGTTCGTGTAAACAAAGACTTTGTAATGTGTTATTTGCATGTTAACAGTCTATTGCATTGTTTATGAACTGTCGCTGTGAACAAAATACAGGTTGGCTTTAGTGAAGGGGCTGTTTAAAAATTGGTCAAAAAAAGGAGAATGCTTTGCTTTGACCCAAGAACCATTGACCCACCTTTTATGACAGACAGTGCTAAAGTTGTACATCAATGTAAACTAGAGTGACTGTGTCCATAGTATTTAAATTACAAAACTTGAGCAATTCAGAAAAATCTCAGAGGTTCAGTGGGTTTTTTCCCCTTTTTTGAAAGCACTGTTTCAATGATCACACACAAGACTGGTCCAGAGTAGTTGTGTAATCAGCCACTGTTTGGGAAAGGGTCGTCTGCTGGCCACATTTTAAGCTGTTGCACATGATTGCAGGGGTCACAGGGCAGCTGTTTGGTCAAGCCTCCATGACTTCATCAAATATATAAACAGCAATTTGCTCTCTAATTGCCTTCTTTGTGCACATAGTTGTGTTAGTTTCTGCGTAAAGCACTTCAGGCAGTGTTGAAGTTGTTAATGGAGCGAACTTGTACATTGTAGGCTGGCTTTGACTTTTAAGAACTCCAAAGTAAAGTGTTCAATTACACCAACTAAGATCCAAGTCTTTTATTTTAATCTTGCAATGAAGGTCTTGTTTTCCAACTGTTGCTCAGAGAATCATTGTTGCCATCTCTTGTTATTCGGACTGATGCACCCAGATAATTGATAAGGATATATTGCTGGTGCTGCAGTTTCCTGAGGTATTGCAGCTGCGTGGTTGCATGGTGTTCTGAAAACCCTGGGCAGTGTAGAAATATGTTTTCACAGGTTAAAGGTCTGTCAGTCAGTAAATAAAATGCTGAACACGTGCTGTAAGTGCAGCCAGACATCGGTGATGGTTGAGAGTGATCTGCCAGCCTGAATGAAAGGTGATTGAGTGACTGATGGTTGACATGATCCACAAGTGTGTAGATAAATACCTGTCTCAGGGAAGAAAACAAGACAGGTAAAGATTAAGAGAAGGTTTGGGTGAGTGTTGCCCTGATAGGGGTAGCAACCTGATACCAGATTTAAGTGTGTGTGTTCTGCATTGGTGAAAACCACACTTGCCAAGAGTCAAATACCTGCACAGTGCAATTTGATAATAAAGTAGTGATCACTGTGATGTTAATACACTGCTTATGTTAATGTGTTGATTACATTAATTGAGATAATGAGTACTTAGAAAAAAACACAGACTGTACACTTGCTACCTCCTCAACTTAGCTCTGAACTTATTGCGAGTACAGTAATCAAAGCAGTAACACTCAAACTTTCTACAGTAAGCATTCTGTGGGTTAAGAAATCTTATAACAGTCTTATTGATTTAAATTAATTTTTATAATTTAATGATAACTAAAGTATTGTTTTGCAAGGGACCAGCTTTGTTGTTGTCTGTTAATCTGGCCAGATTAATAACCACAGGCAGAAACAAGAGGTACAACATTTTTACAAAAATGATACAGTGTAAACATGAAACGTTAATTATAAATTAGTATAATCTGTCCCCAATTAATCCTTATTTAAAGTTCTTAAAACTATGTCTTACACTTATTTGTTACCTTTAAAGCTGTTCTAGCAAAGAGTTTTACAGTGATAGACTGTTATGTGAAAAATTAGCAATTATCATACCTTTTGAAATTGTTTATCTGTGGTAGTAAATTCTACTGTATTAGTCATATTTACAAAAAAAACAAGTTTATAATAAATTTAATGTCTGTCTGGAAATAATTGTGTAAAACCTTTGATCAACCAAAAAAGATCAGTTCATTTTCACTAATGATAATCACAGCAACAAATGAGTGATTCCAGTTACAGTGATTTCACGTAACTAACATATTTTCTAATACAGTTAATGTACCATGAAAATCAAATATTGCAACTCTACCTGCATAGCAGTCAAAATACTATGTTTTAAATTCTAATATATTCATCATGGGAGTGGCTGTAATAATTGATAATTCATAAAACATTTTCAAATAGTGTCACTTACACAAAAAGAATCCTTTTTAATACAGACTGTTTTTTCTTTTTAGCCTCCTTATGATTAAATTACCAAATTTTAGGTTTATTTTTTTGTTTGTATTAATTTAAAGACAAAATGCAACCACTGTTTGGCATTATTCTTTGGCCTCAGTTTCTCTTACAACCATTTTTAAAAGAAGCACTATGCAATAAGTCTGGCTGCTGTGTCATGGCCAAAATATAAACTACATGTCACACTAACAGTCCCAATAGTACCAGCTGCTAAGGCTAGTATGATACCAAGCACTGACGTAATGTTACAATAAAAAAACATTTTGAAACAACAAATAGTGAAGAAACCCTTATTGTGACACGTATTGAACTTTACCTGTGTTAAAAGAGATTTGACCCAAAATAAGATGCACTGATGGGTAGAACTAGTGGTCTCATGAAAATGCATTAGAGTGACAGCCAAGGACACATCACCACGTCTACCACCTCACATTGTAAAATGGCACAATGGTGTCTTTTTCAGTGTCGTTAAATGCTGTTTCAGGATTTCCATCTTATTTGAATGTCTATCAGAGGAATGTTGTGTAGCGGGATAATTCAGATAATCCTACCGTGAAAACTGTCATACCTGCACACACCAAATGATAAAAGTGTATGAAATTGAAATGGACAGTGTAACTCTATACGGTGATATGTGGGCACAAGTTTACTTATGCGTTACCTTGTGTACATTGTATAAATTTCTTTGTTAAATGTGTAGTTTTAATTTACTTTAACCACTTTTAAGTTGTATGAAGGTTTGATCCACTCTGTGTGTGGGGGGTGGTAAACTGACATGGAAATGAAATGTGAAACATGTTAGCCATTCAGATCCCCCTTACAAAGATAGGGTCAGTGTCCCTGCAAAGGTGTTGGGGGTTGGGGGGTCTAACTTCTTCTTAGGCATCATTTTACAGTTATATGCATTTGAATTGATAGTACCATCACACTCCTTCCCTCCTCAGTGCACACACACACACACACACACACACACACACACACACACACACATGCGTACATGCACACAAGTACACTAGCACACGCACACACGTACACACACACACACAAGTACACGCACGTTCTCACACTCAAACACTGAAACATGCAGACACACACGCACTCTCACACTGTATAATGGCCGTCGCTGAGGAAGCCTGGCGTCTGAACCAGCACCTGAAGGGTTAAAACAAGCTTCAGCTTCTCTCTCAGTCATACACACACACACACACACACACACACACACACACACACACACTCACACACACTCACACACACACACTCACACACACACACACTAGCCAACCGGTTTAAACCGGTTCTCAGGAAAAGTGCTTTGTGTGTCCCACTGAATCCTGGGAAGGGTCATGTCATGTGTGTCTCAGTGATGTCAGAGTATTTAAAAAAAAAACTTAGTCAGCTCTCTGTTATCAGATGATTTCTATTCATGCTACATTGTGACTTTGTATGCATAGTGTATATGTACATCATGGATACAGTGTACTTTACGCTCACCGCCATAACCACTGAGAACAGGAAGGGGAGGGGGTCGGAGTGCGTACAGTGTGTGTCACTGAGAAGAAGCAGGCTTCAAGGGTTAATTGTAGTCCTTTTTTTCCCCAAAAAAACCATAGCTTCCTGTATTGCGTCGCTGGGTAGACTGAGGGCCTCAGTAGACTTGGCAGGGCTGCGTCTCGAGTCTGTAATAAACATAGGTGAATATGATTCAGGACATAAGGTTCTGTGTTCCTTCTTCGTGGTCGTCAGGTAAATAGCGATGCTCTGTACGTATATCTCTTTAAATGGCACTTGTGCTTTCTGTGTGAGATTCTGTGAACTTTAAACACAGGTCGTTTCCTGTAGCATGCGACATGTTTGCCTTTAATCACATTTGATAGTGCCCAAAGTCATTTCAATGAGGACCTGTGCATGCATATTAGTATCCTGGTTTTGAGTCTTGTCCTTGTTTGATTCCTATCCTAGATATGAGGTTTACATTGAAAGATCAAATTATAGAACACCCATTTCACACCAAAAGAACTGTATGGGTTTCTAAGAGCGCACAGACAGGCGTGCTTCACCCTTTATTATCTGAACAACTCTGTGTCATTTTCGTACAAATGGAGATATCTCAGCAATTAAGGTTAATCTTGAGGTTTTGCTGCATTATCCATTTTGTTTAATTGAGCAACTCAAATCTAATGTTATCACCATTAATAGAGATTAGAGCAACAATACAGCATATGTTTTGCATTACTGAGGTCTTAAGCTTTTCATGTGGATCATCATTACATCATTTACCATCATGTTTTTTGTTTCCCCACTAGCTACTAGGGTAACAAGAGCTGATGACTCACCTGCATACAAGGCAGAGCATGATCAGGAACCTGGATGAGCAGTTTGCTTGCCAGTATATCATTGTTTCTATTGGAGTACTCCAGCTTGGGACAAGGATTTATTCACGTTTTTGAAAGAGAATGTTTGCATGCACAACTCATAATGAGGATGCTGCAAAAATCTAAAGATAATTTAGATGAAAGTTCACATGTAAATACACTTAATGTTGGACTAGCCAGCCACTTTCTTTTCAAAGGCCATACTCAGCCCACTTACATGGTTACCTGTGTATTGGTGTTACACAGTGTGCAGGCATTCACCAAATACACCATTCACCATTGCCTGCTGTCTATCTTTCTTTTTTTATCAATACATTTGGGTGGGAAAAGCTATAATTAGTCTCATGTCTGTTTTGTGCGACAGCAGCAAAGTAACATGAGTCAGATTTCACTGTTAAGGTGACGAATATAAAGAGTTAACTGATAAGACGATGGCAGAGCATTTAATGTCAAGCATTGCAAATTTTAACCCTTATCACATTAACAAGGTACAAGGAGATGGTTACCTGGCTAAGAAGTTGGAGGTTGCAGTCTGTCGCTTGCAGCTCTTCACTTAACAGCTCAAAGTGATAGCTCACTTCACCATGTTTCATTACTTCACGCCATACTTTAAATGGAGTTGCTGGCTGAAAATGGCAAAAAAGTTTAGAGAAGTTTTTTAAGCTATTCAGTGGTCAGACAAGCATTTGTGTTAAAGCACATCAGCCCCATTATTCCAAGCATCCCTTACTGTATCAGTCATGTATTTATAACCATACAGGTGTAAATACCTTAGGCTTTATCAATTAATCTCTCTTAAAGAACACAATTCTGTTATTATTGTACAGAAGTGTAAAGACATTGTATCTGTTAAACATTAATTGTTTTTTTTTATACTGATATTGAAAATGTACCTAAAACAGTGTGAAAGGCCGTTATAGGAACCATAAAAGTAAACATGAATTGACCCATGACGACTGCTCACATGTGCTTCTCTCTCATCTCTAACCTGACACTGAGTGGGGAATGTGCGGACCATGAGGTAGTGTACATTGTGAGTGTGCACATGTACCAGCTCAACTGCCCAACAAACTGACATGACATAAAATGGTATGTCAACGTCTTTCGGGATTGAGTTTGTTGCACAGAGGATATCAGACGGCAATAGATCTGGTGCTCTTCTGTGCCTAGATCAAAGAAAGGAAGAGTTTTTTTCAGTCTTTAATATGAATAAAAGAACATTTAGCTTTAACATATAAATTACTTAAATACTTGGAATAATGTGTCATAATAAATACTTAGCAGTTAACATTGGACATTCTCTTCAGTCGACTTAAAATCTGATTTGATTAAGATGTTGTCATGTTCCACCAGCTGTTTAATGTCTCACCACAGCATTTTTTCTTGTTACACCTCTTTCAAAATGCCTCGTTTTTGCAGTAATCCTCAGTTTTTTGGGGGGGTGTATTGCTCTGAACATTGAGTTCTTGCTGAGCATTTAATCTTTCTTCAGTTTTCTCTTTCAGTGTTTGGTATAGACTGAAATTTGGATAATTGGATGTTTCAGCCAACATCTTGGTCATGTGACCTTACTAATCCAACATGTTTTGTCTGGAGGCCATTTTAGTCACCCTGTGTCTCTACCACTGATTCAAGGTCAGTTTTGTCTACTTAAGTTCACAAGTTCACCTCAGTTAACCACACGTAGAGTGAAATGGATTACTGATCATATTATTGGGTAATACTTTTGTACTGTATGTTTGTCAGATAATGATAACAGCACCAGAATAAAACGTGACCTTTAATCTGCTTAAAATTTCCTTTATAAACACTGTGCAGTGCTGCTGCAATGATCCAAATGGCTGTAATCAGGTTTATTTTGAACTTGGGCCACATTTATTTTCTGGCAATCATTAATTTTCAACACATTGTAGGAGCCTCCTTGGAAGCGGTGACCTAAAGGAGGTAGACCTTTGGTGATGTGTTGAACATGTTGCTCATTATTTATTCAGTTCTAGTCAGATTTGACCTCATTATAGAAACAAACCATCACTTCTTTAGACTCATCCTTTCCCAGAACTGCACACTTGTTGATGACCTACTTTCATCTTTTACTCTTCAGATGTTTTTTGTTTGCTTATAGCTTCTTGAATGTCACATAAAGTGGTTAGGCCAGCTATGGGAAGTTTTTTCACAATATTTGTATACTATTTCATTATGATTCACTTCTGAGAAAATTTTAGGCTAGAAATCATTGGTGTAAATTTCAGTACCAGATATGTAGTTTTATATGAAAATTACTGTTGAATTTAAAATGCACTCCAATGTTTTTGTGGGTGAGAAGCTCCAGAAGTGCTAGCGTAGGTAGCTTGCAAACCAGTTGGCCATCATGCTCACAAATCCTGGTTGCTCTGTTCTGTCATTATTACATTCTTGCCATATTTTGTTAAAATTATACAGCTACTGTCCAGGGTAAAATGTTCATAGTTTAGCCAAACTAGCATCAAGACAAAGAAACCTATCAGCAAGTTTTATTAAAAGGCAACAAGTTTGACTGAAGCATGGATAACAATGACAGGTATAACAAAAATGCAGAAAAAAATAGCTTCAAAATAGCTCCAAATAGCTCTGTGAAGTTTAATATGCAGTGAAGTATTGCAATGCAACACAACACTGGTGATTTTGGTCCCTTCAAAATGTCATGAAAAAACATAGTGTCATTTATCTTCTTTTTTTTTTAAGAGTGCAAGGGGTTGCTGCACAGTAGTACTTGTTTATCAATAACCTTGTTATTGTTTACTTTCCAAAACTAGAGGCCAGCTAAGCCTGGTTTATCACACAGAAAAATAAATTTATTTAGGTTTCATATTGCATTGTAATTTGAAAAGCAGTATTCTGTATACAATACATAGGCTACAGTTTTTATTGGTAGTATGGCAGTTAAGAATACAGCAATTTCATAAACCCTTGATTAGGGTACACAAAACTTCTTTTTCCTCATCTTTGTTGGCAAAATGCAGTATTTGATGTCTGTAACCCCCACCTAGTAGGTGAAAATCAGAATTACTGTAAATATAAAACTATCACCATATGTCGCCCATGATACCAAATGCTAGCTTAATGCCTCTTTAACAAACAAACTTGTTCACTTTTGCTATCACTTCTGTAAAAATTATCCATGAACTGGCAAAAGGCTGATCTGCAAGGAAGTAGATAAATAAAGTAGTTACTCTTGTTAGTCAAATGGGCATGGGACTCTGTTCAGATGAGTGGTTAAAGTTTTTGCACACATCAAAGAGAAATCCAAAATCACAAGACACACATATTTCTATTTGTGCAAAATAGCCTCTATAATGTGTCCCGTCACTCTGTAAAATGTCTCTTACTACTTATTTTAGATAAAAATTGACAACTTTATTACTCATGAATTATTCAAGAATTAATTTAAAACTTTGGGAAATAACACCAAAGCAGCAACACACCCCATTTAAAAAAAGCCAGTTTACAAAATTAGAAATGAGGCAATGAAACTGAAAGAGGGAAAGGCAGAAATGTGTGTTTGTGTGTGAAAGAGATACTAGTCCCAGTGGAATAGTGCGTCACCATTGGTGGGACTCTTCATGGTGTCACCCATGCCCGCTTGCAGGGGATAAGCAAAACAGAGACCTGCTCTTAGACTAATAAAGCCTCCACAGCACTAACATGGGAACCTTTAACTCTTTTTAAACTTAAACTTGGAAAAGACCTTCATGTCCTTTTTCAGTGTTTGATAAGCTGCAGCTCCTGTTCGATAGTTAACTTGCAAAGCATTTACATTTGAATACATTTTAACTTATTTTAGGTTGACATATGCAATGCCTAAGTTTAATTACTTTGACTGGCATTTCAGCTGCTGTCAGTGCTTGCGTAACATCTGATACTGACTGAGCTATCTCTAGCACATCAACTTAAGCTGACATTTCTTTTATTGTCTTCAGTTCAACTACTTTTAGTACTTGTCAACTTGTATTTCAAGTGCATTCAACAGTTGACATTTTAAGAAATGTCACAGGTTTACAGTATTCACACCTTTTTTGAACATTGGCAGGCTCACTTGACACATGTTTTTACAAATGTTCTCTTGTTCTAGTTTATAAGACTGATATCCCATAAAAGCTAAAAATCCCAAAACTTTTATCTGTATTAATTTATTCAGTGCAATGTATTTTTTCACCGCTTTGACCTGCTATATTTCGGGTTAGATGTGTCAATGATGTATGTGACATTAATCTGTGTAGACCACTTAAGTAATTAATTTCTGTATTTTGTGGAGTAAAATATGTAATTCTGACCCTGTCTGATGAATAACAATACAGATAACATGGTTGTTTCCTTGTTGTTCTGCAGGGAATGTCTGAGGAGGCTGTCCGCCAGACGCGCAGCCAGAAGAGGGCGCTGGAAAGGGACGCTGCTCCCACTTCTACAGAGCCCTCCAATGCTGACAATGAAAGCAAAAAGCCAAAATTGGACCCATCTGAACCCTCAACACAGGCACAAACTAAGCCGGCACAGGACCCTGTACCGGCAGAGGATGGTCAGAGCCGGATTAGGGACAGATCAGAGCAATGGAAAGATAATGAGGAAGAGCAGAGTCGGTTGCCTTTACCTTTAGTGTTAGCAAAGGATGAACGGGAACGGACCCAGAGACAACAAACTGTTGAACCCAGCTCAGAAAATCGGACTGACTACAATGACAGAACAAGCAAGGTGAGGACAGAGCCAGCTATGGATACAAGGAGCCGAGTCCGACTGACAGAGCCGAAGACTTCAGGTGGCATGCTGGCTGCAGGCGAGGTGAAGGCCACCATTAAAGTGGAAGTTCAGACAGGAGAGCAGCCAGTGGACATGAGCACCTCAAGAGGGTGAGAAGCAGTTTATAGTAAACTTTCTCCAGTGTTAACAAACACATGAAATTCCTGTCAAAAAACAGGAAGCTTTATGTGCACAGAAGTTATCTAGTTTCTCTGAAAGCCTGCAGGCTTCTTGTTTTGAAAAAAAAAATCACTAATTAGACTGTCAAAGGGATAAATGACACTTTCTTTTTAAGCTGAAAGGTTGTAAATGTTTGGAGTTACTTTTAAAATCCTGATGTTCTTCAAAGTTACTGTGCAGGGAGAGGAGGGGGGGAATTCAGAGGTGAACTTTATCTGAAGTCTACCTCCATTTTCCCCCCACTCACCACCTGAACCCTAAAAACTCCTCTCACACAAAATGAAGCCGTGTGTCACAAACCGGTTCCAGCCGGTTGTTGCCATGGTTTCCACAGTGGAAGGAACTGTGAGGGGAGGGGGGAAGGGTGGGAGGAAAAGTGAGTGTGTCACGTGATGATGACTTTGAGGTCATGTGACTTCTTTGGAAGAGTAGTGATTAATCCACAGGAAGTGATGATGGCGCTAAGCTCTGAGGAGAGACTAACACACACACTCTCACACACACACACACACACACACACACACAAAGGGAGGACGCTAGAAGAAACAGGCCTCAGGATGTTATGCGTTGACTTTAAAGAGTTCTTCTACTACATAGAAGTACATAATATGTTTAATCACATGGCCATCCTTTCTGTGGGGACATGGAATGTGGTCTTTAGTGTTTGAGCTACTACTTAAAGAACTGAGGTCATCTTCTCTTACATGTAGCTTGCAATTGAACAGTCGCTGTGTAGGAGAAGCAATATGTGTGCATAGTCATGTGATTTTTTTTTTTTTGGATTCAACCATGAGATTTGATTTAAACTGCCTCATAGATTCCCTCATGCTTTAATTTCCTTAGCATGTTTTGAATGACGTATGTGGCCCATTGCAGGTCATCTCCAGTTGCCTCAGACGCCTATTGTGACCTGCCACAATATCCTGTTTCTACAGGAAATATGTGCTCTCGAACAGCCGTTGCATTGTGACTTAAAGAACTTCACTAAAGCCCGAAGTCCCTCCTTGCTCCTCCTTGGCATTTAGTACTTTTATGTTGTTTGGATAGCATCAACATTAAAGACACAGCGGAGAGAGTTGTTTGTCTGGACTTGCAAGGTTATAGCAGATCAACTCACTGTCATAAATTATAATTATGGTTGAGAAGCAGTTCTCCATGAACAGAGATATCACTAATGAAAGCTAATGTTTGAGACTTGTGAGGCATACATCTTTATTTTGCATTGTTTTAAAAATAATGTCAAACATAAATAATGTTTTAATCCACAGGCAATCTCAGCATTTTTAGCCTTTTGGGGGGGTGGTTATGATATGATACACAAGTGATCAAACATCCCAATTTAATTAGAATGATTTAGCCATTCAAAAGCACATAGTCATGGACATGCTTATTTCACACCATAAAGCTTCAAAGAGCTTTTATCAAGCCAATACAGACTGTTTGTGATACTTTTTAGTGTGGTATAAGATTATTGTGACAACCTTGCATCTATTAAAGAGGAAATAAAACGGAAATAAAACGGATGCATGATGTTAAATGGATATAACAGCTCTTATTGATACTGAAAAATTGTCAAGTTCTATTCTCTCATGTACTAGTTTTTTAATGTCTTTTTTTGGCATAACTGATATATTTACTACTCAGTTTTTACATTACTGAAGGATGATAATAAATGTTATGCTCCCTCTTTATTTCCAGCAGCATAAAGAGGGAAAAGCGGCCTCCGTCCCCTGAAGATGACGATGTCATCATCTTGTCAGACAACGACTCCCCCAGTCCACCAATGAATGGCTTGAGCCACTTTAAAGAGCTGGACACAGATTTGCTGATGGTGAGAAACACCTGCAGAAAACAGGAGGTCATGCATTTCATGCTGCAGATCTTGATATTACTAGTTTAAATCAGAACATAGGCCTTTAGGCTCTTAGCTTTTTGTAATATGGGTGAAATTTTTGTTTTAGTTGGGACTTGGTGTCAACAAGTTATTTTCTAACCTTAAAGATGTACACTTACGCTGAGGTTCAGTGTCCTGCAGAGGATACACATGACTCCGCTCAAACCTCCATCTGTGAATGTGTTAGTTATTGGAAAGGTTTTCGTGTTCTGTAATGCAAGTGGTGTAAGTGATGCTGTGATCTGTCGAGTATAGAAAAGCAGTCCAGCAGAGAGGGAGCGCATCATTAAGCAGCTGAAGGAAGAACTGAGACTGGAGGAAGCCAAGCTGGTGTTGCTGAAGAAACTTCGACAGAGCCAGATACAGAGGGACACCCTCCAAAAGGTAAAGTGTTGTTAAACACATCAACATAAGGTCACTCACAGAATCGCACTTTTTCAAGCACTGGCTTGCATTTGAAGTATTCTTTTTGTTGTTTTAATATTGTCTTCCATTTCTTCTTTTAAGTCCTCAGGTCTGTCTGGCTCCTCTGCTCCTCCTCCTCTAATCCGGGGAACAATGACAAGCACTAAAGGCTCTCAACAGGTTAAAGCTCGACTATAACACACACACATGAGCAACATATCAGTGTGACACCTCCTTTATATTGTATGTCACGCTGTTCTTGATGGGGTTTTTTCTCTGACCAGATTTTGACAGGCAGGAGTTCAGGCACGGTCATCCCTCCACCGTTGGTGAGAGGAGGGCAGCAGGTGTCGTCCAAACATGGCTCCCAGATCATAATGCCGCCTCTGGTCAGAGGGGCACAGGTGAGTCATAGAACTGTTAACAATGGTAGCATGCTAAGAAATTTAAATGACTCCTTTTTAAATATTTTCTACATCAGTGCAATTATTGCCTGATTTGCACTGCTGTCCTCACTGCAGGGGAAAACAAATACATTTACACATAGGACTTATGATCTCTTTGCACCTCTCTCTCTTTGTGTGTCCTTTGCCTTGGTGCTTTTGATGTCCCTCCCTATTTTCCACTACCTTTGTCTGTGATGTCCCTTTGTGTCATCCCTCTCATCGTCCTGGTTAGCCCATCTCTGTATCTCCACAGCAGATCCAGGCTCTCCGCCAGCAACAGCAGCAGCAGCAGCTGGCTGCATCGGGAGGCTCAGGACCTCCTCCTCTGCTGCTGGGCCCCAGGACCTCGGCCCCTGCTGGCCAGGGCCAGAGAGGCATGATTCAGTCAGGCCTTATCAGAGTCGGCAGTGGTGCTAGCACACTGGTCAGTATCTCACAGGTATTTTCACGTAAAACAAAAACAAAAAAGGGGTATTTTGGTGTATTAATTATAGAAAGGACGCATTAGATATGATAAAAGGTTAATATAATTATCTATCTAATTAGTATATAACATATGTCATGAATTAACTTTTAATCAAAGGGTTTAAATCTTTGCTAATGGGTGCATGCCAGCAAACTTGAAACATAATGTTAGCCATTATGTCACCTTGGTGCCTGTAGATATTTGAAAAGTAGATACTGAATACAGCCGCTGTAGGCAATGCTATATGTCTGTGTGTCCCCCATGATTGACCAGTTAAGAGCGCATTTTTCCAAGCGGTCTGCTGTCTACAGCTCCTGACCGCTTAACTGTCCAATATGGCGACGGCGCAGGCGAATTTAAAATCGCAACCGCGGTGTCGGTGATCTATCGTGCCTATCGAATGTAGTTAGCCAGCAAGGTCCAACCCAAACCTAAAAAGACCGCACCTAGTTAGAAACATGGCGCAGTTTCCCATAACCAACTTTTTTCGGAAAACTAATGGAATTGAAAGGGCAAAGGTAACCTTGCACTGTGTAAAATAAGGTAGCTAGTTGGCCAAAGATGGTGATTTTATGTTTGACCTAAGCGTTATACTGAGCAGGTGGTTTAGCTTACGTGAGCAGCAGACTGTACTTTGGATAGGCAGCAATGTCTGTGCATTAAATCATTAGTTGACTGTCTAATAAAACGCATGCTTTTTGGTAACAGCAAAAAAATGACTGGGATATATTGATCGTAAGTTAATGAAGTTTAAATCCTTATGTGGAAAAAACAAAGCCAATCATAGATATAGATATGTAATAAAGTGTGTGTGTGTGTGTATAAATAATATATATATATATGTAGTAGCCACCACAATTTACGCTAGAATGTAGTAGTTTAATGCAGGTCTAGAGGCAGTTTCATCTAATTTTTGCACATTTTTTCATGGAAGTGTTGAACAGGGCCTTACTGGTCTTTAAGTGATCTCTGATGATTTAACACATTGCAGTTAATCCACAGCTGGTGGGTAATTTCTGTACTGCTTATACAAGTAAAAGATTGTCTGATTCTGACTAGATGTTTCCACCTGTCTCATCTCTCCCCTGGCTTTGCTTATGTTTTAAGGCATCGGCATCCAGTTTGAAGGGCTCTTCCTCAGGAAGCAGCATGTCTGCAGTTAGTATGAATGACTCTCCAGCCAGCCGCCAAGCTGCAGCTAAACTTGCCCTGCGGAAACAACTGGAGAAGACCCTCCTAGAGATTCCCCCACCCAAGCCCCCAGCCCCAGAATTTAACTTCCTACCCTCTGCAGCTAATAATGAGTTCATCTACCTGGTGGGACTGGAAGAAGTGGTGCAGAATCTGCTAGATACCATCCATAGAGGTGTGTACTTTTGCTGCTCTGATAACTTTGTCTAAATGTTGTAGAGGT
The DNA here is from genome assembly GCA_029814665.1 of Acanthurus lineatus. Lineage (NCBI taxonomy): Eukaryota > Metazoa > Chordata > Actinopteri > Acanthuriformes > Acanthuridae > Acanthurus > Acanthurus lineatus. The sequence continues at coordinate 10,256,976 of JAPZDV010000004.1, read as the reverse complement.
AAGATGATCAACAAAAAAGTAATTGGCACTAATCATTTAAGTATTTTCAATCCCAGCTTCTAAATTGTAAGGACTTTCTGCTTATCTTAGTAAGATGATAGTAGCTGAATATCTTAAGGGTTGGACTGCTGGTTGAGCAAAACAAGCTGTTTTGTGGAACCTCATGGGGGTTTAACCAATTACTATGGCCATGTTGACCAAACAACTTATTGTTAATTGAGAAAATAATATTTAGATTAATTAATAATGGAAATAAACATAAGTTTCAGTTTGTCAGATCTGCTCAAACAGTCACTAGCAGTTGTCCATATGTAGTAAAGCAGCCCCACTTTCACTCAGATTTAAATATATGTCTACCTGCATCTATTTTTTTATTAGTTACATCTTTGATTCTTTATCAGTACCTCAGTCTGTTTTCAATTAGTTTCCCAACTCTCTCCTTCCAGGAAAGACAGGTTTACCACTGACTAAGACTGTCATAAAAGAACCCTTCATCTGCTCCCAGTGCAAAACTGACTTCACCTGTCGCTGGAGGCAGGACAAGACAAAGGGCGAGGCAGTCTTCTGTGAACAGTGCATGTCATCCAATCAGAAAAAGGCTTTGAAAGCAGAGCATACCAATAGGCTGAAAAGTGCATTTGTCAAAGCACTGCAACAAGAGCAGGAAATAGAGCAGCGTATTTTCCAGCAGACGTCCTCACCCGTCTCCCACAGCAGCTCCTTATCCTCATCGTTGAAAGCAGAGCACCTCGTGTCTCAGCAGCTGAAGCAGGCTCAGGCCAGAGCATCTTCCCTCCAGCACCACCACCAGGCCAGCCAAGGAGCCAGCATTCTTCAGCATCACTCCATCAAGCAGGTTGGAATTGGTCTGTCTTTTAAGAGAAACACTCGTGTAATCAAGGGCTGCTTTAACTCATAGCCCACTGTCTGTATTTTAACTCCCCAGAGCTCCCAGGGCCAGCAGTCCCATGGTGTCTCATCAGTGGGGGTGAGGGGCATCCCCCATTCCTTCTCCTCCTCCTCCCAGCTGCAGAGTGCGGTGGCGGCCGCAGCTTTGGTTAGCCGGCCAGGTAAGCACGCCCATGTTTCCCACCACTCTGTCCAGAGTTCAAAGGTGAGCAGCAGTGGAATCGGCAGCGGCAGGAATATCAGCGGAGGTAGTTCCTCATCCACTGCATGGAAGAAGCAGAGCAACAGCAACACAGGTAGACTCACAGAAAAATGTATAAATACCCGGCCAACTCTGGCGCCTGACATCTGCTCTCTTTCAAATTCTTGTCTGGTCCAAAAGCAATCCTTGAACATCTTAGTGCCATCCTTTTTCTAGTGTTAAGGAATCTTAAACAAATATTCCATTCTAGTGTAATAACACACACTAGTAGAATAATAAATCACAGTTAAGAAACATGCTGGAGGAAATGTTTTCGGACAAGGCAATCACACTCTCCAGTCTCCCCTGCCAGTGACCTCAGTCTTCCCCCTCAAGTTCCTCCGTTTGGTGGTTTATAATTTTTTCCTTTGTTTCACTACTATACCATAGAGTAGTTGTTTTTTCTTTGTCTGTCTTATTGTTGTGGGGACATGGGTGTCTATGACGAATCACACTGCTTTTTCTCTCTTGTTAAACTCAAAAAGCATTAAATGGCATCATGCAGCTTGCTCCACACCTTGACCCACTGCTCTCTTGCATGTTCACAGGAGTTACTATGGCCTATGTGAACCCCAGCCTGACAGGACACAAGACGTCCGCCACTGTCGACGCTCGTCAGAGGGAGTACCTGCTGGACATGATCCCCTCTCGCTCGTCAATCTCGCAAACTGCAAACACATGGAAATAATTTAAACTGTACTCTGCTGTCAGTTGTTAGTTTTTGTCCAAGTTCCTCAGTTCCAATAAAATGGTCAACAGCGACCCCCAGAGGACTGTTAAGCAAAATACAATCTCCTAAAGTGAAGAAACGTTCCTTTCTTACATTTGTATGATTGTTGTTTTGGTTTTCTTATTTTATGTTGTTTATTTCAAAATTTGTTATTCTTTGGTAATTGTGCAGAAACTATTTTGATTTAATTGGGGTAAAGAAAAAAAACATACTTGAAGGGCTCCCCCTTGGGTACTTATGTCCTCCAGACTGGGTGTGTTAAATGATGGTGTGATAATGTGTCTCCATTCAGTTCTTTGATTTAAAAAAAAAAAAAAAAAATAGGAACTCTGTTCTGGGTTTATAAGCCCAATCTGCCATGATGTAGGTCAAACTGACCCCACTTTAAACACTTGAATGGTTATAGTTATACTCAAAAGTTCACGTTCAACAAAGTACACATTTATTTTAAACAAAAACAAAATAATTAAGTTGTAAAGATTTTAAATACATCACCCCTGTAGGTTAAGGTTTGAATTTATTTTGTATTTACAGTAAGTTATTTTGTTTTGTTGTTGTTTTTTTCCTTTTTGATCTTTTGACTGTTAAAATCACTCAATATATTGTGGTTTCCACAAATGAAGAGTTTATTCTAGCTTTGGTTTTTTTGTCTTGTTTAACTGCATGCCTACCCTTGATCCTTCTGTTCATTTTGCACCGTAGCTGAAGAAGCATGGTGTCCTTGCTCAATTCATCTGTAATTACCATCTGTAATTTGCTTATTTTATATCAATGTCAACATTGTAAGATTATTTTGAGTGTTATGTCATTGCTGAGAAAATACAAACTCTGAAGGAGCTGAATTTGCCACACTGGAGCCAGAGATCTTAACAGTTAATTCAATCATAATCCCTGATTGTAGCATAATCTTAGACCTGAATCAGTTTTCGAAGGGAACATTTCCCAGCTACCAAGACCGTGGAATCCACAAGACCATTTATCTATTCACCCTAACATGTTACATGATTTCTCTGCCTCTTGCTGTTCACTGCATTGTAAAAACTTAAGTTCAAATTTACTTGGTTTACTTTTTTCTTAGCTCCTAAGAAATAATAAAAAAATATACATTTTAAGTACTTGTGCTTCTTTATTGTTTGTGGTATTGTTTATTCTTTATAATACAACATGAGTTCAACATTCCATTTTGAAAACAAAACATAATGGGACAACATTTACTAACTTTATCATCAGGGAAAGGGTTGTGAATCAATTCCTAGGCATTCACCTTGTTATCTTAATGTATCTGAGCTAGCAAAGTCAGACAGGTTTTCAAATCAGTGTCCCTGCTCCAGTGTGTATATTAAAAGTCAAAAAGACTCTGACGGAAATCAAATGCAAAAGTACAGGAAGGATGGACACAGGTTGCAGTGAGCAAAACTCAAGTATGGAGACCGATATGGAAACAGCAGCTGTCAAGTGTGATGGAAGCAGGAGACAGTAAGTGAGATAACAGATCATTAACACAAATTGCCATCTGTAAGCTGCGCTCTATACACAAGTATGAAAATCAATCAACACCTTTGATGCAGTGGCGGTACTTTACTTAAATACATAGTCTACTATAATACAAGAGATACTTCTGCCTTAGTATTTCAATCCTCTGTTACATTATACTTCTCCACTACATTACCTTAAAGAGTATTTATTTATTTTTTTACTGTAAACACAATTTCTCTTAAGCTATCTTTAAAGTATACTATCAACTACAAAAATATGACATATTGTTGCAGATTTAACTGCCAAACAGAATGGAAAGCAGCTTACATGATCTGTACGTCAATAATCTACAACTTCTCAGTCATGTTTTCATGTATATGCATCACTAAATAAACTGCAGTAAATTACGTAGTTCCTATCCAGTTAAATGGGGGCGCTAGATTACCACTTAAGCTTTTGCGCACCGGAGAGGAAGCGACGGAACAATGACGTCGGCTGCTGTTGTGGAGAAGGTTGGAGGAAGATGGCGGGTTCCAAGGTGAAGCAGGACATGCCTCCTCCGGGAGGCTATGCTCCGTTTGATTATAAGAGAAACCTACCGAAACGAGGACTCTCTGGTACTTACATTACACACGCAGTGACCGAGATATGTAGTCGTACACTAGTAATTCAAAATGAGCAGACATCACGACGTTTGGCACTAACTTGATTGAACACCGGCTAATGCTAACGTGTCATCTTTAGCAAGACAAACACAGAAGCGAACATTAATTTCTTCAAAATTAAATGTTTAAGGGTCGAATATTTGTATCTGGCATATTGAGAAGCTACACATGTGTCCATTAACAGTATAATGTGACAGGTGCATTAGTGCATTAAAAACTTAATTTCCCGTTATTTTTGTTGACAGTGTTGCTAGCTACTTGCTAACTAGCTTACACTGACACTACATTGCAGGCTCAACCAATTATGACTTTTACATTGTCTATTAAATGCAGCTTATTGTAATACCTTCAGGTTAACACAGACGGCTTAGTTGTGTGAAAAAACAAAAATCACAACACTGTTGTATTAGACTCTGTAATTTACCTGCTGCCTTTTTTTGTGCAGTCAATACATTCTGAGCCTTTAATATCCCCAGTACTATAGAATATGGACAATAGGCTTTTAAAGCATAAAAACTATTTTCAGGCTGCACTGTCTGGATTTTATCTTTTAAAGGTGCACGTATTGAAAGGTCCAGCTTTAGTTTTGTGAATAAGAACAGACTTAAGCAGCTGCTTGCCCACCGTTTTTGACCAACAATCTGCAAGATTTTATTTTTTCGTCAGTCAACCTCCAAACGCTGGAAATTCAAAAACGGCACATATATTGTAAATATATTTATGTTATCAGAAATCATCAGGCGGCAAATTATTTTAATTTTGAGTAATTTTGAAAGTCAACCTTAGTCTATTGACAGATGAACAGCTAAGATAAAGGAATCTCTTATTTCTCGTTTTTCTGTTTGTATAACTAAATAAGCAGGAAAAAATCATCTGAATTATATTTAGAAAAATATTTATGAATAAGGTTTGATGTCACTTCTTAGCAAGATACAGCTCTCTGAACCTAAATGAACTGATATTAGAGATTTGTATATTTTGTCCGTATACCATTATCAATGCATTTGATAACTTTATTTTCACTCAGAAATCATTTTTGTGCTCTTCTAACAAATATACAATTGTTATGTCAATAAGACATCATATAAGATTTTGGGTGCTACTCGTTAAATCATCTGGGGAGAGATGCATAAAATTGCAATGAAATGTCAGTAATTTATTCCTCTTTTTTGACAGGATATAGCTTGTTTGGCATTGGCATTGGTTGCCTGTTGTATGGTTACTGGAATCTTGTCAAGTGGAACAGAGAGAGGAGGTAGGATCAGTCTAGAAATTGTGCTTTGAGTTTAATTGTTGATAGCCTAGCTCTGAATAAGATTAAGAGTGTTTGTGTATTGCAGGCGCTTTCAGATTGAAGAGTTGGAAGTCAGGATAGCTCTGATGCCCCTGCTACAGGCAGAATATGACCGGAGGTAAGAAACAAAACAAAAGCTTTTTTCAATCCGATGGTTTCTCTGACAGACTAGCTCTTTATATGACAGATGAATTCCCCCTCAGGTGCCTACGAATGCTGAGGGAAAATCTGGAGGAGGAGGCGATTCTCATGAAAGATGTTCCAGGTTGGAAGGTAAGAAAAGCTGTTAATTTGTGTTTGTTGTGACTACACTTCAATATTTAAGAGATAAACTTCCCAAACTTGTTGTGATTAAATACTGATGTTAGCATGGTTCTACTGTAAAATGCTTATCTTCTTATTGCTTAGATTTTTGTCCAAAAACAAAAGGTTTTAAACACAGTACAAAGGATGTCGAACTGTTTTTTTCTATCATTACTTCTTTACAATTTTTTTAAGTGTGACCTTTTCTTAAAAATACCCTTCATTACAGCTATGTAATGTTTCTATAGTTTTGGATGTTTCACAGACATAACTTGGTTGTAGCTAAATTGAATGATGTTTAAACATTTCTATTATTTTCTTTTTTGCTAATTATTTTTTTTTGCACTCAAAATGTTTAAGATTGACAGTTACACTTTATTCTTGTGTTGAATATAATTATTTTGAGAAAAAATGTAAATATTGCATCTTGCTTTATCCCAAGGGGCCAAGAATCTCTGATTGTTATGCAGGTTTCATAGAGGATTGTAAGTCCCTACAACCAATGCATCAGGTTAACAATAATATAAAGCTTTACTGGTATTCTACCCTCTGGACATAGCTCTTTATTGTAGTTTATCTGTGAAAATTAGCAACAAATGATGAAAAAAAGGTTAGGGTGACGTTTAAAGTAACAAGACAAACATTGCATTGAACAAATGAAAATCTGTAATAGGAAAACCTTTTTGGGAGACAATGTTAATTTTGAGTTATTCCTTCATGACCATCAATATGATCTGGCTTTGCTTGTAAATGAATATTATTACCATATAAAAACATTTCTTACATTCAAAAGCTCTGCAGAAGAATAGAGAGGAAATAAGACACAGTGTTTGTGTTACAAGCAAAGCATTTTATGTTTTGGAAAAGGCTAAGCAAAAAGAGAAAAGATCCAAGTCATTATCGTCATTGAATCCAGATGCTGGCCAACATCAGTATATTGTATAGTCACAAACAGATTCTCTTTTACTTGTGTAGGTCGGTGAGAGCGTCTTCCACTCAGATCGCTGGGTCCCCCCTCTGTCAGTGGAGCTGTTCAACCTCCGGCCCCGTTGGGAGTATTATTATCAGCGTTATGGCTTCATCATGTACACGTAGACGGGACCAAGACAAACAGAGTCCTGAAGTTCACCCTTATCCACAGCCAACACCACCTGGACCTGAGCCCCTGCTCAATTCAGCTTGTAAATGTTTAATATTAAAGAGTATTCTTTCTGTACCTTATCCTGGTTTGTCTGATGTTTCATTTTTTTAAATTCAGATCGATGTTACTTGACTTCTGTACTGTTGAGCAATTGGAGTCAGTTGTACTCTTGTGAGTCCATTGATGTGACATACTTTTACCCCACTTCATTTTAAGAGACAACTTATGTGTCACTATATTTACAATTTAGTTATGGTCACTGTTCATGAAGAGCACATAATGAGCTCAGATAGTGTAATGCATTGTGTTATTCAAACTACCTGTTTGCATTGTATACAAACAGCAAAAATTAACCACAACTAGATACAATTTCAAATAAGACACCAAATGTAACATTTCAGTACTAATTATGGAAAGGAAGCAATTTGGTGCCTACTATGTACTGTTGGCTTAAGGTTAATGTCTAAACTGTGCTAATGAAGTACAAGAGTGTTATGGAGTATAGCAACTGATGACTGAAGGACAAGCTGTTCTCATACAGGAGTTGAACCTAGGCCACCTGGTAGAAGACCAGGCAGGACATGTACATTTTGGACACTGTTCTCTCTTATTATCCACATATCAAAATTTGGTCAGAAGTTCAACATGCATATCACTACTTGTCTGGCACTGTAAACTAATTTTGCTTTAAAAGTCTGTCCATACTATATGTGATTTACTGATGCAAAGACAAATACAAAAAGTAATCGGTGTAAACTGGAACCAACAGGGTGGTGTCATTACAAAGGTGAAGTGGCCCTACCACATGGTACCATGGTACCACTTGACCTTTTACTTTTTGTTGTTACTACAGGTGAGGTTTAAAGCCTAAACTGTCATGTTTTGAGCCTGTTGCCATAAGTTGCTCACACCGTGTATCAAGAACACCTTGTAATGATCTGTCAGCATATGCACAACTTAACTTCTATGTGAAACTGATATGAACATAATATATACCAAAGACTTGCTACATAAACAATCCAAAAAAATTTAGTCAACGATGAAGGTTTAACATTAAAACACAAAAACAAATTTGTTTCTCTTCCTCCACAATTTATTTTTAAAAACCACAATACAAAAAAAAAAAATCAAACACCAACATAGTGCAAAGGTGGCTTGTCTCTGTAGACTTTAAGTCATTACAGGACATCTTAAATGTAAAACCTTCTTGAAAGGGATTCTTTTATACATTCAGAGAAGGGAAAAAAAGGCAAAAGAAAATGCTTTGTCATTATGGTTTACAGTTCCCTCACCCTGTCCTCATTTCACTTAAAATGCATATTAAGGATGTGGAATAAGCAGCCATTTCTATTGAAAAATGTCTATAAGACAAGTCAAGGTTTGACACTCTCATGGCCTGGAACCTCTAGTTGGCAAGATCCTGGCAAGTTCCTCCCATGATGCCACTGCTTACAGCTGCAGCCCTGCATCACACTGGACCTGAAACGGGGCAATGAGTAAGTCGGCTAGCCAGGCTGAATTTATACCGCACCCAATACAAAACACAATAGCTATTGTTTTACTACAAAAATGGTATCTACCTGATAGCTGCATCAGCATCAATTACTGCCACCTAAAACTGCGAACTTCAGCTGAGGAGATCCAGTGAATCCTCTGACAGTCAGTTCAATCTAAAGAGAAGGATCAAGAAATGGATTAAGCCTGGCAAACTAAAGGTTGCCATAAACAAGCCACAATAAAATGCATGCAGCCCTATTCATGAGTCTGAAACTCACCGCTTATTCATATGTAAGGGTACAAAGAGAAACTGAATACAGTCTAGACACCTCACACATCAATTAGAACTGCTGTAGGACAATACTTGAGCAAATCTGAGGACTAGTAGAGTGAAGAGAAGTGGACTGAGCACAGTGCTACCCACGACTTAAGAGGCCAACGCTTTTTTTGGTGGACCCAGGAGGTGAACACTACAATCCAGGAGCTTCATAGCAACATTTTCTCAATGGACTTTTATGAATCAGAATCAGGGAAGGGGCCATGGCATGTTGAAGGCGACATCAGAAGCAGAGGACTAAAAAAAACGACTAACTTGTAGGTATTCATGGAAACAATGAGAACTGAGTTTGAAGGATGTGAGCAAAGCAAAAGGAGATTTTTACCTCACGTGCATTGGCCTACTTTCTCCACATATGACCTAGGCAAGAGAGCAGCTTTCATCTCTGATGAGCACTTGTTGGTAGGCGCAACACTTCACTCTCCAAGGACTTGTAGGTTTTTGAAGTAGCTGACCTCTTGAACGTAATGAAGCATTAACATGACCAAACACCAGCTGATGTTTTCCCACCAATTTCATGTGCCACTTTTAGGGACTTATTGTTCAAACCTCACTAGAGGTTTGAGCTCAATACACTGAAGAAGTTGCCTGTCAGTATACATCAGGATAACTGATGGTTTTGGGACCTGTACATGATTTATTGTTCCAAAAACCATCTTTAGATTGGAAATCTTTAAAAGACAGGCAGCTTTGAAATAGTTGAGTTTCAAAAACCAAATTAGAGCCTATCCTATCATCTTATCGCAAGAACCAATTAAACTTCCAATTTATTTGCCCTCAAAAGAAATCCATGTGTAACTTCAGTGCTTCGAGCAGGTGACTTCACGCAGCTATTAACTCCCCCATGCGATAGTTTTGAAAGGCAAAGGAATCGAGATTATTTTCCACAGTTTGTTTAATAGGCTCCATGAAGCCAAACTGACAAAGAAAAAAGTTGATCATACAAAGAACATAAAGTACAAAACTGTTCCCGATTGAGATTTTACTTTGGGGAAACGTAGTTACATTTTTTCGATCACTTAAACAAGATTAGTCCATTTTACAGCACATTTAAAATGCATATGTTGAGCAGAGCACAGAAGATACCTTGGGCAGACTTCATGAACAGCCGGCCACTTCGGAGGTGTAGTTCACCAGTCTGAAAGGAATTCACTCTTTTGGGAAATTGAACATACAGGAGCCTCAGCTAAACTAAGTTTTAATAGTAAAAAGGAATTTAGCAAAAAAATCCCCCCAAAAGCCTGTTTAAGAGTAAAGTAAATAGATCTCTTTCTTCACTCAGTTTAAAACCTGGCAAGAGGTAGGTAAGCCAGACTGAGAGGGGATATGAGCAAAAAACAAGATATAAAGTAAAAAAGAAAAAAAGAAAAAACAAACAAAAAAAAAACAAGCCCCATCGGATATTTTAATTTTATAAAAAAAAACTAAACTAGAGGACTCAAAATTAGGAAACACTTTAACGTGCTGGTCAAAAGTCTACAGCGATGGTGGTGGCTGATCAATGAAAAGCCATTTGGAGAGCTGTTGCTTGATCCCCAAATTGGGACTTAAAGTACTAATCAATCACACAGATAACTTTAACAAATGACCTTGGAGGAATAAAGATGCCCAATTATGCAGTTCAAGTTCTGAACTGTAATTTGTAACATTGTTTGTTAAGAAATGACCAAAACTCATGGCTACATTTTTTTTTTAAGATGCTTGAGCAACTACAACAGAACTACAAAACTAAGGTCAGCAATAACACATTGGACATTTTTCTTGAGGAGCGCATCTTTGAAATACAGCCAGCCAAGTGATGATCTTGAATCAGGGAGACTTTTACTCGTGTGGAGCTGAGGATAAGAAGTGGGCACACAGGTAAAGACACTGAAAGTTCCAACACTGGAGTTTCACAGCATCCCTCTAAACCCACCAGACAATCCAAAAACCCTCCCTCTGTTTTGGCTTATGGGGATCCATCAGCTTAGATACCAGCAATTAAGTAATTAACAATCAGCATTTGTTTAAGTGTTTCATTGTTTGCCAGCCTTTTTTTTTTTCCAGAGTGGGGCTGCAAAATTTGGCAACAACATACAGAGAAGCATCGGCTTGGGCTCAAGCAAAGTGAGGGGCATACGTGATACAAGTTTTCATATGTTGGGGCTGTGAAATGGTCTTCTGTCAATGTGTGATGCCACCTAAGTGTAATGGACATGTACTAAGTCTATAGATACTAAGTCTAGACTGAGTCTACTCAGTCTAACATTGCCAACAAAAGGAATTCTTTCAGCAAAACTCTTAAAAATCAAGTGCACTGTTACAAATACTCAGATATATTGATTAACTTACTTACTTAACAGTGTCTAAATGCATATTAATTTAGTGGGGTTTGAAAATGTGAAAATAACAGCCCCAACATAAGTCTAAAAATACAGCACAAATGGATGTTATTCATGCTTACCAAACTCAAATCCATCGCGGTAGCGCTCAAATTGGCCCTGGCTCCTGAAAATGAGATATGATTTAATATTAATGCATTATATTAATACTTTAACTAACAACTGTGTCAGAAAGTCTTAACTGAAAGTTCATGAAGATTCTTACCTGCCATCTCTGTAATTGTATGCAGACCTGTATTGATTGGCACCATAGTTCCTCCCTTCACCCTGGTATCCTCTGTCATAGGACCTTTCATAGTTTCTATCGCTGTTGTAGCCTCCGCTACCTTCAAAGAGAATGAAGAAATGACCACATGAGAAATGTGGAGGAATTAAAAGCATGTAGGAAAATTCTTGCTCAAAAATGAAAACAACTAGTTTTCACCTCTGGAGTAACCTCGCCCACCTCTCCCCCGTGCATTGAATCTCCCACGTTGGTTTGACTGGTAACCACCTCTGGAACGTCCACCCTTCCCTGCTTCATCTACTCGAATAGCCCGACCATCTAGAGACTGCAAAATAAGGGAACTTTTATCAATATACTCAAAGTGTACAAACACAAAACTATAATCGTGTTTAACATTACATATACAAAATATGACCAAAAAACTAAACTTTGTGCTTGTTAGCGTAACACTGATTATTTAAATATGAACAAAATTATGAAAAGTTTCTAAAATAATTCTATTGCAGTAGCTAATCCTGTATTTTAAATTAGCATTACCTTGCCGTTCATTGCCGTCATTGCATCTTTCGCATCATCTGGACTTTGGAATTTCACAAAGCCGAAACCACGAGATTTTCCCGTCTCTTTGTCTCGGATCACATCCACTAATGGGAGAATGCAAAGCAAATTAAAACGCAAATATACAAATAAAAATTTATCACGGTTTTATGCAGGTATAGCTATAATCAGAATGTGATCAATGAAAAAAAAATTCAGGATCTAACGTTACCTTTTTCGATGGTTCCGTATTTACCGAAGGCCGCGGCCAGAGAGTCCTCATTGGTCTCAAAGCTCAGTCCTCCGATGAATAATTTACCCTCGTCCGACATCTTCAGTGTAGCTAAATTAAAAAAAAAAAACGCAATTCTTTCAAGTTTTCTAAATTGATTATATTAAAAAAAAAAAAAACACAAAAAAAGACCTAGCATTTGAGCACCTTGCTTGATAAGCAACTGCAAATGCGGCCAGCTCGCGCAGTACCGTTACAAAAGTAGGTCACCGATCCCCGCTTTTTAAGATGGCCGTAATTACATGCGCATCGCATGCTTTCCGCCAGTTTTCAACGTAATCATTGCTTTATTAAATTCTCTTACTAGAATAGCTAAATAATACGAAGTACCGCCGTTACAGGGTGCACGTCCAGCTAGGCCCTAGGCGCTTCAACGTGGTAATGCTAGTTAGCGGATTAGCTATTAGGAATTTTCTTATCAGCGCCATTTTGTAGCATCGCGGCCCTGGCCCTCACTTTTGTTTTTCTGGCCGACTTCATGTGGCCCAGATGCCCTATTTTCGGTGTTACATAATTGTTCTAATACATTATTACAACAAACATATTTTCAATTAACGTATTATACACGCTTTTCCTCCCATCGGAAACACAATGAAACATTTTCAGCGCCGTTTTTTTAGCTGTCCGCTTTGTCGTTGCATTACTATCAAAAAAGCTAACGGTGTCGTTAACCCAGATTTTTTTAGAGCCGCTTTGAAAAACTCAGCCCAATAGCGACCGTATTGGTATAAAAGGGTAAATACAAACATAAATAGACATATATAATGCACCGTGAAAGCCTGCAGCAATTGGTCAAAAATGGCTTTTACCTTTTCGTTGCTGCGTATCTCACAGAGCAGAGCCAGGGATGCAGGTCGAATGAGAAGGAGGAAATGCGCTCTAGTCTTTTTACTCATTTGCGCGATGAGGTCTTCTTCTCTCTGTTAACTACTGTATCACCAAGTACCATACCGCCACCTGCTGTATCCATAGGTATTACATCATGTTTATGACTTCTGTAAACACCTAAACGTGAGTCTATGGCCTCTTACCAAAGAAGTAAATTTCTCGGTTAATTCTTGAAATGAACTGCGGAAAAATCTTTTAGATGACCTTAAAAAAATCTTTTCAATGGTTCACACAAAGAAAATATAAAAATAATATAAAATATTATATTTATTAGCAGTTCTGCCTAAAACACAGTTAGTTTTGTTGCCTTGTTATGTTTAGTGACTTATTGCTTATTTTCTGTTGAATATCGTGACCAATTTGCTTCAGTCTTGAGCTTCTCCAGGTGAAAAAAATCCAACAATCAGCACACACTTTCTGAGGTTTGTGTACAGTCATGTCAATACGTAGCAGCCTGGAAAAACAAAATGTCCAGTGGTGTGAACAGGAAATCAATTCTTCAGATTTTGACAGTTTTGCAGTCTGCGCTTAGTTTTCATCAGGTGTTGTTGAGTGCCTTAAGCACAGTTGCCATGTCTGAAAATGTGCACCTCTGCAAAGTAAAAATGGGCGGATGTGCAGTACCCAGATGTCATACTTAGTTGACTTACAAATCAAACAAAGAAATAAACTAAACCATTAAACAGTTGTTGGGAGATAGGCTTCTTTGTGTGACTGGGAACAGCCAAGATGCATTTGAGACAAAGACGGGCAGCAACCATTTAACTATGAAGAGTACTTTGTTCTTGAGACAAAGGCAGAGGTGATATGAATCTTTGTGCACATTAACATTGGATATATATGGGAGGTCAATGACAATTTAAAATTTTGTCAGCTCTCTGTAAGCAGGTTGAACAAAGTGGACTGAGAGAGATCATATAGCCTTCCTCCTTCATATTAATACTTGTCAGCAAACACTCCATCTCAGATGCAAGGTGCCAAATACTTGGCAATATTTATCACATTTGACACATGACTGACACACATATTTGCTCAGATTATTCCATTTTTTTCTTTATTCTTTGCATATTTTTTTCTTCCTTGTGTTTTCATTTAATATTGCATAAGTAAAATATTTTAAAGGAGTATCACCCTCACAGAACGAAAGACATTCAAGACATGTGTGATTAATTAAGGCATTAGAATACATAGAAACACACACACACACACACACACACACACACACACACACATACAGTAAGACGTTTGTACAAAACACCAAGATGCATAACATGAAAATGTACATTGGAACCTTTTGTGAAGTGCTACATTACAAAGAGAGCCATTGTTTTGCATTAAGTAACATGCTCTATGCAGTGACAGCCACAGGCAACTGACTCCTCGGATCTCGCATTCCTCAGAAAGATTTATAATGTAAAAATAGCAACAAAGCGTGCACTCTGCTGCTCTTTTACCTATTCCACATGGTCAGAGATTGGCTCTGGTCTTTAGGTTGGTTTCTTGAGGCGCCCCCACTTATTACAAAGCTGCCACTGCTATCACAGTGGGAGGATCTTTTCTGTCCAGTAGTCTAAGGACGATAGGGACGATGCTGGTATGGTCGAGACGTTTTTGAGAGGTTTGCGCTCCTGCGAGTCCGCTTGTAAAGACGCCTCTGATGCATCAAAAACTGCAGGCGTTCTAGCTTACAATGCAACGCTTGATTCTCCTGTGTGGATGAGTGAAGCGGGGGGCTCAGCTCATCTACAGGAGAACAAGGGGCATAGTATCATTAATGCAATGTTTAGTAACTCCAGTAGTGTATCATGTTTTCACTGCTTACAAAGTGAAATGGGTAAAGCTCACCTGGTGTTTTACTGACGTGTGCTGCCCTCTCAGCCATCACTGTTTCATTTTGTGCTGCGCTTTGCTCCTCTGCTGTGAGCAGCAGGCTGGCAGGATGATCTGAAGCAGGACAGTTGAGATGAGAGAGGGTGGGCGAAGCCCCCTGGTGGTGGGAGGCAGCTCTGAGGAGATCATTTAGGATTTGGAGAATGATGGCAATACCTCTCCGAGGATGGCTGATTCCACTCTGACTGCAAGGGGCCAGAGTGCCTGATGGGATATTAAGAGAGCAGGGAGGGAAGAACAGTGGTTGAAAATGAATACATGGTGCAAACTGAGACAGTAGGCCAGAAATACTCAATATGTCCAATATGGCCACTTAAATATTAGATCTACAACAATTAGCTCAATATTTGATTGATAGATATATTAAAGCTATTACATTAGTAACTGATCAGTCATTTTACTATTTTTTTCGAGCAAAAAATCCAGCAAAAATTACTGCTGCTTTAATGTAATGATTTGCTGCTTTTTTTGTTCAATCATTTTAAGCTCAGTATCTAGACTGATGGAATAAAACAAGCAGTTTGAATATATCCTTGGGGTATGGGACTGCATAAGGAGCATTTTTTTTTATTAAACTATTACACTTACCAGAGAATGTCCCAGAAAAGACACCTGGAGAGTGGTTCACAAAGCTTTGTATGACTGCTCCTGGTTGCTTGTACACCTCTGCAGTGGATGAGGCATGAAGGTCCCTCTGTGTAGCAAGAAAAAAAAGAAAAAGCATGATTTCCCATTTTCACCATCCATTATATGATAACAAAATCAATGAAGCTAGTAAAAACTAGCCATTTTGAACTCTGAGCTGACTCATTACACAAGTTTTGTTATTACTACATGCTAAAATGACATAGAGGTGATACCATGACAGTGCAGTATGATTTGGATTGACTTTTGCAACTGAATATTTAAGGCTAACCTCTTGGAAGGTTGAGGCTGGCGCTGGGCTCTGGGGTCCAGGGATGGAGCCAGTGGGAGCAGGAGAACAGACTGGTGTTACTCCTTGTAGTGGACAACCAGGAGGCAAAGACGGGGTTGAAATACTAGAAGAAGGTGTGTGTGTTGAATAGGGAGGACGGGGCAGATGAGAAGATGTACAGTGATGGCAGGTCACAACAGGGGCAGCTGTGGGTAAGTGGGACGTGGGAGCTGTTGAGTTAAAGGAAGTTCTGGGCCTTTGAGCACTAAATTTGGTCGAGGATGTGGAGTCAGGAGAGTCCATGCCTGGCGCAGAGGCTGGGGAAGCAGGTGAGGTAATGCATCCTGTGGTCTTGGTCAGGGCGGAGTCAGGGTGGCTCATCTTGATGGTAGTAGGCAAGCCACTTTGAGGCTTGCAGCTGCTCCCGGATCTTGGGTGCTGCCACAGCTCAGCCATGTTCTGTGCAGACAATTGGAGCTGCACAAACATCACATGTGCACCGATTCCCAGGTTAATGGTCAGAGGTGAGCGCCCACACAGGAAGTCACTGATCTGTCAGGAAAAAAACACTTATAGTTAAATCTACAATTCTAAATATTTCAGTTTTAGTTAATTGGCAAAAACGTATGGTTACCACCGTGACAGCATGTACAGTTTGATACAATGGCGGATACTTACTTAAAGTAGCTACTTTGTTGGAAATACTTTATAGAAAAAACTTGTGTACTTGCTCAATAAATTTTTGTTTTAATAAATGAAGTTGGAAGTTGAAGAAAATGTATTGGATTACACACATGGATTATTTGGCTGAGGTGTATCCAACTAGTACCCAAGAAAACACTACATAGGGTGTTATTGATGAATTAAAATGCAGTGAATGACAATTGCAGAAATAAGTACCAATCACATACAGCATCTGCATGAAGTCTGATATCATGAACATTTTGAAGATTGTAATTTTGTATAAACTTTGGGTCAAAACACTGTGCATGTGGGTGTATGAGTCTATTTATTTGTATGTTTGAGTGTGCAGCATGATGACTGTCTGATGTATGTTGTGTGCACTTCCTCTCTGAAGAACATGATGCAATAACATTTGCATGTGTATTTATATTTTTCTCACTACATCAAAACAAGAATGAATGGGCTTTTCTTTCCCATAACAGCTGAGTCATAAGTCACTATCCGATAAAAAAAACATTAGTCCATCACTGATCATTCTTTATCATTCGAAATAAACCAAAGCATTAAGTTTTCCGTTAATGATTTTTAAAAAGTGTTCGTACTTTTTGAGGAATTTTTTTCCATTTAAGACCTCACTGGTTTACCTGAAAAATGCACTGGCTCTACATGGAAAGCAAAAAATACTGCTGGCTTTCAAAGAGTGGCAGCAGATAAATGTTGCTTCCTTTTAACAAAATATGTGAAAAGGATGCAAATACATTGTTAAATTCTTGTTTTTTCCCCCCTCATCTCATCCATGCATTCAACAAGCCACAGTACACACAGTTAGAATTAGACATTTGATTAAATTCTTACCTGGACTTCGGTTAGATTTTCCAAACTGTCCATTACAGTCCTCTCAGCTCTGGCAGTGGAGCACTGTAACAGTAAAAAATAGATCGAAACATGCAGTAAAGTGTGATTAAATGCTTTATTTTCCTCAGTCTAAAATGTGCATCGGTTTACTTACTACTAAACCAGCTTCAATGACAGGCACTAGGGTCAGTTTGCTGCCATCTGCTACACCCAGGTCCAACAGTTTTCCTGTAGTCAGCTGCCTGCCAAATGCCCGTTACATGTCAGAATAGCATCCATTAAATTCTACTAAATAATCTGGTCATTTTGCACGGAATAACGCATCAGTATTTTAAAAAAAACTTGCCTGTTTCTGTATAAGAGGTTGATTCTGTCTGTTTGCAGTCTTAGTTTTTGGGAGACATGTGTCCTCAGTCCCTCCACAGTCTCTCCTCGGGGGACAGTGAGCTCCACCGGGCTGCCGGTGGTCGAAGTGATGGACAAACGCATAGTGGGCGGACCGTTGGAGATTCCAGACCCGCAGCACTCAGAGCGGCCCGGCGTGACGCCACAGCGCTGTTGCTGCTGCTCCATTCAGCTGATTTACTGTGAAAGGTCCAAATTAAAAATCAGATTCTTGTTTCTAGATTGAACTGAACTTTTCAGTCTCACTACGATAAAACATCTTTAAAAGATCATATCTACAACCGGCTGTTCCTCTCTCAGACTGTGACAGACGCTGCACTACTCCACCGAGCGTAAAGAACCTCAACACTGCCAGAGTAGGCCCCGCCCATCGCTACATATATCCAATCAACGACAGCGCAGAGACTAGTCAGCCGGTGCTGTCCAATCAAAACGCCGGTTTTTCCCACACGGCTCCTCCCTGTCTTGTGCCTCACTTGCCATTCATAAATGATGCAATCTGCACAGCCCTACAACATTTTGTACAGAATGTCAACATGTCAAGTTGTTCCGAGACACACTGTTTCGTCTTTATTTACTTTGTTAAAAGCTTC
>JAPZDV010000004.1:10225281-10238616 GCA_029814665.1 Acanthurus lineatus | reverse complement strand
ATTATTTTTTTTTTAGCTATTTTCATGTTTACGATAATACACCATAGTGGATTTTCTCCCATAACACAATTTTACTGTGTAAAATAAAATTTAAAAAAAAGCCAGGATGTATAACATTATAACACTAACTACTAACTAATCTTTAGTGGCTTGTGTGGCCCACACAGTGCCAACTTATGTGAACTTTCACTTTCACTTAATTAAAGACCTGCATAGGCGCTCATATATTTTCTATTACATCATTTAAACAATATGTTGAACTTTTCTTAAAGTCTAGAGTGGTTGTGTGGTATGGATTGTAAAGCCTTGTAAAATATATGGGGGATTTGTGTTATATAAATAAAAGGGAGTTAACTTTAGTTAAACACCTGCTAACTGCAAAGCATATTTACAAAGCTAGAGCACAATGTGAGACTACAATAATGTACACATGTTTCAAAAATTTCAAAGAATAGTTTATGTTTTTTTCATTGTGATTTTTAAACTACACTAACAGGCCTTAACTTAAATCAGGCAGGTGATTTTTGTCAAAATAAATCCAAATAAGAAATATCAACTAGAAAATATGTCATTTAGTGTCTATTTTCAGGGGTTTTTTTTAGACCAAATTCAGTATTTTTAAAGAGATAATTCATAATAATTCCTCCTTTTGTTTTTTCAAGCTCACATGAATGATTAAAGCTGTCCTTGCATGAACTGGGCTGAAGGGAAACACCCTGACCACTACATCCACATCTATGTGAGCTGTATAATTTCCCTGCTCAGCCATTGGGAGGAGACGTTCAAAGGCAGCTAGTACCCTTTGTATTCTGCAGTCTTCTTCATCCTTGGCTGTTTAGTATTCCTGTGCCACCTCTGGTGCACAGCAGGGTCTTGGGCTGCACCTGTCACATGGTGCATGGTGGAGAGGAGCAGCTTGGAGTAAAGTGACGTAGGAAGCCGGGGAGGGCAGAGAAATGCAGCTAATGTGTGTCTCCTAACTGTGACTAAAAATAGCTGTACCCACAACACTGCCCACTTTATCGAGTCTGCGTCACTCCTCTCCCATATTGCCTGCCTGGTTTCCTCACCCAACCCCCACTCTCACTTCTTCCACACTCACCTTAAAGCAGACATGTTGGTTTCATTGTGTCTGAACAACAGCAAAGTGTCCATCTTTTCTCTTCTATTCTGCTTTCCTCTGCATAGCTGTTTCAGCACCGTCATCTTAATTTGTTTTCAGCAATGTTTCATTGACATATGTTTATATGCTTGCAGTCATATACAAACAGTAAATTAAATTTAAAACCATGAATTAATCTCAATATTCACTGAAATTCAAAGTGAATCCCACACTGATCTCCTCTCAGTCTTTTCTCCTTCTCAATGATTTCATGAACTCTATGTCCCAGTGGATATACTATTGTCTCTGAGCCTCCCTTACCCACCCTCATTCTTCAGCAACATTTCAGTGGCAGCATGTCACTTCAACGCTTCACTGAGACGAGCAAAAAAGGAGAGGTGGCTGCTGTATATTCTTTGGACCTCGCCGATAACAATTCCACAGGATGTCCTACTCTCCGGAGCATGCACAGACGCAGCTCTGACGTCAACCATCCAGGAACACACACACACACACACACACACACACACACACACACACACACACACACACACTGCACTCATCCTCTCCTCCACATTCCTCCTACCCCTACGCGGCCTCTCCTGGCATCATTTCCCAGATGTCTCAATCCTTTGGCATGTTGCACCTTGGAGTCCCTGGAATTTGGGAGGTAAAAACATTTATGTGTGAGGACTCTGTCTTAAATGTTTCATCAAGAATCTCTAAAAGAGGCTTTCATGAAAGTATGAAAACCCAGGTGGGGGAGAAAATTCATGATTCTGATCTTAAATGCATTATTTTATCCTTGACTGGGAAGGAACTCTGAAATAATTGCTGAAAATAAATTTCTATTTGGCCATCTGTTCAAGTACACACAGAAAAGCCCAGCCAACCCCAAAATACTACTTATTTATTTATCAGTGTTTATGTGAGCCAGAGCCACTTTGAATACCACAGAACTTACAGCCTGAAGTCCATCCCTAGCTGTGCCTTTGCAAAAGCACAAAAAAATGACAAGAAATACCTTTAAAGCAGCATAAAAAACATAAACAATGATGCAAAGTGTTTACTGAAAAGCTCACAGTCAAGCTGGACACGTGATCAAACCCCTCTTTAAAAGCAGTTTTGACTGGAGTGAAAAACTTCACATTCGTGATCTGCATAAGTTCTGTTGGTAAACTGGTGCGCTGACTAGTTGCTGGAGGATTTAAGAAAAGGTATCTTCCATTTCCTCATACTCAGAAATCCTGGCAGATATTATTCCTATAAGCACCTTAGGGGTCTGATGATTTACACTTTTATTGATGAGATAATTATGTTTAAGTTCTAATTAATTAAATTTAATGAGATGATCAAATGATGTATTTGGGGTTGGATTTTGTCAGCTTTCTGTTTAAAAGGTTCATTGCACAGTTATTTCCACCTTTAAGAGGCTCGATTCTTGAAGAAACTGCTCATAAAAAATACCTTTGCGCAAAACTATATGACTTTTCACAGAATGAATGACATGTTCTTCCTCCAACAAATTAAAAGTTGACTTAAGAAGTTTTAAAACTCACCCTTGTTTGATTCCATAGACTCACAGGATCTGCTACTACAGCTTGGTATGGTCTGTTGGGATCAGTAATTTGTAACGTCTCAACCTGTTGTTACTCCCAGTTTATCACATTTTGCCGCTTGGTCAGAGCCCCTTGTTGTCACTCTTAAAGCACAGCAATATTGGATGCTTATAGCAATAACCCCGTCCATTTAAGTAAAAGGGGTTAAAAAGCCTCCAACTCTACCTCCGTCTATAGCCTCCCCCTCAGAGGCTAAAGGTGGAGGTAGGGTTGTGAGTCACACAAAGGATTTTTGGACCAGAGCGAAGGATGCAACGTTTCCCAATATTAAACAAATATTTATAAAAGCAATCATCCGTAAACAGGCGTTTAACATTGCAGCCATTTTTTGAAGTTTATCACGTGTTAGAGAGGGATAGTGGCATGAAGCTGAAACAGTAATTCAGTGCTTTAAAAAGTAACACAAACTGAGGATAAATGAAACTGATTCAGCATTTACAATTATCCCATTTAGTCAGCTACTGCAATTGCAGTTGCATTTAATTAACTGCAGAATTAAATAGTAAACAGTCTCTTATCTAAATGTTAGTTTGCTTTTGCAGCCTTTCTTGCCAACTAAAAATGATCCTTAGATCAGGTGGAAAGCCAACTTAAAGAATACTTCACTGATTTGACATTTCACCCCGATTACATTGTCAGACTCACAAAGACATTACCTTTCTGTTTTTACACATTCTTCTAATCTATTAAAATCTTGCTGATTTCTTACTCACAATACAACTTGCTCACAGCAGTTGCTTCGAAGTTTCAGGTGTGTTATACTAGTAGCGGCTAATGCAACTTTGATCCACCTCAAGCAGAGATGAAATGGGGGCTTCATAGGATTTTTTTTTTTTTTCACTTGTAGTCTTCAGACCTAGCCAACATTTTCGCCCGAGGCAGTTTATCAGACTTTGCACAGCCACAAATATTCTTTCTACTTTCCACTAGTTCTCACTAAAACCTGTAAACAGACTTTGAGTTTAAAAAAAAACAGTGCAGTTTTCCTTTGAGAGCCAACATATTTTAGATCTGAAACCGGTGCAATACATCATATATTAAAAAATTGATTTATTAGTTTCACAGCAAGGCTGAACCCTGTGGTCATGTTGAATGATTTATAAGATTTTTTTTAAAATGCTGCAAACAGAATATACAAAATTCAAATTTAAAATTCACCGCCAAATCATTGGTGTATAACAGGTGAGGGCCGATAACACAACCCTATGGAATTCCTGCTTTACTCTCTAAAAAAACTTATTTTCCATTGTGACTAATAAGATACTGCTCAAAATGATATGCCGAACTATATACATGTCACACAGAGGCGTTTACTGCACAATCAAGAAAAAATCTAACCAAGTAAAGACTCTGTATTCCCAAAAATACTTTAAAGAACATTTTATGCAGTACAAATATATAACAACTACATGTTCTGTATGCAGTTCCAGTCACGACATGGATGTGAAAGAGCGCTGCCACCTTTTTCAAATATCAGGATACTTTTTGTATTTAACTTAGAAAACCACTGTTCTCTCTTAATTTTTAAAGCAGCAAACCAGTTACAATTACCCATAATAAATGTAACTATATATTGGGTTCAGAGACTGTACCTACAAAGTTATTGAGAGCCATATACTGCTGCTTGAAGACATCTCTGAGGCCTTTTGCACTGGGAGTAAATTAAACTTCTTGAGCAAAAGGAAAAAAACAGAAGATTATAAAATAGTTTAAAAATGTACAGGAATGTCAACACATAGTGTGAGAATATGTGAGAGGCCTTAAATGTTTACAAAGAGATTGCTTGGAGGACATAAGGTCACATTTCTGAATCAACAGCATCTCTTCTGCATCCATTCTATAAATGTAACACCTCATTCCTCCAACAGAGTTAAACTGTTAACTGCAAACAGTTAACCATATGTAGGTCATTGTTTGAACCAGTGCCCCCAGTCGAATCAAACTGGACATGTGTGCAGTTATTTCTGTCACCCAACTGTCTGTTCTAGTGTTGAGCCAGTTTTCTAAAGTTTTGAGTAAAACTCAAAACGGGTTCCAAATCACCAGCTCAGACCCAACATCCTTCTTGCTGTTATCAAGCTGATGCAGAATCAGCCTCATGCCACTTTGCTGCAGACGCATTTTTCATTTGTGCTGCTCCTTCATTTCTACATCACTTTAGAAATAAACATGCGTTGCCTAGGAAATAATTGCAAAATGCAATCTATGGATTTAAGCGCAAATAGAGCAGAAAATGTTCATGATCCAAGAACAACAACACAGGGGACAGACCAAAAAACATTAAGATGCAAATAACTCATACACTGACAGACAACTTTGATTCAAACCTGTGCAAACAGTAGTTGCATCAATTAATCTGTTTAATTTTACACAAACATCACAATAATAAGACTGTGTCACAAACAGACTGATTTGCTAAATCTAGGCTTTGACAAGCATTTACAGAAGGGTTTAAAAATGCTGTCAGGTGGCAGATAAAAAAGAATAAAATTCAAAGTTTCAGCAGTTTGTACAATTTCAAAAACAGAAATAATAGACATAACAGAGACAGAGAGAGAGGCAGAAGGAGAGATGTTTCCTGAATAATCTAACTGTCTATGGTGGGAATTTGATAACAATTTTGCTACCTTTAATTAAATGCCATTATAATGATGCAAATCCTTAAACTTAGAGTACCTCTTTTTAATTAAAGTGAAAGTGAAATTACACTTTTCTTTATTTAGCTCGGGGTCCTCTGTGAGCCTTGTGGACCGCTAGAGGGCTTACGTACATTCACACTTAAAACAACAGAGCATCGCTGCCACCACGTGGTGAATCGTGAGATTACAAAAACGTCTCCAAGACCTATGTGTCACCCAGCATTATCCCGTTAACAAGGAAAACAGCGGCAGAGTCAAAAAAAAGCAGATGGAAAATATTAAAATATTCATTACAGTGTAAAAACATTAAATATAAATTTGATAGGCGGGCAATCGATGGTCCTGTCGGCAGCTTCCAAAGAGCGGCCGCTGTGAATGAGGTCGGGTTTTCTCCTCCATCTCACATCATCACCACCATCACCATCCCCATCATCAGTGCTGGTCACGTGGTGCGTCGGGAGCGGGCGGTGGGTGTGTCTAATCGCGTGTGGTTTCATTCATAACTACAGTCTTTATTTGAAGCCCAATTTAAAGTATGCAGACGGGGCAGGCTGCCTGTGGACCGCCGCTTCTACCGGAGTCTACGGCCGGGTGAGTCCGATCTTTGTCCCACTCACACCGGGATCACTTAGTCAGGACCTCCAGGCGTGCTCGCGGTGTAATGTGCTACTATTTCATTATGTAAGATGAGGGATAGGTGACACAGCTCGGCTCTAGATTATCGCAGCGTCTGATTTAGTGAGAGATGGAGGACCACGGCGGAGCCCCCCATGTCCGGCACATGAAAGCTCCCGTGTGACTAATCGTGATTTATACCCCGCAGGCTGAGAGCAGACGTCGCAGAGATGTGGGACAGCCCCGATCGGCGGGTTTTCGGAGGAGAGAGGAAGACGCCGCTGCTGCTGAGGCTGAGGCTGCTGCTGCTGAACGCCGCCGGCTGCAGCGGGTCGCTGTAGTCAGCCTGCACAGAGCGGAGGGAAGCTGCTCCAACACCGCCTGCATAGACCGTAAGAAACAGCACATCTGGAGACCATCGTCGTTCAGTCACACGCTAGGGTGATATGCAGTTACCCCCGTCCTCCTCCTCCTCCCTCCCTCCATTTACTAGCCTGTATTGTACTTATAAACACCACAAACATCATTACAGTTCACTGATGGAATGAACTAGAAACTATGAGAATGTGTGTCCGTCTGTCAGTCAGTCAGTCAGTCTGAGCCGCCTCAGTTATCTGCCTGCCTGATGCATATGGTTAAGGCGAGAGATGATGTGAGAATGTAACATGTCATGTACCCTGGAAACTGACGCGCGGGCGCGCACACAACATGCCGAACACACTTTTTTTTCTTTAGCAATCAGGGTCAGTTTTAAAATTTTATTGATTTATCTATTTGTCGATCTCAATGATTGACAAATAAATTTCTGACAACACTAAGTTTCAATGTTTTTAGTACTAATATTTATTTATTATTATTATTTATTTATTTAGACCTTTTAAACTGTATAATAGTAATAATAATAATTATAATATTAACAACAACAACAACAACAACAACAATAATAATAATAATAATAATTTTAAGTGTGGTTATGATCCTATTATTAAAAAGATTAGGAATAAATAACCAGTAAAATTAGATAATATAATATAATTATGATTATATAATTTATTAATATAATAACATTACTCTTAAGACTAAAATACACTTTCCTTTTTTCCCTTACCCAGACTTCAGGGTTTGGATATTCCCTGATGTCATATGGTAAACGTGTATACTGTGTATTGTGTAATACATGGTGTTTGCACTGCGTGAATTTTTCAATATGTTTAAATTCTAAATTTTTTCATCAAATTAAAGTACTCTTGAGTTCTTTTGCATCATTACATAATTGCATCACATGCCCCCAAAATTCAGCCTGAATTTTTTGATATCTTTGGAAACTTTGGGACCACAGTCAGCATTTGAAATGAAGTTCTTTGTGGGTATAAACACTTTTGGTTTCAGCATAAGGGTTCATCATAAATGACCCACTTAGGATTAACATAATTAAAATACTATAGTACATATTTCTAGCCAGAAATGCATTAAAGAAACCACTGTGGCAGAGTTTAGCTTGGCACTAATAACTGTAGGTTCATTGCAGGTACAGACAGGTTAGTCAATATAATGAAATTAGTATGAATGGGCTTCTGCTCGGGGAACCTTTAAAAGCTACTTCTTCATTAAGTGTGGGCTTAGTGGTTTTATAGACTGTAATAAAAAAGAAAAGGAAAATGTAAGACTGCCAGCAAGGACACTTTAAGACCTTGAACAGTGCAGCGCATAACACCATGTCATTTAATTCCTCTGCAAGGTAGCTTTAAACTGTTTTAGCAGTTTGGGATTTTAATCAGCAAAAAGATGTTTTTCACCACATCTGTCTTCAGGCAGGTGAAAACAAAGGAGGTTTTGCAAAGGCTACAAATGTCAAAAATCACAGTCATTCTTTTCTTCAAATTCAGGTGGCAGTTTTTTAAGTCTCCCATTTTATCGTGCAAAGTGAATATGTAAGTGTGTGCTAATTAGTTTATAAAACACTGTAATGTAGTTGAATACCATCGCCCACAAATACTGTACATTAATAAACACATAGAAATCTGTTTATAACTACATTATGGGTTCATACAGTTTAGAAATACTTCTGTATTCAGTGTGTGTGTGTATTTGTGTGTGTGTGTGTGTGTGTGTGTGTGTGTTTCTCTTTTGTTGGTGTGCTCCTGCTATTCAGTGCTTTGTCCTTATCACAGTTACCTTGAGCTGCTGGTATGTATGAGATATTACATAAAATATGACTCTCACATGGTGAGGGAGTGTGCGGCAGTGTTACCAGTATGTGTAAGGAATGCAATAATGGATTGATGTTACACAAGCCGGGCTTTGTGTAAATAATTATGTATTGTCAGCTCTCCTGCCTTTCTCTTGCCACACTTGTCTTCCTGTGTCTGTCTCTCCGGGTTTTCATCTTACAGACTCTGATCTTTACTTGTGAGACTGAGATGAGAGCTTATTGTAAGGGATTTTTCAGTTAATGTTCATCTTCAGGAGACATCAGTAAATATTTGGACATGTTACAGTTTAATGCACAGTAATCCAGCCTTTTTGGCTAAGGGACATTACACCAGTTTTATATGAGGAGATAAGTTTACTCCTCATGACTGTTGCATCTCTCTGAACAGTTGTGTGTTGTTTTCCTGTCCGGGGAGAGAGCTCTGTAAAACTGGTATAAATAACCTAATGTCATTAAGGTTAATATCTTTGCTTTGAATTGATGACGTCAAACTGAGGAAAAGCCTTCATAACAAATTTGGATTGTAGAGTTTCAACATGTGAGTGGCTAATAAGCATCAAGAGTCATAGAAGATGCCGTTGAACTGTTGGAGACTAAGTTTTAGGATATTTTAGCCTCTGAAGTACCAATTTTTACCTTTTTTTGTATCTGTCTCTAGCAAGTCCTAAACTCTAGGGAAGTGAAGTACAAAATAACAGGGACATTTAGAAATACTGAGGTCAGATTTCTTCAGTGCAACTCCAGAATCCTTTGCAGGGTTTGACTCGACACCAAAACTCATTAACTGAACACATTGTGTATTAAGTTGTATCTTCTGTGAATTTAACCTCATTTCATGATATTTTAAGTGCTTGTTTATTTTAATAAGCAGGAAGATAACTTATGGGGAAATAATACATCAATTTATTTTACAACAGTGCAGTAAATTGAACTTTTTTGGCTTTAAACAGCAACATTTAAATCTCGTGATTTTAAAGAAAATCAGAATAAGCTACAAAAAAATCCACTATGTGTAATTTGTCTGTAATGGAATAATATAAATTATTCTCAGAAAGTTAAAACCCAAATTCCTTGGACCAGCACCGAAGACATGAATTCAGGCATGACCTGCCAGTGTTTGTGACTTTTGTTAGAAAACCTATACGTTAAGGTCTTATATGGTTATAATTGAATGTACCAGCACAACCAATATTTTTGCACTTTGTTATCCATAAGGAGGCAAACACACTCATCCCTGCAGTTTGTGAAGGTGCAGGGTGACAATGACCAGCACAATGAGACACCGTCTCTCTCTCTCTCTCAACTCTTCTGTTGTATTAGACATTAATTGACAACAGCATTAAATCAATGCAAAATAAATAAATCAGGAAAAACTCTGGTTGAATATCATGGTTTCTTACTGTGCTCATATTCCTTGAAAAGTCTGAAACCAACAATGAATTTATCCATCTTACAATATTTTTGATTTTCCCAGCCTGTCTGTGGCTCTAAGCTGATTTATTACTGAATCCTTACAAATATCTCAACTGACACTTTTAAAGGAGGTTAAATTATTTCTCACAATGACTGGGCACTGTAGTTTTTAACATTTTTTTCTAAACAGGTAGAAAAGTTGTTTTTCACCGGGACTGTTTACCCTGGTGGATTAATACATATTTATTGCCCAAGTGAGTGTGTAGGACCGCAGGATGGTGTTATGTGGGATTAAATCAAAGTCAGCTACATACCCATAAAGCGTGTTTGCCAGTGCGACAGTGTGGCTACTTTGTGTTATTTATTAGTTTTTAAATAAAATGGCACAGAGGAATGAGATGAATTAGGATTGAGCTACATAAACAACAGTCGTTTACAGGATATGTCGATTGTTGGTTTTTGTCTTTTCCCAGGATTTGTTCCTCTGTCGTTTAAACCCTCCTTACTGTTGGGCGTAAAATAACTTGCATCATAGTCTAGAAAGAGATGACATCTCTGCCTGACTTCACCTTCTTGATCCTCTGCAGGGTTCACTCACGCTGACCTGGACCATGAGCAATGATTTGCCTGTTCTGACAAGTCTGACTGAGAACTCCACTGTGAGTACCAGCTGTGTGTCCACCCCACCCCCCCCCAGCTCCGTTTAACACCATCAACACCTCCCCTCCAAACCTCCACCTCAGCTTGTGTCTGCAGTGCCCTGAATGACAACTTTTTCATAATACTTTTACACTTCTCATTATCAGCTTTTGAAAATTAGGTTAATTTTTGGGTGGCCCACCCCGACTGTGCCGCTGATTGGCTTAGTCTGATAGTCTTTCTCTGACACCGACCAATCACCGTGCCTGATATTAACCAACCCAACTAACCAAGGCAATGAGAACTAACCAGTCAGTTAAATTTCCTCATCATCTTCTTCTTCATCATCTTTTCATCTTCTTCTTCATTGTCTTGTTCTTGATTAACACCTTCTTCATCATCATCTTTTTCAACTCAGTGTTTTCTGCATCATGATCATCATCTTCTCTTTGCTCTTCTGTTGGTGGATGCCGTTTGACTGAAGGAATCCTCAGCAATATGTTTCAGCTTATGTTCTGCATACTGCCACCTACTGTACACAAGGGGAATGTACCAAACAAATCAGAGGAACGCAGTTATGTTTCCCTTAAATGTTACCGTTAACATTTTAAAAAAAAAGGAAAAAAAGAAGGAAGGGTTAAAAGTATGGGGCATTAATGTGAAAATTTGGCACAGTCAGCATATTTTACACACAATACTGGACCCCTGATACAAGCGGAAACTGATAGGTAGTCAACAACCAAAAAGCAAAAAAATTTAAAAAATAATTTTCCAGTGAGTTTACACCGTAGCGTTCCAGGTATTTTATCCCAGGTGGAGCAGCATGGAGGACAGCCTGATCTGTTTCCAAAGAGGATTTGACTCAAAAAAACAGGACGGAGTGTGCTGCTGGCGCTGAGTGCCATGTAGCCCCTGGAGGACTGGGGGGGATATCTGAGCCAGCAGCAGTGATTATCGCACAGTTAAAGCTGTCTGTGTGGAGGAACAATCGACAGCTGTTTGCCTCTACAGTGGGTTTGTTAGAAACATGGCCTGAAGACTAGCGAGAGGCTTCGCTGCTCCGGCTGATTGATTGCGTTGTTCTTCCTGTTTGGCTGAGCTTGTAAAAACAGCAGATTTCATTAAGCTACTGACTCTCTGACAAACTGCGTGTTTCTGTACTGCAACCCCACACACACACACGCAAACACACCTACACACACACATGAAACTGTATCAAGGTGTGCATGTTTCTATTGTGCTGTAATAGAGCCGTTATTCCTTCATAGACTTGCATACAAATAACTTCATGCATGCCATTCTGTATGTTTCCATAGACCTCAGCTGAATATGGGCCACTACAGCATCTAACTGAATGAAACAATACACTATTTATTTTTGAAAGGGGGCTATATTTAACATGTCCTGGCCTAAAGCATGTTTGAAGTAGAATGATCATTTGCTATAATGTACATAATTGTCTTATTGCCTTATGAGGGTTTTTAAGTAGAAAATAACAGCGTCTTCTGCTCAGCAGCTCTCTCTCTCCTCTCAATGGAGCAAGTGTCAGATTGAGCTTGTGATTGAAGTGGACACGGATTGGTTGGTTCTTACAGGAAGCACCTTAACTATTTACAAAAAGAGCAGAGTCATCAGAAAACCAGCTGTTTTAGCTCTTTATCACACTCACTCACACACACACACACCCTCCGTTTCCTAATATACCGCTATTAGTGATAAGACAAAAGATTATTCTGCAGTCATTTTGATAACTGACATTTTTGTCAAAACTGATCTGGTTGCTGTTTCTGCAGTTGTGACACTTTACTGTCTTTCTTTTCTTATCTCACTGGAAACTGAATATATTTGGGTTCTAGACGGACTGTCAGTCAAAACAAGAAATCTGAAGGCGGCGAATTATAAATAGAACAACCTCTAAAGGGCATTTTTCACTATTTGCTGGCATTTTACAGACAATATCATTAATTGCACCAGTAACAGACAGTTTAATCGATTGTGAAAGTGAGAGTTTGTTGTTTCACTGGTTTCTGTGCATCCAGTCAGCAGCAGGATATGAGTTTTTTTGCTGTAATGACTTTGCTACTGCTGCTCCTGTTAAGGTCATCATCGTCTAAAGGTCCGCCTGTGCTCAGCAAGGAGCTTCTCCACTCCATGATTTCCTTCAAAGCTGGCGCAATGACAACCTCTAACATTTCCGTATATTATACAACACTGAATATTGCAATAAATTAAAATTCCATTTGTGACAGTGGGGAAAAAAGAGGCCAATTATTTTCACTCTCCTCTGAAAAACTGACATGGGAGGAAGAGCCAGGAAAGTCTGGTGTGGGGATTGCTCATGTGTGTCTGCATCCTCCTCCGATTTCCATTTTTAGCCTGCGGAGGCTTCATTTCCCCCTCAATGAGAAGAGCTGGGAAATTGAATTAAGGGTCTCGCTGACGTTTCGATTAGCATCCCCAAGCTCACTCAGCCAAGACTGAGAGTATTAATCAGGAAGAGCAGAGAGGAGGGCAGTTGTGCTGTCTCTTGTATATGTGTATGTGCAAGCAGACAGGACGCATAAAAGTGTGTTTGTGTGGATAAGAATCACTGTGAGGAGGCAGCGACTGAAGAAAGTCTTTCAGTGTTAATTCCTCTGCTTATTAAATATTCCACTGCTTATCTGACAGCGTAATGGGACAAAGTGATTCCTCATAGCTCAGAAGGGGGAGGAATCAATTACTGTCCGAGACTCCGGCAGGACTAAAGCAGCCACAGAGCTCAAAACAATAAAACATGACAACACAGATATGTACCCCTCTGCCTCATTGTCCCATTAAAGGAATGAGTTATGAGCTCCGGCAGTGCCATTTGAATACAAGCAATGGAAATTAAAGTGATGTTGTGCAACCTAAAAGATAAGGATCAGGGTTCAGCAGACATTGTTTCTGAAGGCTGATATTTGTAGAGACATTTTCACATTTTCTGTTATTACAGTGTTAATGGTTCGTCAGAAAGCTTTTAGGTTATTTCTGCCACTCATATTTTTGTGTATGTCTTTTTCTGCTGTGTTGATCAGTGTGTATTTGTGGTTTCTGGTTTATTTATCTGGTTAT
>JAPZDV010000004.1:10196474-10225181 GCA_029814665.1 Acanthurus lineatus | reverse complement strand
TGGTTTATTTATCTGGTTATTTATCTGGTTATTTCTGGTTTGATATTTTGGCCTGTTAATGCTGCTCTTCTTATTTTCACTCGTCTCTAAAAGAGACAGCAGTTAGAAGAAGAGGACAGAAATCAGGGTACAGTCCCATCTTAGTCACAGCTGTAACAGAACAAATGACATCCTGTCATCCATTTGGAAAAACCTCCTGAAAAAATTACCATCTCTTATTCATACAGTGGTCAGTGAATGGTGGATGAACTGAACTCTGGGATTCAGTTGTAAAATCAGATTTCAGTGACATGTGACAAGTAAAAATCCTGCATTTAAATCTTATACTTGAACATTTTTTCGAGTAGTTGCCTA
Source organism: Acanthurus lineatus (assembly GCA_029814665.1). Lineage (NCBI taxonomy): Eukaryota > Metazoa > Chordata > Actinopteri > Acanthuriformes > Acanthuridae > Acanthurus > Acanthurus lineatus. The sequence continues at coordinate 10,224,827 of JAPZDV010000004.1, read as the reverse complement.
ACTGCATAAATTCCTATTTGCTGGGATCCTAGCCTCTTTTCTTCTCCCCCTATTCACCAGGATGTGCCTGTGTCCACGGGCCAGGTGGAGAACTATGTGCTGTTGTTGGTGCTGCTGAGTGTTTTTGCGGGGGGGACGCTGGTCCTGCTCTCCCTGCTGCTCCTCTTCTGTCATCGCTGCTGCATGGGTGGCCGACGCTACTCCAGGTAAGTGCACCCTGCTGAGTGACACACTGCGTGGGTCTCTGGCAGGTCTGCTATGTGTGCAAACAAATGAGGATTACAGGAGCCAATATGATTTCGACAGCAGTGGATTAAAGCTGTGTTGAATATGATATTGAAAGCTGTGATGTGACGAGGCGTTTTTGTTTCTGTGAAAGAGTGTGAAGAGTAAAACTCATTTTTCTCTTTTCAGAGCCAGCGATGACCTTGAGAAGACAAACACCACCTATGCTGAAGATTCTCAGCCCACCCAAGGTCAGAGCTGTTTTTTTTTTTTTTTTAAGTGCGTATGCATGTGTTAAGGTCCACATTCATCACTAACTCCATTATTTCTCTCCCTTGGTTTGGCCTCGTCCTCTGTGTCATTTAGAGATCACCATTCATCTGGATGAATCAGACGCTCTGTCAGCTTCAAGCTGTCATGATGGAGAGTCAGAGCGATTCGTCTCCACTGGGTCTACTGGCCGCAGAGTCTCTTTCAATGAGTCTGCACTTTACGAACAGAAGACGACTCAAGACAAAGCACGCAGGCACGGAAACTGGGCTATGAAGAATTTTAACAATATGACAATATGGATCAGATGTTGAGAGTTAGATAACATGATTCATTCCTTTCTCAGGTACACTCTGACTGAGGGGGACTTCCATCACCTGAAAAAGGCCCGGCTGACCCACCTTCACCTGCCTCCGGCCCCGTGTGACCTGAAGATCCTCACAATCATGGAGTGTGACTCAACAGAGAGCAGCACCACAAACATCAGTGAGACCGCAGCTCCCAAACTGCCCCTCACCATTTACCAGGTAACTTGATACACACTGAGTGTAATTTACCTCACATATCTCACCAAATTCAGTTTGTTTTCACATCTTTAAAATGTCTTGATTTCTCTCTCCAGCCCACTGAGAGAGGAGTCTCAAACTGGCTGGGACAGGGTCTCAGTGGAGGTCTGCCAGGAGACCCGCACCATTCCACCATCCTTGACCAGGGACCCAGACCCAGGCAGACCTCATCAGCCATGAAACCACAGCACACACGATCCCAGACAGTGAGTTTTACAATTTTCTATTGAATTTCTATTGAATTATAAAATGATCATTACATACTGCAGGTCATTAAATGTTGTAATATCTTAACTGATATTCTGACTCTGAGCACCATTATCAGGCTGAAAGTTTTATTTCTTCAGTATTTCAGTTTATCTGCAATGGTATTAATGTTTCCTTTAGCCTCAGCTGCACTTTGTTCAAATGTTAGCATGCTGACAGGCAAGAATGTTAGCATTGTCTTTATGAGCCACACCAGCATGCTGATTTGAGTAAGTTTACAGCTTATCACTTCCTTAACATGAGATGTGATGTTTTGTGTTTTTATTGAGTTTTTTGTTCTAAGGCAAAACCAATATTTTCATCTCTGTGCATCGTGACTAAAAAAAAAAACATGGCATCATTTCAGGGTCAGGCTCTCTGGTATGCTTGTGAGAAAAGCTTAAAAGCATAGATGACATGTTTTCATGTTTTTAGCTCTTGTCTGAAATATTTTTGCTAAGATGATAACACATTTTCTCACATTTGACAAATCATTATTTGTTTTTGCACTAAAATTGTAGTGAGTAAGCCTGCATTTACCCTGTTTGTCCAGAAATTCAGTTGCATCAGTAGATTCTCCAGTCTGGATTGATCCACCTGTATCTAACTTAAACAGAGCTGTGAAAAGCAGCTGTGACGGGCTCAAACCTACTGATGCACTGTAATATCAGTCATCACTGCAGCTGAGTGACAATATGACAAACTGCTGTCCCTTGAACGCTTTGCCTCTGCCCGTCACGATTCATCTCAGCTCGTCTGCCTGAACCCCTCCTTAATGTCTCATCAACTCCCTCCACCCTCCTCCTTCTTTCATCTCCTCTGTCAGATGGAAGCTGTTGGGGACAGGGGAGAAGCTGAGAGCGAAAGAGGGATAAGAGGAGAGTTAACTCAAGGTCCGGGCCAGACTTTAGTTCTACATTTCTTCTCAAAACTGCGACGCCATGCTAGTCTAGAGGGGGCAGGGCCTTACTTCAGGAGGTGGAAGTTTGACAGCAGTCACCGGGCTGCCAGCCTGGATGCAAAAGGTTTGGATCAATTTTAAAAATGGTTAATGTCTTACTTAGCAAAAAAAAAATCAGTGCAATAACAAAAAAGAAAAGAGGAAATATTCTAGTTGACCAGTACCTTTCCGTGCAAATTTTTACCAGGGTCCCCAAAGAGAAGGCCCTTCCAGAGACAGAGGGCAGCAAGTGAAACCACTGATCAAACTGAAGATGACTCTTCTCCACTCAGAGATAAAGTTATTGAATCATTCCCGTGCAGTCCCATCCAGACCAGTGGCCTCCAGTCCCTCTCTGCAGAGTCTCTGTCTGACACTGCCACAACAGCCAAGTCCTCAGTCTTCCTCAGCAGGTACATCCCATCCCTTTCCATTATCCATAACATGCATAGTAAAATTCCAAGAATTATTGATTAAATGCTCGTTCTTCATCTTTGCAGGCTAAATCTGGAGGCAATAGTGAAGGTAGGTGATAGCAACAGCGCCAGAAGAGATGATCTCCTTTCTCCAACAAATGATTGCAATGCCAAGCAAGAGGAGGCAGCTACCAATGGAACAGAGGTAGAAAAGGAAACAAAGTTTGGTGCCATTTTGAGAACAGAAGCGGTGGAGGTTGGGCTAGAATCGGTAGAAGATGACTTGTTTGGGGCACAACAAGAAGCTGCCATACAGGACAGGTTTGAGGACATTTTAAGGAAAACTGAAAATACAGAGACAGACCTCATGACATCAGATGTGAGGGAAAAGAGTGAGGAAGAGATAGATGATGGAGATGAGGTGGTGCTGGGAGCTGAGGCTAGAGGAAGGGTCGGCTCAGGCTCTTCTCTCTCCTTCATGATTCGTCAGGAAAGCTCAGAGGCTCCTCCTTCCCTGTACAGAGACATTTGGAGCTTGCGAGCTTCTCTGGAGCAATACGCCTCTTCAGATCAGAGCAGCACAGATCGGGAGTCCATCCGCAGTGATGCTGACAGCGTCTCATCCCTTGGTGGGGCAGGAGCTCGCTCTGGCCTTGACAGTTGCTTGTCCCAAGACCTGGATGATGAGCCTGAAGGAGAAGGGGAGGGGGATATATTGGAAGGAAGAATCAGAGGAGCATCAGGTGGGGACAGTGAGATGGGAGCTGGTGCTGGAGGAGAGGGTGAGGCAGGCAACCGTAAGCTCCTCCAAATGGACAGTGGCTATGCCTCCATTGAAGCACCATCCAAGGCCCCTGAGGAAATGAGGTTATTTGGGTTGCCTGGAGCTCCTCGAGGAAAGACGGCATCCGAAAGAAGGTTGTTCTTCACCAGCTCTGGGAGGAAAGGTTCAGTGTGCGAGAGCATCGAGGCCAAGCTGTTTCAGGAAGAGTTGGAGGATGCAACAGAGACAGAGGCGAAACTAATGGAGAGATCTCAAATTGGCAGCCAATCTCTTACCCTTCAAGAACCATATCAACATCTGAAATCCCTTCATCATCAGAAACCTCCAGAATCTCAAACGCAGCTTATGTCTCCACTGATTAAGCCAATTTCATCACCCTCTAGTCCTCACCAACCTCGTCTCCGCCGCCGTGACTACAGCATTGATGAGAAGACAGATGCCCTTTTCAACGAGTTCCTCCGTCATGATCCACGGTTTGACCAGCAGGACTCACCACTGCGCTCCAGGCACAGATCCAGGGTTCACCTTCGGAAACAGTGGCAGAGACACAAGCAATACAGTGACCCCGGCTCAGGTGCTGGGGGTAGGTACTCCCCTTCCTTGGAGAGGCAGAGGTTCACTCCACTGCGGAGAGGTGACAGTGCCGGTTACCCTCTGGACACCAGGTATCACAGCACACTCTCACGAATTGCAAGTGCTGCAGATGAAGAAGCCAGTGAGGGTGCAGCTTGTGAGGAAGCAGCCAAAGAGGACACAGAGAACAGAGATCCATTAAGTGAAGTCGCCACAGGGCACGCAACAGAAAATACTGCCAACACAACCTCTGAAGGCACTGACACAACAAAGAGCCATGCAGAGTCGACTGGTGAGGACGACGGTTGCCAGGCCACAAAAAAAGACACAGAAAGCACAACGAGCCAGTCTTTGACCACTGTGACCACTCAGAAGAGCTACATGGATCCAAGAGTTGACAACAAAAACAACAACAGTAGTCAAGCTATTTTATCAGATGTTTCCCTGCAGGCAGACAGCAGCCTGACAGATAAGCTGGTTGTATCAGTAGAAGAAAGGCTCTACGGCAGCCTGCGCAGTGCAGAGAAGCTCAATCAAGGAGGAACAGAGCATGTCCTTACTGTGTCTCACACTGCCTCACCTGGTTTCAGTCCTGTATAACCTGCTAACAATCTCATCTTCTTCATCAACTTTATTTCAAATCAGTGGTCTACAGATGACAGCCTTGAACAAAATGATCTATAGCACTTCAAATATCATCATGTGTTAGATATCTGTCCCTCATATTTGGACAAATCTTCAAAGCAAACATGGTTTGACAACCATTAAAACAGATATATTCTAAAGGACAGATGTACCGTCTTGATGGCCAGTCTCTTCCAGCATCTCCATTTTGATCTTAATTTCCACTGTGACACCATGTGACATGTGATGCCCCTTTTTATTGGCAACCATCCTTGTAATCGAATGCTCTCATTACATAGCTTTGAAAATATAGGCCCATCTTTTGAAGAAAAAAAAAATCAGACTTAACTGTGAATTTTCAGCATGCTACTCTGTGTCCAAACAAGTGTATGTAAATACTGTACAGTTTTAACTTTAAGACAAAAAGCACTTTGATGGGAAGAAAGATAGTGATGGAGTTTCTGTCGCCTGTTTCTCTCATTTAAAAACCATATCCTCAAGTGTCCTTCTTGTCTCTATCATCATGAGGGTAAATGTCTCTAAGAAAGCCTGTTGTTTCTGTACTTTGTTGGAAAGAACAACCCTGACCATTTAAAAAAAACAAAACAAGTTTAATTCTTCATTGCTTACAACCCTAATTCATTAATACCACATCAGCAGATCTGGAGAATCACACACACTGTATCCTGAGCTTACAAACAGATGGGATACCCTGACTACACAGTCAACACAGCAGACGAAAATTCGTGCATCAAGAATTTTTATCCTCATACTTCATCTATTTTTATAGGACTTTTGTTAGTCATCTATCCCTGTTAGTTATCGTATTGAGAAGGTGGTATCGAGGAGCCTCCACGAGCTGCTGCGACTGCTGAGGGGGAGAACGACAGATGATATTTAAAGTGACTGACACAGGAGCCTCTTAGGCTTCAGACAGATGGTTCAGCAACAGAGAGTTGAGACTTTGTGAATGGAGGTTGAAACTGAATAGTATTGGGACTAAGTGCTCCCAAATTTCAAGAGAATGAGATACACTCACACTCATTAGCTAAATAATTTTTAAAAACTTGGTTATATTTTACATTTTTCTTTTAGTCAACAAAGAGTGAGAAGGGTGAGGGTAATTGATCCTATTTTGAAAATTACACATAGCCAAAGCCTGATACAGCTTTTTCTTCCGTGTCATGGAGCTCTCTTGTTATCCAAAAGCTATTAAAAATGTTCCTACATTACTACAACCACTACCACCCAAGATTTCATTTGAGTTAATCTTGCATACATCCTCCTGCTGCTGAACATTTGCACTTGAGCACAAAATGTTTTAATCCACAGCTGAAACAGTGCCCCGAAACATGTACCCTTTGCTTGTTTGAACAGTTCGCAAGACAACACATTGCCCAGCTGTTTTAAGAAATTTAGCATACAATTGCCACCCATTTCTAAAATAGAGACAAACACTTCTCTGTTTCCATGAGATCTGTTGATAATGAGACAGTATAGAATATTGCCAGTCTTACCCTTTAATATTCTGCAGATATCCCATCATATTAAAACATGATGACCTCATAGGATTTCTCTCCACCCCTTCTGTTCAAGCATGTATTTTAAAAGTGTAATTATTCATTCTGCATTCATGTCAAACTGTAACGCTACACCATGAGAGAACTGCTGAATGTTACAATCTGTGATGAAGACTCATCTGGGAAAACTGCAATGGTAGGTACAGCTTGTTCCTTTTCCTTAGATTCAGGTTTGAACTGCAGTACATGAGAGTGTGTGTGTGTGTGTCTTATGAAACTCATATCTTTGTCATTCATGGTGAACCATCTGCTTTATTGTATAACCAGTAGTGCAGAAAATTCAAATATCTGCCAGCCTTGACAAAGGCTTGACCTTGTGGGACCAACTGAGGCACATATTCATTTTGGACTGAAAAATTTTCTGAATAAAAAGAAAAAGAAGTGTGACTCCTATACCCGTGATTTTATGCCATTGTAAGAGTGCTTGCTTCATGTAGGTTGATGTAATGTGTAATAGTCGTAACAACTGAATCGTTACCATGACACAGAGAGTTAAAGGTGTCTTCACACACTGATCATAATGTGGAAATATTCTCTATGTGAGACATCTCTTCATCTTCACTGTTTCTTGTGTCTCGTTGAGCGGAGAGCCCCTCTGCCGACCTTGCTGACGTGATAGCGCTGCTCTCTCCCTCCCTCAGAGTTGTGACTCACCTGCTCTCTGATCTATTCCCAGCGAGGGGCTGATGATGGGCCTGCCTGCGTAAGAGGGGGGCAGGGCTCCCGCTGGTGTGATCGGCACAACAAAGACCATTGCTGGAGAACAGGCGACTGGGTGATTGTGCGGCACACTGCCTGCGCCTGCAGCTGAGCGGCATCAGCTTTTGATATTCGAGGTTTTGACTACCAGCTAGCTTTAGACACCAGTAAGAGGAGTGTGGTATTCCTAAAAAAGCATAACCTTGTAAAGGACACGTAAAAAAAATAAACAAAAAACAGGACATAAACCACTGAGGTGTATTGCATAATAAAAATACGTTCAACTCAAAGTTAAACAGAAAGGATCATCCAACAAAATATCCTGTTTGGGACATGTTTTATATAAATAATAATTAAAAAATATTCATTGGAAAAAGGAAAAGAAAAAAAACCTAAATGGAAATCAAAAATCCCCAACAAGTCAGCGGTGGATCTCAAGGCTTCAGTCTGTCCACAAACCAAGCACTTTCCCTTTCTTCCAGCTCTGTACAGCATGCAGTTTTTTATGTTGGTGGTAGTAGAGTACTATTATAATTATTCTCTTCATAGATCTAAATATAGAATTATAACTTTTGTCATATCTTTTTTAATCTTAATTTTTCACACATCACAATGTGTCTTAAAAACTGCCAGTAGGGTTCTGTAAAAACAAAGGTAGTCAGAGAAGCAGAAGGTGGGTAGAGGGGGTTGGATGGGTGGGGTACAGGGTGGATGGTGTTTGTAAAGTCCAATGCAACACTTGGCCCTCCTAAGAGAAATGACAGCATGGAGGGAGGCAATGACTAGATGACAGAACTGGATGACAGGAGTTGAAAGGAGCCAAAATATGGAAGAAAAAAAAAATAAACATCATCTTCACAGCCAGTGCCTCAGTCTCAGAGCAAATAGAACATTTCATGCTGTCCTCCTCCTCCCCGTCACTCATACCACATCTTCAAGACTCTGCAGGCCAGTGGTCCAAGGAGGTACAGGGGCATTAACGTCAGCAGGTTTCTCTCACAACTGTGAGGACTCTGGACACAGAAGGACGGGAACAGATCAACCTAAAAGGAACAGAGATGGAGGGCTGAGTGTAACAGACATCCGGTGGACTTTTGGTTCAGCTTATCACGCACCGTGACCAAAGAAAGTTTCTCTGACTTAAAAGTGAACTATATCACGGAATTAAAACAAGTACTAATTGGCACTTTTTAACACGGGAAGACTCATCGACAGGGTGAGAAAGAGAGAGACAAACATCCCACAGCCCACTTCATCTCATCCAGGGTGACTCATCGCCTGAACAAATTAATACACAGCATCTCCTCTGCAGTGCACCCATGACAAACAGCCTCATGCCGTGAGTGGTTTGTATGTGCGAGAGATTGAAAGAGCAAACTGTGGGTGGTAACTGGAAAGTGAGGAGGACAACCTGTTAAGATGGTGTGTGTGCTCCACCTCAATGCCTGAATGGGGGCCACTGACGAACCCCTGGAGGGTTACAATCTAGATAAACCCTTACAGAATAAAAAAAGTGACACCCAGAAACCGGATCAGTCCAGATCTAGTTTTTTTTGTGACTGCATAGGAAACCGCCAATGTGTTTGCCTGGGGAGTGGTGGTGAGTCAGAGCACTGCTTGCAGAATATCAACACAGATTCTTTGTCCCCTCCCTGGTTTCTTCTTTCCTCCTCCTGCCCGATACTCATCTCTACGTCTCCATCTGTTCTAACACATTCTCACTCATCCCTCCGATCTTTTCATCTGGATCGCCTGCACCTGTCCCACTGAGCTGTTTATCTCAATCTTTTTCCCCCCTTTCCACTTTATGGAAAGGTGCCCCCTCAGCACCTCTGAAGCAGAATTCATTTGGAGCTTTGGTTAACAGTTTCACACTCACCAGGTGGGTTGTTGCCAAGGGAGGAAGGGGAGGGGGTCATTGCTGTTTGCAGGTGGAGAGCTTGCGGATCTTGCTGGCTGTGGAGACTCCTTTACGGGAGGGGTTAGATGAAGAGGAGGATCGGCGTTCAGCTTTGGCCTTGCTGTTCAGAGACCCCCCCTCTGTTCCATTCACACAAACTGGCTTGGCTAGAGCTGGACTGTGGCCTGCATGTGCCTGATCCTGATCTTCTTCAGCCACTTGTCCTAAACACACATACGCACATGCATACACATACACATACATACATTAGGCTCAAGACAAATCCATCACACTTTCAGACAAGTGCTGACTTGACTGATGCTTTATTGAGCAAGCATAAGGTAATAGCATATTCACACTGAGTGGTAACACGGATGGGAATCATCAGACCTGCTGCTGTAAAAACTGTAAACATGTTTTTTAAGAGAGACCTTTAAAAAGCTAATTTGTCAGCAGCACCAGCGAAATGTCAGGTCAGACAACCATGAATAGAACAAGAGAAATAGTAACCTACAACAACAGGAAGTCTGCTGAGTGAAAAATAGTCCATAAACTTATTGTGAGATGTTCTTTGTCAGTGCTGAGGTTGGTGTGTGTGTGTGTGTGTGTGTGTGTGTGTGTGTGTGCATGGCGTGCATGTGTAGCCAGGGCTGTGAGAAACTTTAAATGAGTCTACACACTGAAAAACTGTAACACTGGGGAGACTATTACAAGAGGTGGCCTGTGGTTACTGCTAAAGAGAAATATTAGGTCAAACTGTTGTTTCATGTATCATACACTCGATTATTTCATTCACATGGAGCATCCTATGAGCGACAGCGCTCAGCATGTGTGGGAGTGAACCCTGGAAAACCATTCATTCACCCACACCAAAACCATTTCAACTGCACTATTTTTAGATCACTTCATTCACATTCTGCAGTTCCATTTGGTTTTTATGTGGGGCACCACTTCTAGATACCCGACACCCACTGCTGCATTTATTATTACCAGCTGTTGCCTAGCAACAGATAAAGGATCTAGATTCTGGGGGGAAAAGGGATAAAAGACTAGTTGGGAAACAAATTAAACCAAATATAAAAAAGCCATCATTATCTATTACCCTAAAGTCAGTGATCACTCTTGTAAGGTTTGTACACACAGTTCAGGACTAGAAACATCTAACTTTTTAAGCCTTAAAAAAAAAAAATCATAATAAAAAATAAAATAAATGAAGTTGACAAAGTTTTGCCTGTTAAAGTAAATAAAGTAATTCAGTGACAGTAAAACTACACAAAAAACGTCATTTGTGGTGCAACTTTATTCACCTCATTGTGCTGTAGTTTAAGTAAGTCATGGAAGTAATTTTGTATAATGTGGGCTTATAAAAATGAAAGAGAGATTTAACAAGAATATTGTGACTGATGGTGTTAAATTATGCTTGAAATTCTTACAGACATTAATAGTTGGCCAGTTTATGCACTTCTTTTAAACACTAATTACACAAAATCCAGTGCCTCTCTTAAGAACTAACATAAGAACATGAGCATCAAAAGGGGAAAAACTTCTGAAATTTAGAGACTACAAGCAGTTCAAACGTGATGCTAAAATAAACTGAAAATTCCAGTTGCTAATTTTCACGTACCAGTGAAGAGTAGAAATGATGTTTGTATGGCTTTGAGTAATAGGCCACAGCTGTGGATTGTGGTTAGACGCTGGTGCAAGTCTAATATTTAACCCTATTTTTGACAAAAGGAAGTGGATTACTGTAAATCTGCAATTCCAGTTTGAGCGCATAATTTTATCTGCTTTTTAGTGAGTAATATTCCACATGCAAGAGGAGAAAGGATTAAGTTAGTTCCATGAGACAAAAGACAAAAGGTCACTTACCTTCTTAAAGTAAACAATGAACAGAAAGAATAGAGGACTAACCAATATAACAAAGACATTCACTAATAACTGCTCTCAATGTTGTGAAAACAAGAGGGAAAAATTGAAATCCATCTCCAGCTTAACTGTAAGAATTGCTCAAACTCAATCTTACCTGGCACTGTGAAGTCCTGAGTGTATATGATCTCATCTTCTCCATCGTAGAGCTCGTCATCGTCCTCCTCTGTGTAGCCATGCAGATCCTCCAGGTAGGGCACCACTGTCATACTCCGCCAAGGATCCCTGCTCTCTGCACTGGCAGGAATGGGCACAGGGGGCTCAGACGGAGGGTGTTTCTTCCTCACCCAGCTGGAATGGAGAGGCAAGTAGAAAATGGGCACTTAAATGACAGAGATTAGCCTGTAACTAGGTGTTAAAAGCACTTACTGTGGGCAAGAAGTCAATATGATATGTTGATAGTAGCAGGGCAAAGGGACACTGATCCATAATTGGATACATAATAAATGCACACAGCGTACTTAATTACTCACTTGTGTTGTCTTATGTTCTGTATGGAGAACCTCTTTGCAGGGTCGTACTCAAGCATTCCTGAAACACAAACATTGTACAAAAGTCAGACAGTTATAAATTAAATCATATTAATCCTGAACAATTTCTCTGTTCAAATCTCTCTCTAAAAAAAAACTGTTGGTGTAACATTAACTGGTGGGAGGCCCTGGCAGTGAGGGAGGAAGCAGCAGCAGAGGATGAACTCGCACAGCAACGTTAATTAATGCAGGTAATAATCTCATTCATCACTGTGTGTCAAGGCATTCTGCAAAGCTTAAGGAGTCAATGATGTACAGTAAGGAAACATCAACTCAAGCAGCATAATAGCTGTACCAATGTAATGAAGATTTTGTCCCTTAATTGTCATAATGTGAGCTGAATCTGTGGGAAAAGCAGAATGTCAGAGTGATAAGGCAGCAGTGATGCAGTGCCTATCCAGACCTAATAATGTAATTGTCTCCCAGCACAGAGAGGGGCAGCATGCAGAGTGCTGATAGTAGTGCTGCGCCTGCTGAAGGACACCTTTTGTGGCACTGGGCTTATTTTAGACCATGTAATTATGGACTGACTATCTCTTAGGTGCTGCGTCATCACACACACAGACGTCACACACTCGCACAAAATGGGGGATGGAGGCCCAATGAGTTATAACAGCACCAGATTGTAGCAGCACTTTTTCCTATTTCAGGTCAAACATTTAATTCCCTGCGACAGAGACAGTATTTTAACACCTTTGTGTGACACCATATAATCTAAAATACAGAATAAAAATAACAAGATAAGATGGATAACAAGCTAGATAACGAATTATTTCGCTTCACTGAAGGGTTTCATTAATCAGCCCTGACATAATCTTCCTATCTTTTTTGGATTTAATGGTTTCAGCTGACTATCTGTTGTACTACGGGAGGCTCTTGACTCGTTTTTTTGTTTGTATAAGCAGCTGAAGCATTGCAGCATTCCACTCGGGAAAAGCGATGCCTGACTATGAAGTGTTTAGTATTCAGCTGCTGGCTCCAGATCATTGGAAACTACGTCAACAGCTGGAGGGACTTCTACCATTTGGAGGAAGCCTCATGCTGACAAATAAGAGTGACTTTCGATGTCACAGCACCACCTACTGGACACACATAAAAGAGCACAGTGCAACTTTCAGGGACATCTTTTGTAATTTATTTTCATCTAAAGGTTGATCTTCAAGTTTTTACTTCCAATAGAACCCTGGTCTGTAATGCTAGACAAACCTGTTAAATCGCATAAAAAGAGTAAACCTTTTCACTACTGGTGTAAAATGAAGGCAATAGATTGCTCTGTGATGCATTAGTCATCTACTAATATGGCAAAAATATGTCAATGATTAATCTTAAGGCGCACAATGAATCAGCCACTTGAGTGTATGTATGCAACCATGCCAACACCTTCACAAGGTAAGAAAATTTTCTCTTAAGATTTGACTTAGCTCTATACCACACTCACCTCGCAGCAGGTCCGACAGGAGGGGTCCACACTCCTCGGGAATAGTGTAGTCTCCTTTTCCAATATTCTCAAATAGCTTATAGATGTTGTCCCCCTCAAATGGATACAGACTCGTTGTAATATTATATCTGAATGAATAGGAGGAGTTAACAAATACTATAAGTGCATCATAAACTGAGGACACTAGAGCTTTTAATATGAATGCTTAATACATGTTATGTCGTACATGACTGTGTAAATGAATGTAGATAGATTTCTCTGGTGTTATCTTTAGCTGTTCTTTAAAATATAATATTAATACACTCTGGCAGATATTCACCACAACTGTGGCTATTCCTTATAGTACAACCTACCTACATACACATTATCTAGCTACAAAAGAAAGACAGACTTTTTGAGGACTTTAGGGCTGGACAACAGTGTATCGTGTAAATGTTTGAGCAGGCACATCAAGGTCTCAGACAGAATTGAATTGTTATTTTACATTTCTGACAATATCACAGAAAGCATCCCTACAATGATGGACCTTTTCTTAAAAAACAAGACCCTTTTTATTTAACTTATTTAACTTGTCAAAGCCATCAGAATCTACTTACAGAAAAAGTGAGATTATCATCACAAAACAGAGTTCATTCAAACCTAACAGGGACCGAACCAACTCAGCAGATTTATCTTAGTTCATCTTTTTACAGTTCCAAAAATAACTAACTCTGCTTTGCTAAAAAACAAAACAAAAAAATATTTCCAAAAAAACACTTAAACTCACTGAGTATATATAAAAATATTCTGGCTTTACACACTGTTTTCCCTGCTGTTTCTCTGATGCCTGCCCTCCCTCTGGCTCCTCTCAGATATTTTCAGTGTTTCATTGCAGCTGACTGCTGCACTGTCTCTCAGATCTGGTCCAATTTCAAAAATTGTTGTCTCAGTTTGTCACTAAGACACAAAAACATTGGAACATTCAGTCCAGGTTAAAAAATGAAAAAGTCAACCTTAAGATGTCTTAGAGCATGAAAATTAATTCCTTTTATCTTCAGGGCTACTCTGCCCTTTAAGCTCACCAAGTCAGAGCCTTTTTCCAAGATAATATAGTACTGCAAGAACCAATTTAGATTTCTGTCAGATATTAAGACAACTTAAGAGATCCTCCATCTAGAAATGGGCCTTTAAAATGCCATGAAATCTAAAGTATTCTCTGATTTTAAACAACTTGGGCAACCTGAGGCTGTAACTACTCACAGTGTTACTCCAGCAGACCAAATGTCCACTTTAAACCCTGAAAAGGTGTCCAGTCCGTTGGCGATCTCTGGAGGCTGGAAGGCCGGAGAGCCCTGACTGGTACGACATGTGTCGTCCTCTGCAAATGGGTGAAGAGCCTGAGAAATATCAAGTGAACAAAAACACTATGAACTTGATTTAGTAATTCACTGCATCTGAAACTAGGAATATGAAACATGAAATAGATGGATAATTTGTTCTTAAGTCCTTCTCAAGCAACACTCACTGTCTTAGCTAGAATTATACCTGAGAAAAACATGGAATAGAAATATTTTACACTCACTCACTGCTGCCACATAAGAGAAAAAGATTAAACTCCAAATTACCGACAAATCCCACTGTAATGTGTAGGCAAATCCAATAAAACAGGCACTTAATTGGTAGAATAACACACACAAAAAACATTTCTGCTTAAAGAATTTCAGTGTATTGAAGGTTAAAAATTAAACTTATGAACAATACTCTTCCTCTGACTGTGTTTTTGTGTTCATCTGAGTTTACATCCCTAAAACCATCACTATAAAACTAGCAGGAATGTGTGAAGATGAAAGATGAAGAAATGGATGTTTGATTTGCTAAAATCTATTGGTTATGGTTCTAAAAAATTAAAATGAATAGGCCTCTGGAGGGTTAACACCAATAGACACTAAGCTTACCTCTGCTACTCCCAGGTCGGAGATTTTAAGTGCCCCATCTGTGGTCAGCAGCAGATTCCCTGGTTTAATGTCTTTGTGAACTATTCCCTGGCTGTGCAAATATTCAAGGCCATCTAAGAGTTGGCAAAAGTACCTTGAAAAGAAACAAAAAGCTTGATGAATACAATTAAGAGGCGAAGTTTTTCATTGAAAAATCTAGCATTAATTAATCAGTGTGATCAGATGAACCTTTATCTCTTAGTCCTTCAGCTCCAGTGGCTTTCCATCTGTGACCAGACTTTCACAAAATCTATGGTCAGTTACTTGTTACTTTAGAGGACCTGTGGTCTTAGATCTAAACTTAGGCCTGGAGCAATGGCTGCAGAGAGACTCAAACTAAATATAGCAGAGAGGCTGAAAAAAACAAGGCAGTGGAGAGGGGAGAGGGAGAGACAAAACAGAGACTTACCCGTGAGCTTGAAATACTGGAAACCTTTTTTCTGGGACGCTGTCCAGCATTTCTTGCATCCCACAAACGCAATACTCCATCACCATATACGTAAGTC
This sequence comes from Acanthurus lineatus, assembly GCA_029814665.1. NCBI lineage: Eukaryota > Metazoa > Chordata > Actinopteri > Acanthuriformes > Acanthuridae > Acanthurus > Acanthurus lineatus. The sequence continues at coordinate 10,209,631 of JAPZDV010000004.1, read as the reverse complement.
AGGAGTCAAGGGAATTTGCCAAACCCAACAAATAAATCCTTTAATAAAGTGAGCCTATAATAAAGCTGATAACTAATAAATTGAAATATTTAAGCATACAAACACGGCTCACAATCAGCAATGTCTTCTAGTTAACATTATGACATGTCAAAATCATCTCATATGCACACTCATTTAGTAACATAAGGATATATTTTCTGCTTCTCTTCATTGTAGAGCACATCAACCAACTGAATCACATTCTTGTGTTGAAGTCTTCTTAGCAGCTGAATCTCCCTATAAATGGACACAAGAACAAAAGACATAAAAAAACTTAAGGAAATACACTTTAGAGGGAGCAATAAATCATTTATTCTTGACCCTATACTACCCTTCCGAACTGAAATTGGGCTGAAGGCCGGGTCACATATATCAGCACAATGGCATGCACTATCATGGTCTCATTACCAGCATTTCTAATAATCTGTTGAGCAGTTACAGTATTCACAGGTAATGCAAATCATATCACTATGTAGTAGTTGCCATTATATTTTTTTCTCTTTAAAAAATATAATAAATCCATGTTTTTTTCTTTTCAGATTTACTCACTAACCAAATTTGTATATCCCTTAAATCTAAGAGTAAAACCAAAAGGTGATTGAAAGGAAACAAAATTCCATTAATGATACTTTAAGACTTGTTGTTGCCTGAGTGCAGCAGTAATCTTTTTTTTTACAGTGTTCTCATAAAGACAGATAACCTGACAGTTCACTTCACTACCCAAGGAGAGGAGGTTTAAATCACCAACATGGCAACCCGCCCCAGAAGACTCAACATTCATCAGAGAACTGCGAGTGAGGGCACTAATGAATTTGGATCTGGATGGGAAGATCACAAAGTACAAACCAAAGACTTCCCAGACATACACAACACACATCAACACACACACAGGAAACAGTAATACTAAATGGTTAATACTGATTCCCTCACAATAACAAACAAAACCTTGTGATTAGACTCAAATATTGTCATGTGTCTTACTGCTACATGGTTTTTTAAATGCTGGCATTCGCTATTCTCTAATATGTTTCAATCAAGCAATGGCTTTAAACAAGAACAGTCAGCTTAATTGATCAGATACCTTTAATGTTTCAGTGGAAGAAAAACACGGGTAGATCCTTTGCCTTTATCCTTTCACAAGCTCACTAAAGTGAGACCCTAAATATTGTGCTGCTGAAGCACTCCTTGGAGACCATAAAATCTAAAAGAATCAAGGCTCTATTTAAATTAATTTCCGTCCTCCATAGCGTCATAGTTAGTGGCACCCCCCCAGCTTTGCCTGACATCTTGATGGCCCTGTGTGCTAAAAGCAGAGTTCTGCCATAACCATATCATAAACATTGCATATATGTACTGTGGAGAAATTATAATGTTATATTATAATATATCTATCATAGTAAAGGATGAAAATCTTGAATCCTATTTATATATACTATAAGTTGTTTTTAAATAGTTATAAAACGGTCTCAATACTATTGCCTCTGCATGGTTTCTGAAAGTAAATGAGAACATCAGTGAGAAGACTGGCTCATTCAGCATAGTTATTAATGCCTGCCATCTGGTCTGATTCCCCTGTATAAAACGGATGATTTACAGCACGCAGACTCATAGACTTTATATTTACATTTCCAGTTAAAAAGAAGGAGAAGGTTTTGCCATAACCACATTATATTTTGTGATTAAAGCTTAACAACAAAAATAAATAAAAACACCCAACAAAATAAAATACATTTTGGAGCTTTTTTGTCCCTAATCAGCATGCAGCGTATGAGCTGTCAGTCCTCTGCCTTATTCACAATGTTACTACTGACAACTGGATATTCTGGGCAGAGTCAGCTCCATGCTCACAGACACACACAAGCAATTACTGCTGCATCACTGCACTAGTAAAATGACACGGCTGCCTCATGCATATATAAAACCAGAACTGTGAAAAAAAAAACATTTCAAAGCTAAATTAACTGTCTCATTTTTTATTGTGTACATAATCTTGACTGAATAGCAAGTGCATATTACATTTCTGAAATGTAGAAAATCAAGCTGCATCTGCATCATAGCTTTTTTTTAATTTAAAAATAAAATCATGCAAGGAAGGAGGCAAGGAAGCACTGCCCCTTAGGCACAGTGACTACTGCAGTCCATCAGCAGTCTCTGAGTTCAAATGTACAGATGGACCTTGTGCTTTCAAGGCCCGCAGGCTGCAGAGCTGAAAGGATTTCAGCACTCAGCGATATGGCAGCTACTCTGGGACAAAGTAAAAAACAACAGATCAGAATCTGCACTGTGCTGCTCCAGAGACCGTGCCTCGTTTAGGGTATGTATGTGTTTGTGTGTGTTTCATTCCAAACAAGGGCAAGGCTTTCTTAGTGTATTGCTCCATCAATACCAGTATGAGCATGCCCATCCCCATGGCAACCCTGTAAAAGCAGGAAGTGTTTGGCAAACAGGAATGCCGGGGGCTGAATAGGGAGGATGGGGGTCTACCATGGCATCCATGCAGACAGGAATTTACAGATTTGAGGTTCCAACTTCCTCAGGCTGGGATACATAAGGCCTCTACCGAGTAAGACAGATGTAGAAAAATCACAAGAAACGCAGACAAATTTAATTTCACACACCACAGAACACTGTTGCAGTCTTATTGCCTCCAGGTGTTTTGTCCTGTGTGTGGGTGCATCTGTCTGTCCGCAGCTAATCTTGCATACTACTGGATCAATCAGCCTTTTATTTCTCTTAAAATTTATGACTGCATGCTTGAAGACCTCTCCTGGTTGTGGTGATTCAATTTTTAAAAAAGATACTTTATTGACATCTATTTCATTTTGTGTTTCACTGAGGAACCTCCCTGATAGCATTGTTGTATTTTTATATTTTTACCAACATATAGCTCCAGCTTTCGGCAAATTTGTTGCAAAAGGGATCTAGAGTGTTTGTCTGTTAGGTGTGGTGTGTGTGGAGGGGGGGGGGCTTCCTCTTCACCTAAAAATCTAGTAAGCCTTAGTTATTATGACCACTTGATAATGATCTCACACAAAGTAATATTTACCCTCTCATAATTTTAAAGGCTCTGACAAAGTCTGAGAGGGAAGACGAGACCAATTAGAGGAAACCAAGATGACCAAAAGACTCCTACCTATAATCAGACTAGAATTACTGCTTCATGACTGTCTTCACTTAAAGACTATTTTACAAAAAACCCCAAACAAACAAAGGATTGATAGAGAGCTTTGTCATATGGTGCAAAGACAATCACCTGAAGCTCAATATCAGCAAAACCAAAAAGCTTGTGCTTGACTACCAGAGCAACAGCGGGCCCTAAGTACTGCTTGTCATCCATGGAGAGGAGGTGAGAAAAGTGGATTTGAACAGGTGGCTCAGGGACCAAATCAATGACATAGAATGGACTGGACTCAACCCTAAAGCCCTCTTCAAGAACAGTCAGAGCAGATTTTTTTTTTTTTATGAGGACACTTTCAGTGTCAGATCTTTCAGTGCGCAACATCCTCCTGCAGAACTTTTATCAGTCTGTAGAAGCCGGTGCTTTGCTCATTTATGTGGTAGGCTGGGGTGGCATCAAGCCTCGGGTTTTAACAGTTTTAACAATAATAGCAAAAAGGCTCTGAACAATGAGATTGCTGCAAAGACTCTACAAATTAAAATGTAGATGCTTCAACCTAGTGGAACAGAAGTGGCATCCAAGAGCATCCAAGTTTAGTTTCACCAATTCAGTATTCCACCAAAGGTGAATTAAGGTCACAATTCTCTACGTCTAAATTATAACATTTAAAAATGGCTAGACAAGTTTTTGCAAAATATTATGATGTCACAGAGAATTTGACCTTTGATCTAGACTGAATATAAAATGCCCACACTTCATAATTTCATCCTAGTAGCTTTTTTGGCTTTTTTTTTTTTTAGAATTATGATATGAATTCTTAAGTTTTAGTCAAAAACATGTCTCGTGAGGTCAATGAGCTTGACCGTTGACGCCAAAATTCTGTCACATTGTTTCACCTAAGTAAAGGTGTATCTTTGTGTGAGATGCAATGAAATTTCCTTGAGGAAGTGCAATATTGCATTCATAAGAATGTGATATCAAGCTCTTTGGCTTTGACCGTTGACAGTCAACCACAAAAGTCTAGCCAGTTCATCTTGAGGTAAATTTAAAAAAAAATTCCTCAAGGCATTGCTGGGATATTGCTTTCACAAGAATGCAATGCATCTTCTTTTGTACATATGCACAATACCAATACATAATGCCTGTGGTGCCTGTGGTGCTGGCGTAGAGGCATGAAACAACACAACTTTGAAAAGAGAAAACCATGAACAGAGCTTTACACACTGTCACACTGACCTATGCGTATATTAAATTAATCTATAGTGTAACTTTATTTGGGACATCTTGATGAAGATACAATAAAAGGTATTAGGTACTGTAATATTGCAGTATAATGACAGGGCCTTAGAAAAAAGTGGGAGTGTTGTCCCAGTTTTTCAAATTGAAGTAGCTTCCAACTGCGGTAGGATACCTGGAATTCACCATCACTAATCTCTCACTATTTATGAAGCCAATCAAAATTTTGTAAAAATAACACATGTACAGATTGAGCTACATGATTAAAAATAGCTGCTAAAGATATACTACATATCATTCATTATACATAGCATTCATTCCCTTTCAGTCAGAATTTAGTCAAGACAGCTTTGGCAGCAATTGCAGCGTTGAGTATATGCGGATAGATCTCTACCATGTTTGTACATCTGAACATGTCAGTTTTTCAACTGTAACCTGCTAAGGAACATGGCAACTTTGATTCAACAATAAGCTTTAAGATTAGTCACAAATTCTGGATTTGACTGGCTTCTGGTCTCAAGATGGGAAATCAACATTGTTATTTCTATAGTAATTCTGTATGATTTTGGCTTTATATTTGGAGTCAGTGCCTCCCTGTTAAATAAACCCTCTCTGGGTTGCACTTTTCATGCAAAAAGCAGTAATTTTCCCAAAGGATTTCTCTCTGTGTTGATATTTTCATTTTACTCTCAACCTTTACTTCTGGCAAACATTATCCAAAATCCCATGCATGACTTTTTCAACAGCTGTAGCATGCACAGTGTCTACGATCTCTAACCCTGCTGCACATTGTGGCCCTGAAAAAGGGAATCACAGGCCTCTAAGTGACCTTATAAGAAATTTTAATTCTTCACAAAGCCACCTCATTAGATTCTCTGAAATTTTTGACAACAAAATAAGGATTTAGACAATTATTTGTTCAAATTTAAAAAAAAAACTTTGCATGTGGACCACAATTTTTTTACCATATGTTGTAAAGCAATTGTAAAAAAATTTAGTATAGTTAACTGCTAGAATTAGCCAATGAAAACAGTCCTGGTATTGTTGTCAATCTAACTCCCATCCCATCTACACAACACACAGGATGAATTTCACTAAATTTTTCAGTTATGCATCTCATGAAGACATATATACTTCAGATTTATTCAATACAACACCTGACATAGCATAAGGAGCTTAACAGCTTGCATTTCAGAAACTTTAATGTGACCTGATGCTTTGTTTTTGGCTTCAAGTCTATTTTTTTTCTCAGATTTCAGCAAGTTAATAAATGATAGACTAGGCTGTTAACATTCTAAAAAAAACTTTTGATTGCGATGCAGTAGCGTGGCTGAAGAGATTCACTGTAGACTCTAAAACAGGACTGCAGCTGATTGTGTTGAGCTGCTAACAGACTGCTCTCAGTCCTAACTTGCTGTAGACTGAGCAGGAGAAGTACAGTATTTCTTAACTTAAAGCTGTCTATCTTGAAATATTTAACAAAGTATTTTGGGATAGGCTTAAGTAACCTTAGCCTGATGACCCTGACAAATGCAAAGTACTCTAATCATAACAAACTTATTCTTACTGTCATCACAAGCTTTTCATCCTCTGGTACCCTTTTTACTGTGGCCGAAAAACAAGGCCATCCTGCAGCTCTTCTTTCTCTGGGTGAACTCATTTTGACAGTTTTCTAAAGCTTTCTCTATAATTAGCTCAAGCCCGCAGCGAAAGCTGTAGTAGTACTTAATAAACTACTGTGTGATTAAATTCTTCTAATACTCATAAGGAAACAGGGAATGCAGAAAAAAAGTTTGAAAATATAGATATAATGTGCAAATTGCAAAGGCATTAAGAAACTTTTTCTCTAGAAATACCATGCTGACTTAGCTGAGTTCATTTTTTTTTCTCTTGAACTCAATTACAGCAACTTCATTTCTTGTCTAAGTGATGCTTTAACATCTGGGTTGTGGCAAGAAATTAGCAAAGACCCATAATAAACACTTGATATAAAAGAGGTATACCTCTCTTTTTCTATGGGTATTTTAATTTGGGAACGATGCTGATTTTTGTTGGATTATAATTTCTGCATTTTAAAATGGTTACACAGCTCTTCAATCTGGTTTCATACCTTAGTATAAAAACTATTATGTCATTTGTATGAATATTTAATGAACCCAACACTTTTAAGTATGGACTGAAAGGTTTCTGCTGCAAAGTATTGAAAACTGTCTGGTCCTATATGTTTGGTGCTGAACAACTGATTCTCTTCTCTTACTCTTTAATCCAGTGAATCCTTTATTTAAATCTTTATTTTTTGGTTTATTTAAAATGGTGTTCTTTTATTTAGTTTTCTTTTAGTTAGGCAAAGTTTCCGAAACACAAACCAAAACAGCTTTTTGTGATTCTCCAGTGGCTGAAGTGATGCAGAAGTGTGTTTAGGTTGTGCTGAGCGCACTCTGTTGGGTGTGGTTATAGGGGATACAAAACACACCACAGAATAAACTCAATAGTGATGCTTTTCAAATGTGCTAAAAACATGAACTTTAACCAGAGGAGCTCAGTGAGGAGATTATGTTCTTTTGAATTATTGTGAGATGATGATGAATTTGATAAGTTTTGACCCCTTTTTTGTACATTAAGTTTTTTGTACAAAAGTATTGTATATTGTATGGTTCAAATAAGCATTATTTTTGGCATTTGCAATGAAACTAAACTTTATATTCATATATTCGTATAAGCCTAGAAAAAGATTATCTATTAATTAACTATTAATTAACATAAATATCAGTGGAATTTTCAATTTTTACACTATATTCATTCTTATTGTGAGAAAGTCATAGAAAACCCAGGGAAAGATGTCAGATTCATTTAAATTTCAGGGAGGATATTCAAATTAGTTGACTTGTGTTAGAATCAAGGATTTACAGTCAAACCAGTACTAATGTTCCTCCGGCTAATTATGCCTGACTGAGAAAACGCTGCATCCTAGAAAATACATAAATCACAGTTTACAGGTGAGAAGTAAGTGACACTGTTGTTATGATTTCAACTCTCAGAAGTGTAAAAAGGAAGATAAAAGGGCCAGACAAGGTAGGTTGTCACACTCACAAAGAAAACAAAACAACACTTACTTTTTCACATTGGCTTCTCCATTGGGAATCCTCCTCAGCTTCTTCTTCTTCAGTATTTTTACAGCCCTGCGACAAAGTGTCTCTGAGTCCAGCATCTCTTTCACTTTGCCATAAGATCCCTCTCCTAGCAGATCTCCCATCAAGTATTTTCCTATCAGCTTTGCCCTCTTCCTCCGTGGCTGGTAGATAACCTCTGTAGAGTCGATGCGGTGAATGAAAGTATCCATCTCCATTAGTTCATTTTCATTTAGATAGTCAAGATGAGGCAGCTCACCGGTACTCATGACTGATAGTTAAGCAGCCACAGCTTAAGCCTACTGTGCAAAAATGTCCGCAAACAGCTATAATTGCTGCTGAAGAGTAATCCACTGGTAACCTTTCAGCACGGAGCCAAGTATTTTGATTCCACAAGATAAAATACAGATGAATTACAAAATACTGACTGTGGGAGCGGGAGCAATCAGGCCTGAGAGTCCAGGGATGAGGTGAGGGATCTATCCCAATTTGTAAACATTAGGGCTCTTTTCACTCAAGAGGTGCAACCAGAGGTGAAGAACCTACTAGATCCAGTGCCAAGTTAGTGCTTTATACCGTGCATTTTGTATTACATCTGTGACTAGTGCAGATGAACAGAAATTTGAAGAAAGTGATTCAAAAACGTTATTATTCTCTGCCTAACTCTTTCACCTTTATATTAAATTAATTGCCTTGGGCAAAGGGAACCAGTCCTTTTTCAAGGCCATGCAGCACAACATTTCTGTCAAAGGTCCATAATTCACAGCATAGTTTTCATCAGGATACACATGTGTGAACAGTTGGACTCAATCCAGAGGAGATATACAGCAGTATCAGCCAAATCTCTGGTATCCCAGCTCCTGATGGTCGATTGAGCCATCCACTGAGTCCAAACGTCCTCAGGTGTCCTCCATGCCACCGCAGTTTCTACTGTCTAGTGCCTAGAAACAACAGTCATTAAAACATTATTGAGAATACACCTATGGCGTTTGAATGCCTCTGAACCAAGTTAGCTCTATTTGGTATAAATTTTCTCCACACATTACAACGTTTACCTTATTCTACTGTAACGTTAGGTCAAATCACAAATTAAGAGATCATACTTTACAGAGAAACATATTTAGATCCCTACTTTAAATAAACAGAGTAGAATGCGGGATAAGACCGACACTAAATTGCTCTGACAAAATGAACATTTCTAAAAGTGTTAACTATTAGCTAGCTGGTGAGCTAACAGTACGGCTGCTTGATGGATAGCTTGCCAAAATTAACTCACTTTCTGGCTCGTCGTCGTGCTCACCTTAAGCCACCATTGCAGGTTTTAGCTCCGAAACCTTCTTTGCAACAGTGATAACTAAATTAATGCAAGATGGGGAATGACTGTGAACAACCGGAGGGATAACCGAAAAAGTCGTCACACAACTGTAGCTAATGGTGGTGATGCAACGCTAGCTAGCCAACTTTGACTGGTGTTAGGATTCGCCTGAGCAAAATTCACCCAATTTACCGGTGGGCTGCACTGCATTGTGGTCACACTATGGCGAAACCAAAAATCAGCTCTAACATCCAAAGCAGCCCATGACACAAGAGAAACAAACAAGATACAGCCAGCTAACGCAAGCTAACCTTAGTTGCGTTGGCTAGCAAGCCGTACAGATTCCAATGTAAACTGCTAGCTAGCTACTAAACAAGCTAACTAGTTAACTCTTAGTACGGGGTCTCACCTAGATTCATATGAATAGTTGCCGTTGAAGGTTTTATTTCCTCTCTTTGCGTCCGTCTGTGCTGAAGCAAATGTTTCACTTGAGTCAGTCAAGATATCAGTTCAATTTTCTGACTCTTCGTGTTACTCTTGCCACTCAGGTTGTCGCCATCTTGTTTACCTCCCCCCCTCCTCCCAACTTGCGCTGACAGCCCATACGTTAATGCGTCAAATCAAACTTCGCTCCCCCCACAAGTAACCAGAGTCAATCGGTGCTGACAATTAAGAGTTAAAGCAGTAACTTATTCAACCTTTTGAGATTAATTTATTCCTCAGATCCTTGTGTTTTTTTTCTGGCCATGTGCAATGAATATTTCCAGGAGGACAGACTCGGCCTAACTCTTTACAATTGCAGTGCTTATGCCACAAGGTGACACTTTGGCCAAAATATGATTATTTAGCTGGTCACATTCTTTGCTTTATGACCCCCATCCCACTTTTAGCGGTACAGGTATTTGATAACATGGCCTTAGTCTTTAGGAACTTTCAACATTTTTGTAATTTTCTGACATTTTATGAACCAACTGATTTATGTTCAAAACAACACAACACAACAACAACAACAACAACAACAACAACAACAAAACTAAAACAAACAAGCAAACAGACACCTTAGCTGCACTCTTAACAGTAATGGGCCCATGCCATTTTCTCCTGCTTGTCCAGGACCTGTGTTGGGGGTGACAGCACAGTAAGCAAGGTAGTTCAGATTTTCCTTTCTCGAGGGACATTTTCCATCTCCTCATCTGGAACTCAGGGAAATGGGTCACATAAGATACTGTATAACCCCTAATATGTTCAACCCAGGTCTACCTAGGGTTTTCTAAAAATGTCTTCCTAGTCTGGTACAAAATACAACTTAAATTCTGTAGCTTATTTCAATGACAGTAATACAGGGATTCATTTTTATTTAACTCACGGTTTGAAGTATATGAGGGGTTACACTTTTGTATGATGCAGGGTTTGGCCACTTTGAAGGACAGCAGCTGCTGGTTGTCTTATTGGTATTACCAGAAATGAAAGTTCTTGCTTCTCTTGCTACTTCTACCCCTACCATCGTTGCTTCATGTTGCTCTCCCTTTTCAGCTTCATGAATCCATAAACAAACACATTCAATTATTTTAAAGCCTGTATGGTGAAGAGATCAATTAGAAACACCTGACATTATATTTGGCAAGTTATTTATTTAGTGCTACAGATTAATAACTTCAAAATCATGACTATTTGTTATTTTTAAAGTAGAAGAAAATACCAACTAATTCAGAGCATTGGGCATATAAATGCCTGATAGGATTACAAGCAAAATCTCTCAAATGTGTCCAATGTGAACATTAATATTGAAGATAATTAACTCCTTCATCAAAGCCAAAGAAATATGCTTGTAAAGATCAGCCAACCACTTGTAATTTTGCAGTATCAGTAGAGTGTGTGGTTTCGGCATGTAAATATTAAAAGTAAGGTACAAAGTATCACACTTTTCCAAACCAGAAACCACCCATTTAAGTCAAATAGCTTATTTGACATTCTGTCCAGGCTGTTGGATTAAAACTGAACTTCATAAAAACAGCACAACTTGTTCTGATTGTCAACAAACTTTGATATCAGACAGTCAGCTGAAGCAGAGTTTTTTTTTGAATAAATACCTTTAGGTAGGTAACACCCACAGGAACCATTTGGACGCAATTTATGAGAAAACTGACTGTTGTTTATGTTGACCTAATGTTAGCAGACATTTTTTCTTGCTAATTTAATCCTGAAGGGTTGTTGTGTGTGGGTTTTGGCATGTAGCCTCTGTTCCCTCTTCCTAGCAATGATGTTAAAGGGTACCAGACCCTACTAGCCTATTTATACCACTGAACATCACACAGTCATTGGTAGCAGTGTGTATCATCTCTAGTTCCTTTTCTCTTATCAAAACCAAAGGTAAAAACATGGTCACATCTGGCTTAAAAAAATGGTAACAGCCATGATACCAAACTTGAGATTTCAAAATGGTATCCCACAAACCAATGGGTGTAGTCAAAGTGGCTGTGTCCACTCTTTACTCTACTCTTTCTTTTTTCCAGGCTTTCTTCCTCTTCTCAATGTAGGTTCATAAAGTAAAGTACATTTCTTCTTCAGTCAGCAGTCAACAGACTTGAAGAGTGAGTGTCACCACATCATGGAGGCCAGCACCTTTGCGGCTTTCTGCTAAAGACAGGTTAAAAAGTGTCCACCCTGTCCCCGCATCTTTTTAATCCTGCCATATGTCCACTTATGTGTGAGTTTACTGAGAGAAACAAAAAATTAGAGCCAGTGTGTACACAGTCTTGGCCAGCAAAGATTTTTTGAACAAATGCTATAACAGTCGGTAGTGCTTCAAATATAGGTGCTGCAGCATGAAAGCATCACACTCCAAACCATGGACATATCTTACACATCTTCAACCCAACAGCATAGATTATCCAGTGACCACAGTTTTAAGGTGAGCACCCAAGCTTTGTGTCATCCATCCAGTATCTGGCCAAAAGGGAAATATAGTCACAACTCCCCTTCCTTCCTGACTTAAGAAAGTTGAATTATGTCCAAACAAAGTATTTTTGCAGAACATGATGTCACGGTGAAGTTGTTCTATGGGATATTAAATGTTGTCAGTTTATCAATTTATCCATTATGTATAGAATTTTGTTATGACTGTATGAATTCAAGCGGTAGGGCATGGCATAAGAAAACATGTTTTGTGAGATCACAGTGAGCATGGTCTCTGACCACCAACATCTGGATGTTTGTCTCAAATGTAATGAAATTTCTCTGAGGCTTTTCTTTTTAATTGGACGGGAACGGGATGGACAGACAACACAGAACCATAAGTCCTATGATCACTGTTACAGCTGGCGTGGAGGAACAAAATTTACACCATGTCACTAGCCAACCAAAGCCTTGGTCTAGTCTCCGCTTTGGCTTAAATTGCCTTTGACTAATCTTCGGCCAACAGCAGAGTTGCTCTTGCTTAGATGGGATTTTGAAGTTATATTTATCCCATGTAAACCCCCCCAGGGAATGGCAAACTGAAGGTCTGATTTCACTGATGTGTCACCCTCCACACCACTGACTGTTTTAGCTTGATCAACTCAACTTCATGTCCAGCTGCTGTCCAAAGCCATCCAGAAATGAACACTGATGACAGTTATCAACATGACTGAATTAATACCTGCACTTAACAGCATACCATAAACAAGGTGAGTTTATCTTAGTTCCTCCTTATTTCCTAATAAACAGTGAATTAACACATAGTTCAGTAGCTATAAAATATATCGGACAACCTTACATTTTGGTAAGAGGCCATTTATTTTGTGAGAATACTGAGGCATACAATGAAAGGAAACAAAAATGATTTATAGCACAGTTAGGAAAATTTTTCAAAGCAGAATTATACAGAAGCTTGTGTAATACATCTGGGATGCAAAGTCAAGTCAAGCTTTGAAAGGGAACAGAGTGACAACACAAACTGAAGACTGAAATCATTATGTTCAGGCAATGTAGGTCTTTATATTTTAAGGTGTTTTTCAGTGTTAAAATGAATGTAATTAAACAGGTGATTTACTGAGGTAAACACTGTTGACTTTTTACCAACAGTTACCATAACTCTTGGTTAAAAATGATCAATCTTAACCTTAACTTACCCTAACCTTAATTTACCAATCTGTCTACAAGTCTCCATGCTCACATACTTTAAATTTCAAAATGTCTGTTGTGCAGCAGTGTCCATTTTACAAAGGAGCAGAGCTGTGTTGGCTGCAGAAGACTGCTTTTTAGTTATGATGAACAAGTATAAACAAAAAGAGTCCGCTATATCAGTAATATGGTCTCCGTGGATTGTTCTGTGGAAACAAGA
>JAPZDV010000004.1:10158182-10192189 GCA_029814665.1 Acanthurus lineatus | reverse complement strand
AGTTCCTGGGAATCAACATTACAGAGAACCTGTCATGGACTTCACATATCTCTGCCGTGGTTAAAAAAGCTCAGAAACGACTGTATTTCTTAAGGAAACTTAAGAAAGCAAAATTCCCACACCAAGTTCTTGTCAACTTCTACAAAGGAGCGATTGAAAGTATCTTGACTGGAAACATCACAAACTGGCATGGGATGTGCACGGCCCAGGACAGGAAGACTCTGCAACGAGTGATTAAATCTGCCAAAAACATCATTAGTACCCATCTACCAAGCATCAGTGATATTGGGGAGGTGAGGTGCCTGTGCAGAGCCAAAAGGATATGAAAAGACAACACCCAACCCAGCCACAGCCTGTTCACCCTGCTGCCGTCAGGCAAAAGATACAGAAGTATCCACTGCTGTACCACCAGACTACAGAGCAGCTTCTTTCCTCAGGCTGTGAGACTACTTAATGCACCATCTGCACCATCTGCACTCCTCCATGATTAATAATTTTATTCAATTTTTTTATACAATTAATTAATCAATCAAGAGGGAACCACATTTGAATTTCATTATACAACCTGTTGTATAATGACCAATAAACTTCCCTGTATCCTTGTATAACGCTGATAAAGTCTATTGCCCCTGGATAAATCCCTCTGTTTAACATCTTCTGTCGTGGTGCAGTGCTATCAATTCATTTTACGTCAACCAGCATAGATCTGCAGATTTAAGAAGTGTTGGTGCCATTTCATCTTCATGTTTAAGGATAACGGTATCAATTTCTTTACAAGAGACTCAGCATTTTTCTTTGAGTCTTCTAAAAATGCCTTTTATGATATTAGCAGGTATGGGTTGGCAAATTTTATACCACTGTATCAGCTGCAAGAACATACTGAACTGTGTTTTAAATGGGTTGTACTAATTTTAGGATCGATGTTAACAAAAGAATGTGTATGTGTGGATTTTAACAGTAAACAAAACACAAGTTCATGTACCAGAGAGAGAGGGTGTGTCTGGGTCTGGAGCTACAATCTCCTGAGGAACAATGATGGGAGGAATAGGCAACTCGACTTTGTCATCCTCAGACCCCCATCTACTCTTTCTTTTACGTTTGACAGGCGGAGTTTCTGTCTCCTGAATCTGTGGTACAGAAGTTGGGTTCAGCGGTGGCGGTGGTCCTGATAATGGCGGCGCAGCTGGTTGATTAAGGTATTTCCCCGACTCTGCTGCTGGAGGTGAAGAGCGCTGCGAGGCTGCGGCACGATACTCCTGTATTTTCTCTATGTAGAAGCGGTAGGCTGGACTTTGGTGGTCATGTAAAAAACTAAAGAACAACAGCAGATATTTTGTGTGAAGTGAGTGACACATCAGAAAGTGTAAAAAATAGGAAACACAGACACATATTCAGTGACTGACCTGAAGGCAGGGTTGTCTCTGTTGCGCTCGGCAGCGATGGCTTCCACCTCTGGACCGCTCTCCACCACAAACCTGGCCAGGTTCACAGCCACCTGCTTGGTTTCCGCGTCCACTGGGGGGGAGACTTTAAGCAGCCTATCAGTACTGGGACTCAATTCACACTACTATTGTACCGTACTCAACTGGCCCTCATACACCACCACTCTAGAGCCAATAGGGGATAAGAAGAGGAAGGAGGGAGCAAGGGGGGACAGTTATGATGAATGGGAAACTGTATGGATATGAGGCTTTGACTGTAACAAATGAGGACCATGTAAAGTCTAGAGAGGCCATGTCACATTCAGTGTAAACTTGTATCTTTCTTTATGTTTTAACTACATTCGAAAAATATTATTTATTTAACCTTTTTAAGCTTAAATTAGGCACAACTTAGGGGTAATAAAGCCAAAAAAGAGTGCACCACAATATATTGGCTAGAGTAGTAGTCTAGTGGTCTATATAGTCTATTCGAAGCTTCAAAGTCTAATCCTAGAACTAGTATGGTTAAGTAAAACACAAGACAAAAACAGAGAAACTGAACCAGACATGGCCTGTGTACTTAAAGCTTAAATAAGAAGCAGCTAGATGGTGAATCAGATAAGTAACTTAGCAAGAAATTATTTTTGTATGACTTTGTGGTCATGAAAGTCAGTACCCTCTAAAATGCATCTGAATACTTCTGTCGATTGCAAAGTTTCATTCAAGTCAGAGACCTCGGAGAAGAATCACATGCTATATTTAAGATGCTATCTTGACTGTCCACCCCCTATGAAATTACATTTTAGTATGTCTAAAAGGAAAGGCAAGACAAAGAAAACAGACCAAAAGCAGAGTGTGAGAAGAGTTTTCTCACCATTATCTGATGTATTCTCAGGTCTTCGCAAATCCCTTCTCAGTTCTGCAACCTTTTTTTTGTAGTAGAGATAGTTCAAGCTGCTCTTATCATATAAAAACCTAAAAGGCAAAGATAACAGTTGAAATGAGCTGAGTGTCAAAATACTGTACAGGAAAATAAATTTTGATTAGCCACACTATTCTTGAAACTTACGAGAAAACTGGATTGTCTTTGTAATCCTCCTTGGCCTTTTCCTCCAGCTCAGGTCCTCCTTCTGCCACAAAAGAAGCCATCTTGTTGATAATGAGTCGGGTGTCTGAATCCTCTGGGGGAGAGACTTTAAGCAGGCTATGAGAACATGTACTATAAGGGCACCTATGACAAAATGCCAGTCACAAGGCAACTGTGCCACTGGAGTAGGCAGAAGATGCACTGAAACGTCCAAGTCTTGGAGCTCTCCTTAGATACACTTAAAAACACAGGTCTTGAATTACCTTTCATTTCTATGAATTCGGAGTAATCAGCCTCTTCTTCCTCATTTCCATCATCTGGAGAACAAAACACACTTGGCCTCTGGCTTAAAACAGGACTCTTCTTGGACTGTGAGTAGTTCTTGAACTGACTAAGCATGCTACTGACTCCAAGGCCAGGCCGCTTGCCGACAAGGATGCTCTTTTTTTGCAATGCGTTCCCTCCTGGTGATGAAACTGAAGTTGAGGAAGCCCTAGTATCACTGGTGGAGCCTATTGAGAATATGAAACACACACATTTTGAAGATCTAGTTCCAGCTTTCCAGCAAATTTTATTTATTTATTTTTTTGCATAAGATAGATAAGTGTTCTTGCTCAACCAAAACATTGACCATAAACAACATACAGTAAATAAGTATTTTACAGTCATTTTAATGTTTCCTGTTCTTCTTTCCTTTGCTCAAGATGCACTGTTAAAAATCTTCTTCCTCCCTCATACTGAGCAGCTGTCAAAAAGACTTGTGAACAGCCTGAAGCCTCTTTATCTATCATTCACATGAGCCAAAATTATGAGGTTATAGCCACTACTATACATTGCTATTATCCTCTTGCTTTGTTTAACCATCTTACATATTACATGTGCTAATGATATGACAAAAGTATGACTGTTACCTTTTGATCAAAACTATGCAGCTGATGTTACTTACCAGACACATTGCTCGATTTCTCTTTCTGCATCTTCATGAACTGCTGTAAGAAGCTTCCATCATTTGCAAACTTGTTTGAGGAAGCTTCTTGAAGACTAGGGGAACTGCTGGGATTAGAATGAACAAAATATTTTTTGTAATTGTTTGCTGTTGTTGAGGCCATCCATTACAATAAAACACCAGGCATTACCGCCTTTAATGCATAAAAATTATTTCCCTCTGTTAGATTTTAGTGTCTGAATCCAAGTAGCAGGCCTATCAGTATATTCTTACCTGGGAGACAAGGGTTTACTCGTAGTTTGCACATTCATTTTGGCTTGCTCTGCCAATTTGGCTTCAATCTCCTTCTTCCTCTGAGCTATCAGCTTCTCTTGACGGAGAATATTCATGTTCATCTTGCTTTTCTGTTGCTGAGCAGGCTTGGACTTCCACCCTCCTCGCCCTAAAACAAAGTTACAAAATACAAATGCATATATGAAAGCAATAAGCATATTACATAGCACCAGGGCTAGAAGTTGAAGCGAAAGTGGCATTCTCGTCCTGCATCCTATAATATGTGAGCATTTGCATTAGTACTCAATTAAGTACTGCGGACTAACGTCAGGAAACAAGTAACGTCAGGTTGAGCTTCTTTATACTGATATCACTAAACTTAACTGCAAAGACTTTGAATTGGGAAAATTGGCGTAACAAATTCTATTGAGTATGGACATAAACGCTACCCGTCGCATACAAGGGAACTTCGGGGTTTTTTTAAGTTAAGCGCTTGCAATACCGATTTTAGTTTGATGAAATGCTAACGTTACATAGCTTGACTTAACGCTACTTGACAACAAATGTTTAACACTGGTTATGTCAGTAAGCTAGCTGCTTTACGGCTACATTAGCTAGCTGGGTAATTTAACGTTGATGACGATCCCGGCTAACTTAAGTGTTTATTGAGGACACATCTTACATATTAAATCAGCACTACAGTTTACACTTACCTGCATCGCTAGACTCCATACTTGCAGCAGGATTTAAATATTTATTTCGAAAAAAACGAACTACAATGAGGCCTCTGGGTGCTACTGTGGTAACTGGCTGAAGGCTGCTCACTGCGCTGGTAGTAACAAGAATTAGACTTCCGGTCAAAATTAGTTCAGAATAAAAACATATTTTTTGATCGTAGACACTGATTAAAGCACTTTTTTTTACATAAAAGTCAAATAATTATCACCCTCTTGTGCGTTTTAACAATTATGGAAATGTAGTAAATTAATATCACTTAAAATCGCATAATAATAATTGAGAAAAAGATTTAAATGATTCCAGAATAGTCTAGGGTTATGGAAATCACTCGAGAAGTTGTCTTTGAGCAGCTGGATTTTGCATTCCTTGTTTTGGTTTTACAAAAGTCTCATAGCCCAGTCTCATAGCCCATTTGTAGGTTTCCCAATCAATATGATCTTTGGATAATAATGTTTTCCCAAGCTTTATCTCTTTGTTTGAAGAGGATAAGAGGTAAGTTGATCCATTGCAAGTGTCTACCTTCAACTCTGATTGTTCTTATTGGGGCATGTTTATCAGTTATGTAATTTCGGAGTAGAAAAAGTTCCAAGCATCATTAACAAATAGAAATGCCTGAAATCTGTTTTATTTACAGAAACTATAGATATCATATCTAACATATCTAATATCAGTTGTGTTTTTTTTTTTTAATGTATGAATTGAATCTTAGTTTAGCCCTGTAAGAAAAATTAATAGTTAGCATAGTTCATTCCAGACTTCTCTTGGGTAAAAAAAAGCTCTCTGTATTTTAAAAATACTCAAAAATGCTTAGAGTTAAAACATTTATACATTTTAAATTAACATTAATGTGACGACTAAATTAAATGAAAAAGAAATGTTCTGATGCTGACGCTTTTATTTTAATGTAAATATTAAACCGGAAGTCTTACACTAATGTAAATTTTCGGGTGCCATAGTAACATTACGCTGACGCTCGTGTGTTTCCGTTGTCGCGGTGTCTTTCCTTTAGCAAAAGTCAGGGTTTGTTGTCCTCTCTTGCTACCCGTCCGTGTCGTACGAACTGGTATCCTGCTTAGAAATGGCTGAAGCTCCCCCACGGCCCTGCCGGTTTTTTTGTCACCGGTGCTCAGCAGAAATAAGTCCGCGTTTACCGGTAAGGACCAACGAGACATTTTTCCCTACTTGAGGAGAGAGGGGTTTTATTTCGGCTCGTATTGTTTCGTATTTGTGTGTGTTTGTGGCGCACACCCAGTCACGTCGACTCACTGCTGCTGTTTAGCTACGCTGAGTTAGCTAGCCCCATAGGCAGCAACGGTCTAGAGTGACAGTCAAGTGATTGTAATTGAGTTGGTGGGCGCTCTCGTGTAATGTTGTTGTATAATTTTGAGTTTTTAGCACATAATTTTATCAGTGTCGCGGTATAATCGATAGCAGCTTTGTAGAGCCCATCTTAACAGATTGTCAGGTCTCAAAGTGTTGGCGTTAAACATCAGCAGTCAAAGCTAAAAGCGTAGGTACACTTATTTAGTCAGGATTTGATTCTGTCGGGAGGCGATGAGGTTCCTGTTTTCGTTTATAATAATACGCCAGCAAATACAAAAACTTTACACGGAAATGTCTTTTCCAGTGGCTTGATGTTAACCTATTTTGGCTGTGCTGTAAAGGAGTAAAACTGCAATAGTATCCAAAGCCAGTCACAGTCAGTTAACCTTGCTGTTGAGGCAACAGCCCCCGTGCCTGCCTGCCACAGCAGTCTGTTGTCAAGCTATTCATGAGAAGCTTCTTGAATGGTACAGTAAAAGTTATATTATTGAGAGACAGCCAGCTACTTACCTGTGTCACAGCATAGTGTTATATGTACAAATTTAAAGTGCTCACAATGTGTGCTTCGTGTATGGTGTGTGGACTGCAGTTTGTGGTGGTATTGTTAATTGTATTGTAGTATTTCGAAGGGCACTATTTTGTTTATTCCATTAAAGTTACTGATGGCAAGTTATATTTTAGAAACACCTTCAACATGAAACAATTCCAGAGCAGCTCATATTTTCCTAAAAGAACATAAAGATGCATCAAAATCTTTTACCACTTTTAACTTTTAAACCCTCACAAGGATAAGATTCTTGCCAAGCTGTGAAATTAGAGTGCCATGGTTTAAGCTGTTTGTATTTTAGTTAAGATAATAGACATACTAGATATTCACATTTGTATCTTCATTGTAGGACTACACCTGTCCACGTTGTGAATCTGGCTTCATTGAGGAGCTGCCTGAAGAAAGAAGGTATGGTAGATTACTGTGTGTCCCATGAATCTGTTTATTTTAATTTCATTAACTCATTCTGAAGGCTTTGCTTTTCGATGTCTTTACCAATGTGTTTGTACAGTGCTGAAAATGGCTCCACATCCACGTCCTCTATCAGTGATCAGAACAGACCAGCCTTTGAGGTCAGTGTGACTTAATAAATTATATGGTTCAGGAAACATTTTGCCCCCTTCACAAAGTTTTGACATTGCCTCTGTCTTTTTTTTACTAGAACATGGATCACCAACATTTATTCACTTTCCCCTCTGGGTATGGTCCATTTGCCCTTGGGATTTTTGATGCCAACTTTGATCCTCAAACGCGGTTACCCACAGAGGACAACCGAGAGACAGAAAACAGGAGAGAACGGGAAATGGCATCACGGCAACGATACAGTCCACGACAACCACGGGGCCGACATGTACCGCGACGACAGGGCACGCGCCATGAAGGAGTGCCCACATTAGAGGGGTGAGACATTTTCAGCTGTAGAGTGTGAGTGGTAGGATATTTAAGGGACACAAAAGAATTTTGCTTCTTTTGTGCAAGTTATGGTCAAAAATACTGAACTGTAATTAACAGTTTTAGAACTTGGTAACACGATGCCTTTAAATTGATTGATTGATTGATTGATTGATTGATTGATTGATTGACTTTATTGTCCACCTCAGTGGAAATTTGTCTTTGGCCTTTCCAATACATTTAAAATACAAACATAACACAGTGCATCATTAAAACATTAAAAAATATAACATTCAGATAAATACAGGCAACAAAACACTACATACCAATAAAACATATCACAACATACAGTTGTGCAAATGGGCAGGTAAGGGTACATTATAGCCTACAAGAGAACACTTTTTCAATAGTAAAGTCTTCCCTAGTGCTGTAATTCTGCATTCAATGCCTGTTTGAAAGACTTCTTATATATGTCCCTACTTGTCTGCCAGAATGGAAGGCCAGAGGGAGCAACTCGTGCTCTGAGTTTAGTGGGTGTTAAGCATCTAGAGGTATTAATTTGGTCTTCCTTATACCGCACTATCAAATATGTCGCAAAGCTGTATTTGTGGCTTGCCAGTCACTTTCCCTGCAGTATTGAAAATTTTGGGATACTTTTGAATACAAAGACACTTAATTTAATGTAGAACTTTTGTAACTAACACATCCAGTAAAAATGACATAATGTGAACTGCCATACCCCTTAACTAAAGCATATTACCTGCCAGGCACAACTTTTGACAAGCTCCGTCTGCCACCGAAACAGCTGACTGCTTTATAAGTCCAGCTGCTACTTTTTTTATATATATATTTTAAGTTCATTGCAAACAATACAAACTCAAAATAAACCAGTCGGTGTTCTTAAATATGCCTAAGTGTCAATTAAGAAAGAAACAACAAACAATAAATGATGTGGAATGATTTCCAAGCACAAAATATCTCATTAGTCAAAAAGAGACATAGGAAGTACGGATAGGCATTGTATGGTGAGTGCTACTATACTGTATTTTTGTGACCATTAAAACATTAATGTGTAGAGACATTTTCAACTTTTGCAATTTATAGAGAAGACAAGTTTGAAACAATAAATGGTTGTTTAAAGTTTTGTGTTTTTCTGATGTTTTTTCCCCCCCTTTACAGAATTATCCAGCAGCTAGTGAATGGAATCATAGCACCTACAGCCATGCCTAACATTGGAATGGGACCATGGTAAGTTTAATAAAAAAAGTGGTGCATGTTTATTTATTTTACATCACCTAGTAAAAAGCTGCTTCACTGTGTTAACTCTTGTTAATTTTTTGTTGGCTACCTTCTTGTCTTTCAGGGGAATGCTACATTCCAATCCAATGGACTATGCCTGGGGTGCCAATGGTCTTGATGCAATAATTACACAGGTATAAATGAGAATAAACTTCATATCAATAAGACAGCTATGGTGTCCCAAGAACCTTTTCAACACAGCCAGGGAATTGTGCTTTTCATAATATCATAATTATTAATAAATTATACATTTGAATGATGTTCTATATTTGATAGCAATATAATGATACCAGGCTCTTTTTGACTTGTAGTTATTGAACCAGTTTGAAAACACGGGTCCCCCTCCTGCAGACAGGGAAAGAATAAAAAGTTTACCTACCATCTCCATTACAGAGGAACATGTGGGTAAGTCAATATTCATCTGAGAGACCTGCACTTATAGTTACTCACTCATCTTGTCACCAATTCTGCACCAGAGGCAACTCTACAGCTATTTTTGAGTGTTTTTCAGTGTTTTGCTTTGTACTGGCTTGATAGAGAGACACTAAAACCTTCTAGGCACACCTCATACAAAACTCTGTTGGCAGAGGCCTTAAAGCCAATTCAGTAACAGTGTTTTCTTTTTAAGTACAGAAAGCAGAAAATCATCATCCTCTGAATTTTAATGAACTATATTTTCCTTTTTATTTTTATCTTTATCTTTACAGAATATCATAGAAAGATTTTCACTTCTATTTTAATTTTTTAATTATGCTGTTGTTATTGGTAGAGAAGTGAAGTTCTTGAGTATAACCTCAAATGGTGGGTCTCTCACACATAGAAAATCAGTCAAGATGTTGCCTTGTGTTTGTGCAGGTGCTGGTTTAGAGTGTCCTGTTTGCAAAGAGGACTACAGCATCGAGGAGAGTGTTAGACAACTGCCATGCAATCATTTGTTTCATAATGACTGTATAGTACCATGGCTTGAACAGGTATGTGTGTCTATCAGGGATAACATTGGTATCATATAAATATATTTTCATATATGGTATGATTTATGTTTTGCGACATTCCTATTGTGCTTCTCTCAGCTTGTTGCTAGAAATGACGAATAATCAGCTAATTGGCTGTTTTATTTTCTCTGAAATTGTTATGGTTACTTCATGGGATATTTAAAGACCACAATTGGCCAACCCCTACTAAGCAGTTCTGTGCTTTTATTAGTGTACTAAAAACACTTGTTTTTCCATGTCTCCGACAGCATGATACGTGTCCTGTGTGCAGGAAGAGTCTTAGTGGACAGAATACAGCCACAGACCCACCAGGGTTATCAGGAATGAACTTCTCTCCCTCCTCCTCATCTTCTTCCTCTCCCAGTTCACCTAGCAATGAGAATGCTGCCAGCAACTCATAGATTTTTACTTTCACCGCCAACTCACTTCCGAAAAACCTCACAACGTTTGTCGAAGAGGATGCAGTGACTCCTCTCCACAGCTGAGACCAAGACAGTCGTCTCTCTCAATTCAAGGGGACGATATGAGCCGAGGCAAACTCTGAATCTGTTGCAGACTGTTAGTCATCATTCCTCCCCCTGTGCTGAACGGACGCTGGGTCCAGCTCCTGCTGCTATCGTCGCTGGGTATTTAAGGAGGTGGAACTGGGTGGTGTTGAAGGAGGATCCAGATAGGCTGTTAATAGTGATATTAAGATTGAGATTTTAACCAGAACTGGAGCAGAGTTTGAGTCAGAGTGGACTGCTTTTTGATGGAGACTTGTCTTTGCCACAAGGCTTGGACACATTTTATATTTAAAAGACAAAAATGCTTTTTTAAAAACCATTTCCTGTGGTGGTGCAGAGTACATAGATGTGTAGATAGAGAATTCATTTGGAACTGTTGGCCACTGTACAGCTAATGGATCAAACTAAAACCTTGTGGAAAGGAAACTGGGTGTATGCATCAGATTTTAATTTATTTGCACCTTTTTTTATTTTGCACAAAATTCTGTATCATGTTGAGAATGTGAATTTGGGTAAACTACTGAAAAAAATATTTTTCACATTTTTGCATTGAATAAGTCTCTGAGGACTTGTTTTCCTTTGTTTTTATTTGATTCTCTTTTTATTAGACTTCGATCCAGTGTACTTGGTTTATCTTGCCAAGGTAAAGATCCTTGCAGCTTCAGCAGTGGACAGTTTTTTAATTCCTAAAGTTAAAAAAACCACACAAACCTACGTATATTGAACCCTTGCCCAAGACACTGGTTGAGCCATGTAAAAGGAGAAAAGACACATAAAAACAGGCATGGGATCATCTTACCTCTATGAAACTGACCAAATGTGTTTCACAAAACAAGTGTTTATTATTTTATTCACAGATTTTTCGTACAGTTTTAATAAAATGCTAAAACAAATACACTTGGACTTTTCTCCTGATAATGTGCAGTATTAAAATGCTATTCTCCAAATACTGTTTCTTTTTTAGCATCTTATAATGCTCTATTATTGATCAAACTGCCATTGTTTTTTCTTACAAAGACCTCCAATTTTGTAATCTGTTCTTACCCAGATGAGAGGAAGGAAGGAAACTGTTTTTTTGTTGCCTGCTTTTGAGGTTTATTTTGCTTAAATGTCAACAGAGCGTGAAAATGTGTTAACAGTCTTTTTACAAATTGACCCAAGGATATTACTAAGTATTTAATGACAGGTAGCTTTGTGTACTTCTCAAAACCTTTTAATAATCATGTTGTAAAATTATGCTTAGATAATCACAGCTCAACCTCTTGTTTGCAGCAGTGGGACCAAACTTCCTCTTTTTAACAATAACAAAAATCTGTGCTTTTAACAAGATTAACCTCATGTGGCAGTTTTTCATGTTAAATGTCCATCAAAATTCAATTCTAGTAGATTTAGTGTGGCTTTTTTACACTGATAAATGGACAGAGACTCCTTTAATGTCAAAGTGAATGCAGATATCCATGTAGTCATCTAAATTAATAACATACATAATATAAAATACTATTATTAAACACAATTTTTAATGTTATTGTTTACACCTGCCTTTTCTGCTTTTACCAAGCCAAAAATTTTACTGTGGAAAGAGTACTGAATTAGGACAAACAGGTTTTATCAACTATACTATAAATACACGTGTATCTGAAAAATCCAATCTTTGATGAGTAGCATCAAGGCTAAACCTTCAAGTCAAGCAAGTCTGTGAGAGGCACAAGTGAGGAGACAGATACACAAAACAATTAATACTAAAAATGATAGTTCAAAATTTGGCCTCAGGCACTGATGACGCTGATTAAACCCAACATCAATGTTGATAAAATTAATTCTAAAGTACTTTCATGAACTAGGCAGAGTGCCAGTCCTGCATTTAGGTGGAAACATACGTGTTCGCAAGGCATTCAGCACAAGTCCAAGAAATTTTTAGAAATAATCAAGAAGCAGGTGGTGGCTGAATCATCATACTAGCAACCTGTGAGGTTTTCATATTCAAATAAACAAAGAATAACAAATTAAATTCATATTCCTAATGGTCCCAAAGTTGCTGTGCTGCAAAATTTGAAAAGCTGTTAGAATAGTTTTCATGGCTTATTTGCATGACCTTTAAAGAACAGATGCTCTGGCTGAGAAATTTTAGGTTAATTTGTTGGGAAACTGTATGAAAAGGGTGTGGAATATGTGAATTTTCCTCTTATTTGCATTTACTGCTTGAGGAACTTTGTGTGCCTTTTACTCCACAAAATCCTCACTTAATGTCCTCTATGTGGGTTAGCATCTTTCATTTTGATTAATGAGTGTACCCTTTTGGCTCCTGTATAGTACTACTGTGGCATATTTTAGGACCATTCATACCACCACTACTTGTCTTCTTGTACCTGTGCTGTTTTGCCATTTCGAGTGAATCACTCTGTTTATTAGGTCTCTTTTTGCCTTTGGTTGGAAACTACCTGAGAGCGTCACGCAGCTGCATCATCCTACCGGGAAATTAAACTGAACCCTGGTGCAGCTGTGTAGTTTTGACTAATGATGTGGAGGGAGGATGGCAGAGAGAGGGGGGAAAGAAGAGAGAAAGACGCTTATAAATTCCCAGAACTTGATTCAAAAGGTAGTCAATTTGTAAAAACTAGATTTAATACAACCTTGAGGTTGAAGTTGATTTTTCTTTGATTTTTTTCAGCAAACCTTACTTTGTAGCTCTGATTATATGTAATTTCAGCAACTGGTACCTGTTACATGGTCATATTGCTATTGTTACACAAGCCCTATGTGAGTGTTTCTACGTAAAACCAAGCTTAATCTTTTACACGTAACCAAAATTAGACTCAACCAAAACTAGATCAAAGAAAATAGGCTAGCTACTTTATCTCAAGTGACAAAGCACTTGATTATCGTGGCCCACATCCACAGAGTGTAGGGATAATGCTCTGCAGCAGTAGCTTTAAACAAAGGCACAAACATGCATTCACACATTCTTATACACTATTCCTTCCAACAAATAATAATAGAAACGATTCACTACTGCTCCACGACATGCTGTTTTATGCTTGTATCATGTACCGTAAACCAGAACGACATCAGTGATGCTGAAGCTGCATCAGAGCCGCCTTCATCAGCATGTGAGCTACATCAACACCTCTGCTGTCACAGGTAGCATCTGCATGGATTATGCATAAGCTGTCTCTGCCTATGAATGTTAAAACATTTTGGGCTGTTAGCTGTTAAGCAAGGATGTGAATAGCTAATTGATGGCTCCTCAGTGCTTTTTTTGGTGTTTCCCAAGCTCACACATTTTAAAAATAGGGTCCAGGAATGCACAGGATCAAAACAGTATAATTTTGTTGCTTGGGTCTATAATGTCTGTGCTCACAGTACACATTTTTACTCATCTCATTCTTTCCCCTAAACCAACATGTCCTGACTCTAAGGGACGGAAAGCACAATATGCTTTGACACAAAAATGAACCTTGTAAGAAGTGGAAGATATAATATATTTCCCCTCAGGAGCATGAACCCAACCACAAACACCTAAAGAATCAGACACTGAAAGGTGACTTGTATGACAATTAGCGTACCTTTTTGTCAAGACATGTACTAAGAGAATAGACCTGTTCCTTTTTCTGTCTTTCACAAAGTTGGACAGTTGTATGGTGTCCAAATCACATAAATGTTGATTATTCTTATAGCACTTTCTGTACCTCCCCTCCAAGGCCGCTAGGGTGCGCTCAACACCAACTATGGGTGACACCAATTCAGGGAGGTTGTCATTGAAAACACCTTCTAAAACACATGACATCATTTGAGTGCTCATTAACACGTGGCAAATTAAACTTTTGTTATTAGTACATACCGTTATCACAACGTGTTAAGCATCAATTTCCGTGTGATTGTTTGGATTGAGCCACTCGAGGCGATTCAAAGCTTTAGGTCATGACTGAGAGGCCTCAGCTGGAGGCACCTTGAGAAGAATTAGGAGCTGCATAAGCTAACAGTTTAATCATATTTGACGCCGTCAGGGGGCTCAATTAGTTTGATGTTTGAGCATCTTAGACACAATGACTAGTGAAAGTAAAAGCGCACTAGTTTGCAAAGAAGTCACGTCCACCCCTCCCTCTGTCCCTCTCCTTTCTCTCTCCCCCTCTCTTCTTCTTCTCTCCATCTCTCCTCTATCTCTGATTGGTTTTCTCCAAAGATAATTGGAAGCAAAATTTGATATGCTCAATGTCATGGACAGGACTGAGGTTTCACCGGCGTCTGCTGCCACCATGAAAAAGAAGGCGGTGGGCGGCAGTGGATGCAGCCACATCAGCGCTCCCAAGGCTGCCGCGTCCAAATGCACACGAAGCAATAGCAGCGGCCAGAACTGTCTGGACTCCGGTTCTCCCGGCACACCGAGCGGTAAGCAGCCCGGTGCGGCCAGCAACGTCGTGATGGACGAGACGGAGGATGGAGAAGAGGAGTCCAAGTTTCAGCATCCGCGATTGCGCCGAGCCGGGGGGAGCGGCAGCGGCGGAGGTGGAGGAGGCGGCAGTATTAGGATGAAGAACTTTACGCCAGGAGGGGGAGCCGCGTCCTCGAGTTCCAGGAGAAACTCCAGTAAGGAGCCCTACCACACGCAAACAGAGGACGCTACCGCCGCTCAACGGCCCACTGCTGCCTCCAGAACTACCGAGACCCAGACACCCAGTCCGGGCGATGCTGCCCAGCGCAGCGAGACCAGCAGAGCATCTGGGGCGGCGGCGTCGGAATCAGTGGTCGCGGTAGAGGTTTTAAACGCGACAGCGGGTGATGGTTGCAACAGTGTCGCTCCAATTTCCA
Source organism: Acanthurus lineatus (assembly GCA_029814665.1). Taxonomy (NCBI): domain Eukaryota; kingdom Metazoa; phylum Chordata; class Actinopteri; order Acanthuriformes; family Acanthuridae; genus Acanthurus; species Acanthurus lineatus. The sequence continues at coordinate 10,177,360 of JAPZDV010000004.1, read as the reverse complement.
GCATGAAATGCAACAAAAACGGAGAATGCAGGAGGGACTCGGGTACCGGGAGCCTGCGCTCAATCATCTCCAAGCAGGAGAAGCAGACAGGAGGGTCGGGGAGGGCCGAGGAAGGAGGGAGCGCCAAGCGAGGAGCCTGTAACTCGACCACCGCCAGCATGGACGGCTCGATCACACCAGGCGGGTCCCTGGCTGGGGGGCACGGAGGAGAGAGCGCTACCCCGGTGTCCAGCGGTGTGACCGAGAAAAAGGACTCCAAGGTGTCCTTCTCCAACGCACCAAGCCGGAAAGCCTCGTCCTCGCTGCACGGCCCGGCTCAGACTCAAACCCAGCAGCCCAGGAACTCTGTCACTTTCCAGAAGCCGGAGGATGGACCGCCAATTGTGCCCGCCGAGGATGCGGAGCCTCGGGGAAGCCAAGCCAGCTTCATGCAGCGGCAGTTTAGTAGTATGCTGCAGCCTGGAGTTAATAAATTCTCCTTACGCATGTATGGTAGTCAAAAAGCAGTAGAGAGAGAGCAGGAGAGGGTAAAATCGGCTGGAAATTGGATTATCCATCCCTACAGCGATTTCAGGTAAGAGCTGGGGCTGCCATTGGTCGCACGTTGAAAGTCATGAGGGGCCCGTATGGGTCCTCATTGTCATCTACAACTCACTTTATAGTGAGTAACCACTGTGACTCCATGGAAACACATGCATGGTTATTGTTCAAGGCTACAGGGCTAATTTGTAATTTCAATCAAATCACTGAATATGTAGAAATATTAATCGGTGCATTGCAACGTGCTGCCATTAATCCCCCAAACAACCTGTTGTCAGGCAAATGGACTTGAGCAAAGAGTGTCCTTTCAAGGTTGTAAACAAATCCTATTCCAGTCTGCTTGTATACAGTAGCATGTCTGGGATGCTCAACAAGCCCGGCCTGCTAACACAGTGCGCTCACGTTTAACAAAGAGAACATCGCTCTGGCGCTAATTTAGGCTCATTAAAATGCCATTAATGTCAAAGATCCGGATAGCCATGGTAGTATAAGCTATCCTCTGCGACACGAGCCGTGCCGACAGGATTTAGGCTACGCGTGTGTATGTGTGTGTGTGTGTGTGTATGCGATGCACTCAGTAATGGAATGTCACCTTGAGCCAAGTGTGCGAAAACCTCAAGCATGCTCACTGGAGACATATCCGCCTGTGACTCCCCGGATCCTTCATTTTAATGACGGATGCGCTCTGTTTACCGGGGCTCAAGCACCAATAACCCAGCTGGACACACAGCAGCTATTTTGTCAAACAAATATTTAGGGAAATCTAAAGCCAAGGAGGCTCCTCGTGACTCTGACTCACAGGCAGTGAATTAGCCTGTAAGCTCCTCTTTTTTTTCGACATGTACCAGTTGCTGAATTGCATTCGGGTCAGAAAATCAGTATGGTCGGTCTGTTCTCCGAGCTGCTTGCTTTCAGCACCTCAAGGAGCGGACAGCTCCCGTCTCATTCCGAGTCGGCTCGCGCTTTTTTTTTTTTCAGCGCTTCCTTCCAACCCCCTCCCCTTCTCAGCGCCATTCATGTTTGGCCCATTTGTATCACATAACGCCGAGTCAGTCGACCACTAAAGGCTAAACTTGAGACATGTTTTCAACAGCAGAGATGTAATTTGAGGACACTCCACTTTGGAGACTTTTTATGCGGCGAGCAAACTCCCACATGGTGAGAAGCTATGCTAATTAGCTTATGCTAATGAATGCAAAGTTAAAGCAGCAAAGTTCAAGCGTTGTAACCCAGGTGGCTATTGTTGTTGCCGTGGAGTGGAGGAGTCAGAGCTTGTTGCATAAGTCGCAGTGTAATGACTCAGCGCTGCACCTGTCCTGCAGAGCCTCCCCTGACAGACTCAAAGCTCACTACTTTTACTCTGTCTGTCCCACTCAGTGTGCCACATCACTACTGGCAGCAAATAGCTAGACAGTCATCTTATTGGTATCCATGTTTACTCAAAGGTCGATAAGAGCTCAAAATGCAGCCTGATAGAGAGAATCTAATATTTTATTAGAGTCCTTGAGATCCCACGTCCTCTGTAACGGCTCAGGAACTTGGACTTTTATTAAACAAATACTTAATGACTTTTATCATTTTATTAGGATTGAGTGTAAACAGATTTTAATCTTCTACAGGAAAAATAATAAAAACAAACCAACGGTAAAACATGGTTACCTAGAATACGCATACCGATATACCTGTGATTGGTGTTGAGAGTACTTATGATGCAAACCCCTCCTCATACTTGATGAAACAAACAAAAGACAAACCATAACAGATAACATATGTGATATATAAAATGTGATGTGTTCTATAAAGTATTTAATATTTCAGTGTTCAGTGATACTTTGTTTTTTGTCACATTCATCAAATGTGACAAACTCATTTTCTTCTTTGCAAATGGCTTTAACACTTTATACACATGGGGATTTAATGTTAGAAGAAAATAAAAAAAATTATTTTTTGAATTCCAGTTCCTAGTGCTTTCTTTTACATAAAAGTGGGCTGAGTGTGAGTAAAGTCAACAAAACAATTGGGTTAATCCTTAAACTTACTTAAACTTTGAAAATGCAGCCTTAAGTGCACTCTCACTTAAGTCAGTCATAGCCTAGAAAACTACCATCAAATAAAAAAACATATCAATCCATTTTCTAAAAACATACATTTGACTCCTTATACATAGACAATCATGAGATCAATTTTCTTTTACTGTAAGTGCATGGAAAAATGCTTATATCTAATTATTGGAGTATGTGAATCTCAAAGTTCAGCAGAATATATCCCTAATGGCTTTCTGCATGTTCAGCCAGGCAGAGTGTAGCTCCTACACTTGGTTTACACTTTTCCATCTTGAGTTAGGAAGTCTCTTGTGTCTATCAGCTTCCTCCCTTTTCTCATCTGATTCTATTTTTGCCCCCTCCCTCCCTTACTTCCCCCCCTCCTTTACCCCTGATAACACACTGTCATGTGCACACCACAACTAAACCCATGCCTGCTAGGTTCTACTGGGATTTCACAATGCTGCTGTTTATGGTGGGCAACCTGATCATCATCCCCGTGGGCATCACCTTCTTCAAGGACGAGACCACTACGCCCTGGATCATCTTCAATGTGGTCTCCGACACCTTCTTCCTTATGGACCTGGTGCTCAACTTTCGCACCGGAATCATCATTGAGGACAACTCAGACATCATTTTGGACCCTAAAACCATTAAGAAGAAGTACCTAAAAACATGGTTCATTGTTGACTTTATCTCCTCCATCCCAGTGGATTACATATTCCTCATAGTGGAGAAAGGGATCGACTCTGAGGTGTACAAGACTGCTCGGGCCCTGAGGATCGTCCGCTTCACCAAGATCCTAAGTCTTCTGAGGCTGCTGAGGCTCTCCAGATTAATACGCTATATCCACCAATGGGAAGAGGTAAGTGCATGACTGGGTCTCTGTAAATATTATATGAACGCTAATCACACAACTCACAGCCACAAGAAGAAAGACCCAATCTAGTCTGTGATAAAAGGTCACTGATTTGCCTCCAATATGTTGCTTTTGGCTCGTGATCAAACCAACAATCTGCTTCTCTGTCTGCTCTGGGCAGCCTGCTCTCCTCCGCATGGAGACTCGATGTTAATGTTCTCACCTGCCACCTGGTGAGAAATGTCTAATGTCAGGAGCGTGTTTGAGCTTTAACAAACTTTGTTTTCTAATTACTGTTATTGTCAACTCACCCCACCCCATCCCTCTGTCTCCCTGTCTGACCTGCCAGTCCCACAGGTGGCATCAGGCTGTCTCATAAGCAGCCTATTAACAGGGCTAACACAGTTAATCAATTAAGGTGCCAGAAGAAGAGCAGTTGGGGTAGAGGGTGATGATAATATGCAGCACTAGGGGGCTGTTGACTGCGATTATATATGTAACTAATTGTTCATTTAAAAAGCATCAGAGAGGTTAGATAAGCAGACATCTCCTCAGAGGCCTGACTGGCACATTTTAGCTGAAAAAAGCGGTGCTGTGAAAGGTGAACTCCCTGCATCTTGTAGACTAAAGTCAAAGAATCCTCTCCTACCCTGCCTGCCCACTCAGCTTTTATCAACTCAGTTAGGGATGCACCAGTTAGGTGGGGGTACTGCTCCAACTCTCCTTGGACTCCTCAAATGAAGGAGAGTGGCCTGGGAGACAGAAGGTCCAACGATGTCACAAGATTACACGACTTTTCGTTCATGCCAGTATTGGCAGCTTGGCGTTGGCATTTTGCAGGGGTGAGCAGCGCAGTGGGGCTTGGCTGCTAACTTGACCTTTGGATAATTGGATTTCTGAAGATATGATGTGATGTGCATACATAGTCACTCACAAAGTAGTGCGTGATGAGAAGTGATACTTGGCAGGCATGGAGAATGAGAGCTGAGATGTGATGGACAGTGAGACGCTGACACAAGAAATGCGCAGTTTCAAATCATCTGATGTAGTTTATTTTGAAAATCCAAGAATCTGAACTCTGGGCTACTTTTAGTTCCTGTAGGTTCCTTGGAGCTGTCCATAGCGCTGAACATCTTTATCAGTGAGCAACTGTGACAACTGTATTCAGTAGAGTTCCCTTTTATCTCTCCTCAATGAAAAACGTATGACAAATTACTTTATTTTTTCAGCTGCTGATTGATAAAAAACTGACCATGAAAAATTCATAAAGGTTAAAGCAGCATTTAGAGAAGATCAGCACATGTGATTCATGTCCAGTCTTCTCCTAATCATCATCATCATCATCACTCCAATCACAGAGTATCACTTCTCCCTTAGTTGCACTGAGTAAGTAACACGGGACTCATTTCTTGATAATAGACTTTATTAGACCTTTCTACATGTTTTTACAATGAAAACTGTTATTATGTCTACAGACCTGTGCTTCCATTAAAAAGATAATAATACATTGGTATTAATAGGTAAAGCATCAACAAGAAGCAATTCAGACAGCTGATAAAGGATTAGCCTAAGTGACTGTCCAGTGTCTCAAAATGATTGATGTGTGAGACGACATAGACTATCAGTTGTTAAGGATCATGATGGTCCCTGTCCATCATTCTGTGTGTTTGGATGTGTTTGTGTGTGTGTACATGTTGGCATGTCTGTGTTTTTAGTGTATCAGTGTGCCTGCAGGCATGCGTGAGTGTTTTGTGTGTGTGACTGGACTCTGTGCATGTTTGAGCCTCTGATTGATGTCATGTTTCTCAGTGTAACAAATGTCTTGCCTGCTCCTGCTGTGTTTGATTTGGGACTGATGGGAACCTGTCTCTCCTGTTCATTAATCAAACTAAAACCCAAAAGAGACTGTGGAGCCAAGTGGGAAGTCTATCCTGCTATTTAGATATGAATCCAGAATATTTGGTGTTTGATTAAGTTATAAGACCCATATTTACTGAGCTTATTAATTCTACATCCAACATATTTGTCTCAGTGCATCTAAGTCCAGTTTAAACTTCTTTTCTTATCTTATTGTCTTGTTCCAGATCTTCCATATGACCTATGACCTGGCCAGTGCGGTGATGCGGATCTTCAACCTGATTGGTATGATGCTGCTGCTGTGTCACTGGGATGGCTGCTTGCAGTTCCTGGTTCCCATGCTGCAGGACTTCCCCTCAGACTGCTGGGTGTCCCTCAACAAGATGGAGGTAAGTGTCAGGGAATCATGTCTGTGCATACCAAGTCACAAATATCACTCAAAATCCTGGAACTGGATTTGCATCTTTTACTCTGAGTTGATTGGGAAAGATCAATCGGCGGTCACAGAATATTGATGAAAGTTTCTGACCCTTACCAGAAAATATTGGCTGAACGTCAATCAATACCATGACCATGATAAACTAAAACAGGAAGCTCAATGTTCATGTAAGGATATTGTTGTCAGTAGAGGAAAGACTTAAATCCGTTTCAAAGAACTTTTTTGTATTTTAAAGATCAGAAAATGGGTTTATTTTCTTGTCAACTCATCTTTGTTGCAACAAAAAGTAATCATTTGGGTGAAAAAACTTCTCAAATTTCCTTTAAAAAAAAAAATGGAAGAAACCTCAGGACGTGCAGCAGAGGAGGAGCCCTCTCCCGGAATGGACAGGCATGCAAGAGATGTCTCATGTACAGAATGGACCAATCAAAAATTATGGATAATGATGGGAAAATTACAATAAAACAATTAACATATTTTTGGTAATCTAAATGTACAATGTCGACCAGCAAACTTAGATCAATAATGCCAACATGCTGATTTTTAGCACCTACGTTACTCACCTAGTTCACTATCTTAGACCTGTGTGTTAAAATGCTGACATTTCATGTCTAGCAGCAAATACCAAGTACCACTGAGGGTGGTGGGAATAGTTTTACATAAAATATTGAAAAACAACAACAAACTATTGGCCAAATTATTTTTGGACCTGGCGCTGGTGCTACATGTGAAGTCAGAGGAACCCCAAGATCATCAGGAGTTGTCCTCAGTGCAAAATGATGTCTCTTAAGTTGTTCTTCTGCAGTTCGTTCAGTTCAATTCATGTTCCTCTCCGCACATGAAGAAAACCCACACACACTCATGTCTGTCGATCATAATTACACATATAAGTTTTTTTCTCGACAAGAATCCCTTCACTTCCTTTTTTATATATATAAGTGTTACTCTGCACCTTTGCCTCTATCTCCATTTACTCCGCTGCTCATCAAACATGAAACTCATCAGCAGCTGTCTGACAAACTGTTCTGAAAAACTTTTGTGCCATAACTTTGTTCATCGACACTTTCAAGCAATAAAAAATGTCCTGTCAGCATCTGACAGTAATATTCATGTAACTTGGCAGGCTAACGTTAGCTGACATTATCTACACTGCAGATTTGTTTGGACATGCTCGATGGATAAAACAAGAGATAAATGGATTTTCAGATCCTTTGGTTATACATGAGAGCTCATCATTTCTCTTTTTCCAAGTTTGCGACTAAAAACAGAACACGTTGCTGTCATCGTTTGGAAAAAAGTGAAAATCAGCTTGCAAAATATCCATCACAGCTCCATCTGGCCTCTCCTCTGATACCTCTTTGCTTTATCAAAACCCCACCCTGCAGCTTAACAGGATTGGGTCCTCAATAATAATACTTATTAACCACGGCTGTCTAAATCTTTGTTTGTACGAAGGTCTTTGGTACACTGCATGCTGCTGCCGTGGATAAAAATGAGAGGTGCTTCAGGTTAGCAGCGATAGTTATATCTAATGTAATTTGAATCAATATGGTCCACTTTGAAAACAGTGCACTGTACTATTCAGGGAACCATTATCATCCTAAGTAATGGCTGTTGTGATTGTGCTATTACTGATTCAGGGGGAAAAGCCAGTATTTCTTTCCAGCAAATCAAGAAAATGACTCCTATCACTGTCCTCTGCAGTAGCATTCAGCCGTTGTGCCAGACAACAACCAAAGGATACCAATGAAGGAGCTGTGAAAAAGACAGATTTAAGCACACCTCTAGCTCCATCCGTGCCTCCTCCTCAGCTTGGTGGGGTGATGACAGGAAAGATAAAAGGGGAAAAACAGAGGGAAGGTGGGGGAATATGGCCAGGCAGCTGGGCTCTTTGTTGCCACATCTCTCTCAGAGATAAAAGCTGGTTGTTTATAGGTCTGTCTGTCAGCTCAGCCTTTTACTGAGGGGAGACCACACTAACCCAGACATAGGGCACAGGTCCAAATGGGGTTTTAAACAGATTGGGTCCCACTCCCCAACATAGTCAGAGCCTGCCATGACTACTTGTAAATTTCAGATTTGAAGTATTTGCTGGATGAATGCTCTGACCCTTATTTTTATTGATGTACAAGAGTAATTTCAGATTAAACAAGTTAATGTGGTTCTGAGAATAAATGCCTTCCCTTTTATGTTAGTGGAAGGCAAGGAATTCCCCTTTAATATGCCAGTTGAAGACATACTGCAATTTTACTGGCACTAGTTCATAGAGTTGGACAATATTGACAAAAATCATATATTACAAGATTGACTAGGGCTCTCATTTTTTTATGTGGGGATATTTTGGGCCTGATGAGTGGTGCTTTTACGTAACATTTAATCAAAATTAGCTGATGGTGACATAATCTTCGGAAGAGGTAGAGGCATTTTCTATTTATATCACTCAGCTTAAAAAATAACAAGTTCATAAAGTAGATTCACATTACTGCAGGGTAACCTAAAAGATAATAAAAGGTCAAATTTGAGCTTCACGTACCTCAGTGTTGCATTATGCTGAATGCAGAGAACAAGAGAATTAAGTAAAAGCAGGTGTGTCCATAGTCCACAGACACACAAAGTCTCTGATGTCATAAACTAAAAAAACTGCATTATCCACTTCCATTAGTCACTCAACTGCGTGTCCTCCACTAAAATACAAACACACAGACTCACACACACACGCACATAATAAGTCCTTGTATTGATATCATAAAACCACAAACAAAACAGTCAAAGACTATGTTGATTAAGTGAGAGCTAGATCGCTTGATCATTTAATTGATTTGTTGATCAGAAATTTAAGAGTTAGTTAATTATTAATAGTTAATCATCCTTTTTCCAGACATTTATCAGACCCTATTCTTCTGTTGAGATAACATGCTGTGTTTTTTCCCTTTTAACATAATGTAAACAGAATATTTTTAGATTGAGGACAAAAAAAACTGTTTGAAGACGCCATCTTGGTCTCTGAGAATTGGTTATTGGCATTTTTTTTTAACACATTTTCTTTGTAAATTCTATGCAATAGATAATTTATCATTTAATCAAAAATCAAGCTTGCTGATGATAATTGTAGCAAAAGAAATATTTATATAGATAGTTATATTTATACACTGATAGTATGGTCTTGTGTGTATAAAATACAAAAAATCCTATAAATTTTTCCTGTTAAGCTCAAACTTTATGGCATTACAACCTTTACCTCAAGGAAACTTGAATGTTTCTGCTTTTATAAACTTATTACACTCAAGAGAATAACCTTGTGCTGAACTCCAGGATGATGAAGTTTGGGGCTGATGTGCCGCTGACTCCTCCATTGCTCTCTATCTCTGTATAATCAAAGACAGTCAGTCTCCAGAGAGCCGTCACTTTTCAGACTGAAGCCCTGCTCTGGCATGGTACAGGCTGCCTACAGCCACCTGAGACCACCCCCCTATTGAGTGGCTGACAACTTGTAACATTAGCCATTGTGCTGCAGCCAGGCCATCCATCAAGCCCCGCACCCTACAGTGGCTCTGGTGGTGTGGGGCCCACAGGCAGGACCCATGGAGGGTGTCGAGAACACTCTGTAACTCTGAATGACATCCACCAACCAGTAATTGGATTCACTGGAACTTGTAATACCTCAGGGAACATAGGTTGTTTCTGCAGCACACCTCGACTTCCGTCCAATAACTTCTCTTAGTTTATATTTAGCATTAGCTTTACGCTGCCTTGTCAGCCACATAGCTAATCTTCCATGGTAGAGTGCGTTTTGGTGGCAGAGCCTTGCCTGTGTTAGTGGAGTACAGGGGCGGCTGGGTAATAATAGTGACAGCAACGGCACTAACCGACAGAAACAGGGTGTATAGTTTCAACACTGTAATTACAACTGTGTGTGTACCCATCCCTTACTGTATCCACATCCTACGATCCCTCGCTGCCATCAGCAGGAGGGGCTTTGCAGTGCAGTGGTCTGCTCTCTTGCACATGTGTTAAATCACTTTGTTTACTCACCACGTTTAGTTTGACCAAACAGTGTCACAGACCTAATTTGATTTACAAATAAAGAGCGAGAGCAGTCATCTCACTTTTGTAAATGGACTAGTAGTTGGGTGGTGTTTGCTTCCTGGGCGAGGAGAGAAAGGGATGTGATTATCTTTGTCCCAGAGGACCTCAGGTGTTTTTGTTCTGAAGGATCTCATTGTGCTGAGGACAAGCAGTTTTGCAATATCCTACTCAAGTAAGAGGAACCTCACTTTAACATCACACAAGCTTACTTATGTTGAAAGCTGCTCAATCGAAAGTGTGTATGTTGCTACTGAGTAACAGTTGCATGTGATCATGCTGAAAGAGGCAATGTAGTATCCTTTAAACTATTTCAAATTAATACATCCTGTTTAATTACACTCTAGTGCAGTGGTTCTCCAAATTATTTTCTAGTAGAAGAATTAAAAATTACTATGAGTTTTCTTCAAAGATCCTCCAGATGATAATAAAATAGTTAATGGAGTTTGAAAGACACAGGCTTTATCAAGCACTTGAGTTATTAATTTGCATAGCAGGAAATGTAGAAGCTTTTATGGAGCTTGACCCAAACTGGAGAGTCTTGTCTGCATTTGATTTTAACTATTCTTTCATCAATCTGTCTCTTATTATTCACTCAGTTTAATGGATGTGCAGTTCTTAATTTATGAAGTGCCCCTATAGACATAGAATAATCTATTCATATTCAGAAAAATAAAGAAAAATTTATAGTTGTGATCAGAATACTGGTAACAGCACTAAATACTAGTGTCATCTACTTATGTATGTGCTTTTTAAAATGATTTTTTGTGTCTTTTAATATAACATAATTTGACACTTTTTGGATTTGGGCTCATGTGTTTTCTTCAGTTTGGAGCAGGTTAGCAGGCTAGCCAGGCTAACCTAGTTCCCTCTGCTTCCAGTCTTGCTAGGCTAAGGCCAACTCTAGTTCCTTACATATGTAGAAAAAATCTCCCCATGTTGCACAGAAACATAATAAACATAGTTCCCAAATTGCTGAGCTAAAAACAGAATGAATTCAAATTTAAATCAGAATATCTAGCACTACTTTATTTTGGCCTTTAAATGAACCTTCAGGGGACAGAGAATGCCTTGAATTACACATTCAAAAACAACATATTCCACTGCCCACCTTGCAGATTGTAAAGAGAAGCACACTCACTGAGGCAGATGAGAAGAAAGGAAGAAGTAGACAGAGCTGACTGTACAATAAACTCAGATAAGCCATTGTAAACTAAATTGGTGGGTGTTAGACAGGAACAGGCCAGAGGCTTTGTTACATGTGTGTCTATTATATTTGATATCTGTCCAGCTCATCACCCGTCTACCACGAACATATTTGATTGGTCATTCAGTGTGATATAACTTCATTTTCCATTATCTGCTTCACCCTGCCCTGGTCATTTCTTCCATTCCAGCACCCATTGGTTCGGCACAGAACCCCAGTCCTTCACCCCTCAGTGAGGCAGGAGTGAACTCAGAAGACTAGTAATGGGGCAAAAGTTCATCCTCCATGCAGCTCTTTGAGTGCCCCTTATTTCGTTCATTTTTAACCAGCGGCGTGACTCTAGGAAGGGCAATGTCTGTCGTCCAGTCAATCCACCACTTTGATCCAATAATTATTTGATTTATTTCCATAAAATGTTAATGTTTCATAACAATCACAGTCAGCAGGAAATTCATTGAAATGATTCAGCTATCCTCTAATTTTTTGATGAGTTGACATTTGAGGTTTAGAGTGAAATGTCTTGGATAAAATACCTTGCAATTTGAAGCACATGTTCCCTTCAAAATTATTGTCACTCAGTCTCTACTGTACCTTGTTCTTCTTAGTAAGTGTTAGCATGCTAACATGCTAAACTAAAGCGATTACACCATCCTCTCACGGGCCAGCTCTGTAATATCTTGATGCCAGGCTCATACATATCAGCACTGTAATGCTCATGACAAACCTTTGATAACATTTTTCTATTTATGTCGCCAAAGACCTTTTCTTTGCTTAAGCCCAAAAACTGATTTGTCACAATTTGTTTTTCTTTCCAATGAGCAACAGCCTTACAGAGCTGCTAAAATGGCTATTGAGTCATTCTTTTGTTTTCTTGAAATAAACACACCTCTAACATTATGTTACATACACATAATTAACATGCATGTGAGCATGCTGTTTGGAAGGTGAAATACACATATGAGTATAAATGTGAGGCAGCAAGGTCACAGCTGCATACACAAAAAGGCATTTTAGGACACTTGAAGATAAATTTAGAGTCCATTGCTTTATCAGCCAACTTCAAACAGACTATCTGCAGCGTATGGAGACGGTGATTACCAACAAAGCAACGGATAGTTCCCAAACTGAAGTCTCTGGGGAGGGCTGTTGAGACTCATGACGATGTGGAGTCTTTCTCTCCCTCTCTCTTGCCTGTGCTATTTCAGAATCAAAGTGCTCATCGTTCATCTATTATTTAATCTGTTTCACTCCACTGTTTCTCTTTCTGTTTTCACATACACCATTTAGCCTCAGTCCACTTGGTGGAGCTGTGTTTATTTTTGGAGTCTTCATTTTCCTCTGCTCATGACGGAGAAGTTTGTCTGTCACTGTGTGGCTATTTAATGTCGAATACAGATCTCTGTACAGAAGACACAGGGTGCTCTATTGTACATGTATATTGCTCATTTTCTTCACTTCTAAAGGGTCAAAAAATGACTGAATTAATTATTAATCAATCAATCTATTGTACTCAGCATAATATTAAAAAACTTTGAAGACAGGGTAAGATAAAGGTTTTCGAAACTCTGAAACTAATCAATGAATCATCTAATCAGCTTTACTCTGCATAAAAACAATAATAATAATATAAAATAGCTTTAAAGTGATCATTGCTGCTAATATCTAAATTAAATATACCACCTTTTTTAATTTTTTTTTTACATAATCTAAATGACTCAGTGCTCCTTTTAGGAAATGAGAAGATTCACATACTTCTCAGTCCAAACATGTTATTTAAAAATGGATTGAATTTTCTGAAAAGGGCATTGTCACAAATATGAAAACAGCTGAAAACAGTGTTCTTTCTCTTAGCTCATGAAATGTTGACCTTTTGCAGATACATGAATTAAACAGGATGGGGACAGAGCTTATGTAGTTGCTTTTAAGAAGCCAGGGAGAAGATGGTGTGTTTCATAATGTGGTGGCAAAATCACTAATAGACTGCTAATGCACTTCTAGAAGTTAAAAGAGAGGATATAGTTCAATACCTTGTCTATCTGAGTGGAGACTAGACTGTAACCTCGGTGTTGCCTGCTACAAATTTAGAGATGTGTGTGTGTGTGTGAGAGAGAGAGAGAGGAATCATGATAGAAGTGTTTTTATACTCTTGAAGCCAGGCTCTAAGAGGTTTTTAGGATTCTGTTTTTAACTTCATTTCTCCATGGTCAAAGGCTTTAATAATACAGTTTCATTACAGAGAAAACTAGTTTTTTTGGTAGTGGAATAATTTAAAACCTACCCCAAAAAATCCAAGGTTCAACCTCGGCTTTTAGCTTTAACTTTAATTAACTGGCATCAGCAGTCTGTTCAGGCCGAGGTTACCACAGTCACCCCTCACTGCTAATGAAAGAAAAGAGAAATGAAGGAAGCCTGGTGGACAAAAGTATCACTTCAGATGGTTAAGACTGCTCAGTCATCCTCTCTTTTTTTCTGATGAAGGGAGTTTTGGCATAAAGCTACAGTGGAATAACTGAGTCACAGCTTACGTTTGGAACAGTAAACCAACTGCTGTTCAGATGTTCAAACAACATGACCAGTGGCTCTTGATGTTATTGTAAGTTATGACCTGAGGTTCGCCCTTTTATGAGTCCAAACACCAGCAGCCTGGTGACCGCTGTCTGGCTGTCACTGCCTGCAGTAGATTCCTATTCACACAGCACTGAGAGGGCATATTTAATGACCTCTCATTATTATTCCTCTCTGAGGAAATAATTTCCAAACCGTCTCTATTTTACTGATTAGGCCTCGAAGGATTCCCCCGATGTCATTTCCTCTTCCTCACTCTTTCCCTCTAATGCAACTCTGTCCCCGGAGTTCTCATTTGTGTAAGTGCTATTCCATGACCCTGCTGTCCCAACAGCTTTGCTTCTAGTTCCCTTTTCTCTGCCACCACTCTCCCTCAAAACTTGTGTTTTTATGTAACATTGATGTCTGCACCTGTTTGTTTTCTCTCTACAGAATGATACCTGGTCAGAGTTGTACTCCTTCGCCGTATTCAAGGCAATGAGTCACATGCTGTGCATCGGTTATGGCCGGCAGGCCCCGGAGAGTCTATCAGATATCTGGCTCACCATGCTCAGTATGATCGTAGGAGCTACTTGCTATGCTGTTTTTATTGGCCATGCAACAGCTCTTATCCAGTCCCTGGACTCCTCCAGACGTCAGTATCAGGAAAAGGTGAGGAGCTTCATTAAATCAACTGTGTCCAATGTCTCAACACTTTTCTGTTTGCTGTTTCCTGTTTACCACCTTACATCAAGTTTTCCACAGGAATAGTTTGAAACTTTGGGAAATATCTTGATTTTTTTTCCTACTGAGACTTTGATGAGAAAGAAACACTTTTCTTAGCTCTGTATACAGTGTATATCAAACTAAGACAAACAGCTAGCAAACTTAGCTTAGCTTTAAAAACATTAGGAACAGCAAGCCTGAGCTTGTCCAATGGAAACAAAATGTGCCCCCCAGTCCCCATACAGCTCTTTAATTAGCACCTCACACTTAGTACACAGACATGAGTGCAGTGTTAATCTTACTCTCCTCATAATAGCAAAGCAAACAAGGTTATTGCCCAAAAATTACGTTTGTATTTTTTCAATAACTTAAAGGTTGTTAAAATCACCTTTCTCCAAGTTGACAATATCACATGTTTATTGTATCAGCTTGTTCCAGTTCTTGGTTAAAGCTATAAGATGTGCACAATAAAAACCATGCCATGTAAGGCTGCAGCATTCCAGCAAATTTAAATATTCCTGATGTTTTGTGCAGTGTTTAATAAACATTTTCACAAAATTGCACAAAGGGTATCTTTGGAAATTTTGATATCTCAACTAGAAGTAAAAGAAAAGTTCTGTGAGTTTCAGGAGTACTTGGTATCTTTGCTGACCTTATAAAATATAATACACAGAGTTTTCCATTGGCAGTAGGAGCTGTTTGTTATGAAACTGCAGGTGTTGACATGGTTAAAGTGATTTCATCCAAAGATTCATAGTTTTAGATATATGTCTTGAAAGGTTGCATTGATAGATGAAATGTATTCTTTTATTACATATTCAACAAATAGGAAGAGAGAGGGATTTAAACAAGACTGAAAAAACATCTTATCAACAATGTAAGTGAACAAACATCTCTTATAGTTTGGAGCTGGAAAGTAGTTTCTTACATGCAGTTACCTTATGCATCTTATGAGGAGAGGTAATCACCCAATTACTGCTGATATCTTTAGTTTGGAATCAGAATCTGTATCTGGAGTGCAATTTTTTTTACATTGGTCAATTTTTTTTTATTCTCTCTGTTGATGTGGGTAATTGAACAGCTCACTTAGACATGCATATTTACTGTTATTGCTAACAGCTAATTCATTATTGTTGATTATTTGCTGCACACATTAAACAGGATTTGAATCAAATGAATAGTACTTTTGAAAAGTATCTACTTCTGTGCACTGTGGTGCAGCAGCAGCACAGTGTAGCATGAGGTCACACCGAAACACGTTCCCTTCGGGTTTTGGCCTCAACAGCACATTATCAGATCCTGTTTAACCCTCCTTTAAAATGCATATTGACATTAGAAAGTATTTTTCCCTGATGATCACGGGGAGGATGGTGATCAGAGCAGAGCTGATCAGTGCTGCAGCATGGCCTGTAGTGGAAGCAGCGCAGCCTCTCTGTTTCCAAGCAGAGTCTCGCTGGCTGGGGAGCAGGGGGAGTGTTGCTGGCTTTCAGCAGCCAATCAGAGGCTACGGGTGTGTTCGGCCAGGTAGAGCCATGTCGCCAGGGGCTTGGCGTATGTGTGTGTGTGTGTGTATGTGTGGGAGGGATGCTGATGTGGGTGAGGGAGTGAGAGAGAAACATAGAGAAAGAGTGTGTGTGTGTGATATGATGTCCCCTTGGGCAGCAGTAGAATTGATGAGGCAGCAGACCTGTGTGTCCTGCCAATGTCATCCTGAAGGTGACGTAAGCAACCATGGCTGCCTCCTCTCTCTCTCTCTGATCACTCACTCACTGGCTCTCACTCTACCTGCACTCTGTATCATCTGTTATGCATCTTTAACCACCCCTCTTTACGTTATCTCATCCCCTCTTTTCTCTCTTTTTTCCCCTCCGAATTTCTGCTTTGTCTCTTATCACCCTCTTGTCTTCATCCTTTCCTTCCTCTCTCTCCCTCTCTCTCTCTCTCTCTCTCTCTCTCTCTCTCTCTCTCTCATCTCCTCTCGATCTGAATTCCTCTCTTTTTCCTCCACTCCTCCCCTCTCTCTCCTCTCTGGTGGTGGTGTCCTTGAGAGGTGCAATGCTACTGCTAACTGTCTGCTACGGGGAGCAAAGAGAGGGGGAGGGGAAACCTGTGGGAGACGAGAGGGCCTCGCTGTCGACACAAGTCCTAGTGCACTGCGAGTTATTTGAACATTTTTCTATTTCACGTTGTTCATAGTGCTTTTGTCGGCTAATTGAGCAGCTAGCATTTTGAAGGACTTCCTGTAGAATTTTCTTAGCCATGTGG
The DNA here is from genome assembly GCA_029814665.1 of Acanthurus lineatus. NCBI lineage: Eukaryota > Metazoa > Chordata > Actinopteri > Acanthuriformes > Acanthuridae > Acanthurus > Acanthurus lineatus. The sequence goes on along the minus strand of JAPZDV010000004.1, from coordinate 10,160,798 downwards.
CCGGACACTTGGGTATAATTCATGTCCAATAAATGGTTTAGAAGACCACGATTCAGCAAGTTAAGTGCTTACTGTTGCTGTTGTCTGTACTGTGGTTTCTCGATGATGGGAGTTAAAAGGCTAGAGAGAATCCTTTTGTGTTTTATGAGTAAGGAGTGTTTTTTATTACAGTGGGATGCACTGAAATAAGTAGCCTATTCAAGAAAGAGACCAACACTTGGCTACCTGGTAGAAATTTTTCCTCCTTAGTTTTAAGCATTCAGTTAAATTTTCACTACAGGCAGGATTATGTATTTAAGAAATTTAAGAATGTGATGAGTTGTTTAAGTATGTGTATAATCTTTTAAAAGTCTGTTTTTTATCCAGTTTAAGTACAGTTTAATAACTTAGAAACATGCATATGTTTGTGTTAGAAATTAGTTCATAATGCTCTGTGTGTATTCACTCATTTTCAGGCCCTCACCCCATCACAGAATACATGTTTTTTCCTGCTGAGGGCAGGAAAGTGCATTTCTCCAGACTCCCTTTTCTGACCAGTTGTCAGATTTTCTCTTTTTTCCTGCTGCAAAGTTTTTTTTCTGCAGCTCTGTGAGGATTAGTATTTGAGCTGAAGATGTGTTTATTAGAAAAAAAAAAAGAAGAAGCATAGAGCAGAAAAGTGCCAGCCATGCCAGTGAGGCTGATGCTGATGCTGCTGGGTGAATTCGCCACGCCTCCAGATAGGACTGTGAGTGACATTTTTATCATTTGGAGAGTGTTAGCAAAACACGTCTGCTGGCAGTCTGATACAGCCCCAGTGAGGCTCGAGTTAGCATTGTGTGGAGGTTTCCATTTCAGGCCAGCAGTAATGCCACACTCACAGCCCATGCTAGTTACATTTAGGTAGAATTTGGCTTGGTGGCATTGGTGCAGAGACCTATGAGTTATTTATACATAGTGACAGTGCAGGCTAACACATATCAGAGGGGCAGACAGAGTGACGAAGGAAGCAGTCTCATGACTGCCATCTTTAATGCACTTTTAAAACAATGCAGCCTACAAATGTTTCTGTTTTTCACAGTTTAGGTCCGATGTTTGTTTGTGCTGATCTGCAGACCTTTGTGTTTGACCGATAAAACCCTCTTTTTGCTGCATCACATTCCCTGATTTTGACTTTGTGATTACACTGTTTTATGTAAAAGGGTGCAATGTCTCTAGAAAATGCTGCATTAAAGGCCCTTCACACCCATGGTCCACCCACACAAGTGTTTTGTACTTAATTTGCGTGATTAGACCTTTTCACATACTGTGTTCACACATTGCTGGCAGGATTAGAACAGGAAAACCTCCAGTTTGTCCGACCCTTCTGACACAGTATTCCAAAATGTTTTCTAGTACTGTTTTGTTGGTGTTATATTTGAAGCAATTCTTGCTAAGTGCAAGCAGATACAAACAAAATTTGCATAGCTACTTTTGAATCAGAATGAATTTTGATGCAACACACAGGAATGGTAGTTTTGCAGCCAATTTGCTAGCTGTCTGTTTAACAATGTAATGTATATACAGCATGAGAGCAGACTGTGCTTGTCTGACATCTGTCTGACTCTTTGCTATGCTGCGACTACTTGGGTAGGAGGTGATGCACATTTAAAAATCTTATTGGTTCAGGAAGTTTTGCCTATTAATCTAGAATAAGTGAATAACCTGTGTATGTGTAAATGGGCTTTGAACATTTATTTGTTATTGAGCAATCACACAACATTTTGTTCCTCAGTCGTTCATTTAGTCTGATTAAACTCTGACATGTGATCATGGGTGTCATTTGTGTCGTTAAATTGATGTCTCTTTTAGGAAATATCGTATGTTCTTGTTTTATAGCTGCACAGCTAATAGTGTGAGCTGCAGAGACAAAAGGACGCTACCTGACTGCAGTGACTGCAAGGACGGTGACAGAGGTTAATGACAGTAAAATGCTGTGTAATTTACAGCTTTGTGAACTGCTGTTGTAAGCCTGCTAGCCATGCAAGCTCCCACAGTTTTTACAAGACTATGCACACCATTCCCTCCCCTGCTGCTTTTGGCTACAACTGAAAGTATGAATAGCTGGCCAATGACATTGTTTGAAGATATATAATCATGTTGGATCACTATACTAACTATGTTAAAGTCAGAGTGTGCAGCTATTAAATAACTCAGAAAATGCTCTAAAAAACATGACTTCACCTCCTTTTTTCCTGTGAAATGCAAATCCAATTTAACAGGATGGTGTCAGATAGGATGAACATTTTTCACAGCAGTCATTTTGAGCCTTCATAGAAGGACATATCAAAATTGCTAGTTTAAGTAAACCTCTTACAGAATTAAATTAAATGCAGACTTTTATAATGTTTTGCATTTGATTCAGTCCATATAATACAAACTTGTCAATCATCACCAAAAATTTGGAGAGGTCATCCATGCTTTTCCCCCTCCAGGCCTGACTATTTGTAATGCATTTTACTTTGGTATCGGCAGGCAAAACATCCAAAAACTGCAGTGATCCAAAATGCTGCTGCCAGGCTTTTACCACATTTGTAACTTATGTAACTTTGTAACTTACTTCTTATTTTCTCTTTTTCTTCCTGTTAAAAGGAGCCT
>JAPZDV010000004.1:10132029-10158082 GCA_029814665.1 Acanthurus lineatus | reverse complement strand
TTTGTAACTTACTTCTTATTTTCTCTTTTTCTTCCTGTTAAAAGGAGCCTAAGACATGCAACAGACAACAGACTAGTCATAGTCTCCACACAGATACACCTTTTGCATCAATCATCAGCTCTTAATGGCCTCACAGTGGGTTGGGAGACTAATCTCACTCAGCAAGACAGGGAGCAGACAGCAGTCTGAACTCTCTGCCTCGGCACAGACAGGTTACAAAATTGTTTTCTACCTCCTCCTCTTCCTCCTCCTCCTCCTCCTCTCCCTGCCACCACCAACAGCCATGATCCATCCTCTCTTAGCCAGACTGTTTGTCACTGATCTCTCCAATTATCCACAACCAGGCAGACTTTGCAGAGATCCTAGCCAACGTGATTTCTGCGCCAACGTCTACAACAAAAACAGTTTCCCTTTAGTGGTGCCAAATGATATTCACTACTATAGCAGAGAGCGTCCCTGAAGAACAAGTCCTTATCAGTCTCCTTTGGTCGACACTCCCTTTGACTGAAATTATAGGATTTTTCAATGTTTCCTTAGAAGCCCCTTTTCATTTAATGAGACTTTGTACTGTGTGAGACCCCACAGTGTGTTGTTCCTCCCCTGTGTACACATCTCCGAACCGTAGAGAGACAAGACAAAGTCTGACTTACTGCTATCTGATCTTCTTCTCTTTGGTGAATGTGCTTCATAATATAATGAGGCGATTTTGCAGGGAATTAAGAGAATGAATTATACATCCACATGGCCGTTTGGGATGAACCCAAATTAGAATTTCCAATGGAGAGAAGTTGTGGGATGAATGAGCAGGAGGAGAGGGACAGAACAAAGGGAAAAGATGGAAAGGAAATAAAGAGAGGAAAGGCAAAGGAAAGGAAAGGAGGGTAAAGAGAGAAAAGCAGTAAATAGAATGAAAAGGGAAGAAGAGGCATTTAATGCAAAGGAACAGAAGGGTTGGAGAAGAATGAAAATTTAAGAAAAAGAGAAGATGGGAAAGTAAAAAAAAGTAAAGGAAATTAAGTGAAAAGGAGGGCAATAAAAGGAGAGAAAGGAGCGGGAAGGAAAGGGAAGAAAGAGTCAAAAGAATAGAAAATGAAAAAGGAAAGGAATAAATAATTATTAAATTACTATATATATTATTATTATTATAAATTATTTATTAATAAATTAAAAAAGAAAAAGGAAACTAATGAAAAGAAAAACTAGTAAAGGAAAGAAGGGGAAATAAAAGGAACTGCAGGAAAGAAGATAAAGGGGGATGATAAAGATGAGCTATGTCGGGTCAGTAGATTATGGGCTTAAAAGTGGAAAAATATAAACAAAGTCAAAGACAAAACTCTGAATAACAAATTAGAAAATGCAAAGAGTTTCCAAAAACAGCATTTTAGATGACAGAATGCCATTGGAGCCTTTTTTTTTTTGCTGCAGCACACACACTCATCAAAGTGACACAGAAAATGGATGTCGTTTTCACTCTCATTTGGGTGTTTGTCAGTCCCCTGTGGGTGCTGTGACGTGCTGGACAAACACTTGCTCCCTCTCCTCTGTGACACCGGAGAGATTTGAGGTTGGCATGGCGATGATCAATACGGCGTATTGTGACATGGCTCTCAAAGTCACATCTTTTGAAAGCCACCACCTACGTTCCATCAGATAGGCCCTTTTTGTTTTGCTGCCTCATTCATTCAGACTCAGCCGAGTCACAATCTGCAGGAACGAGTTTGGAGTCTAACCACGGCTGCTTGGTCGCTGCATCACTGCGGGGAGTGTGAGGTTCTCCCTCGACATCACACCACCCCACACCTACGCGTTGTTCATAATCAGCACTATTATTCTGTGAAAGGAGCACCAGCTGCAGGGTTGGCTCTGACACGTCGGGTAAAGAGTTGTGACATGGGGTCATTTCTTCAGGCCACTCTCCATCTGCAGATGTCAGGAAGCAGAGTCACTCAGGCAGGTGAGACTTTGCGTCGTTGTAACTCCATCAGAGGAGCTGCCCCCCACCCCTCATCCCAGACACCTTTCCTTACGTAGATGTTGAATAATTTAAAATGTTGGTTTATTTATGTTTATGTTATATGGCCGACGGAAGTGGTGTTGGTGACAGTATCAGTCAGAAACACTCTTTGCAGCATTAAACCTACATACTGAAAAGTATTTGATTTCACCGTTTTAGCTCTGTGATCCAGCAGAGTGTAACAGGTCAGGGATTATGAGGCTTTAAGTGTTTACTTCCTACTGTTCCTCATGTGACAGGGCAGTATTATGTAAAACTTCCTTAAAAGTGTCTGTTGCTCAGACTATTTGCTATTCAGTTTAAGTGGCCACACACACCTACAGACGTGCTAGCAGCTCTGTTAAGATGTACTTTGGCACAGAGGGGCCACATGCTCAAAATGACATTATGAGTATTTACCATGGTCACTTTAGCTTAACATGTTAGCATGCTAACATTATGTAAAACAGATTAGGGTACAGCTGAGGTTAATGGGAGCGCCACTAGTTTGCAATACCAACATAATAGACAGAGTTTGACCTGAAGTAAAAGGTCATCAGGTGAATCTGGAGGGCAACAATTACAACCTAAAATCTTTGACTCCCTCCCAGACAAATCAAACAAACACTTAAAACATGGTGTCTCTCTGTTTAAGAAGCACAAAACCATTTCGCATTTTATTACAAACAAGTGATTGACAGTTGAACAGAATAAAAACATTTTGTCTGACTGCAGTTTATATGGCTCTAATGCTTAAAAGTTGTCCTTTTATTTCATTTACACCGACTTGTGTTGTACTGTTGATCTACTCTCTAGTCTTCCTTTATAGTCTCACTGTGTTTGTGCTCGAACTCTTACAAACTATTTTATCGCAAAATTTCCAACCTGTAGACTTATTGATTTACAATGTTTGTATAGTACACAGTAAAAGGAAGTTTAGTTACCAGTGACGCTGAGAAATGTAACCCTGGTGTTGTTCATTTATAGCCAACAATAGCTTTTTACTTATGCAGATTAAAACTGTGCCAGTGCTGTTAATTTGTGAAGATTATTTTATTGAGTAAAATATTTAAGCATCTTTAACAAGCCACCTTTAAATTTTGTTAAAAAAAAATAGTCATATGGCACTCTATTGGATGACCAGGGTTGAAAGTGAAGTGCTTTATATTTCCTTTCTTTAGGACATTGCACAAGGATAACATTCCTGAACACACCTCTATCAAAGTAATGTTTCATTTGCTGAAGATGAGATTGAACTTTAAAAGTGCTTGAAATAGACAAAAACTGTCGATAGCTTTAAGTACAAACCTGGCAGAGCAGGAAGTTGCCAAGCATCCGAAGATAAGTGTGGGTCACAGAGTCCAACCAGCCACAGGCAGCCAAGTTTATGCAACCAGCCATGAAATATGAAGCCTATTTGAGCTCACTGTTATGTATAAAAAACACAGTTCTCAAGCAGTTCATCAAATGTAGATGTAATCACACTCAAATAAAGGTGAGAATCAGCACTTTTAATTCCATTTTAATCACCATATGCTGCCATACAAATCAATTTTCAAGTCTTTGTAACTGCACTGTGCATATGATCTGTTGTTTAGTTTAATTAGTAGCTTGTACTTGTGTGATCCAAGTTTTGTGAAATCTGGAGCTGGTATTACATTATAGTGTGGTGTCTAGGATGTTTTTTTAGCTCAAAGTGTGAGTTAATATTCTGCTGTAATAAAGGCAGCAAAGTGGGAATTTCCTTGTTTCTCTGTTCCGCAGGCTTGTGTACACAAGTATGCAGTTGTATACAACTATAACTATCATTGTTTGCCAAATGTGTCTCTCTTTAGGAAACAGGGAGCCTGTCTGTCTGTTTTATAGAACAAACGTTTTCCAATTGAAGCATTTATCTGCTGCTGTTGAGGATCCAGAGCTTGTAACAGCATACAAACAGGTGGACCTCATTGTTTTGCTCGGGGCCTCTGGCAGGACACACTGCCGTCGATGTAATATTGTCTGTAGCAGAAATGAACCTGGGACCTTCCAGCCGTGGGGCGGTCTCGCTACTCTGAAGCAGACCTGCTGAAGACATTGTCAGGAGGTACCAGCTCATAGCTTTTATGGCCTTTTAGAGTTTTAGGGTAGACGGAAAAGAGGCGGTACGGACAATGACTTTCTCATTCCCTGAAAGTTGTGAGCCCACTGAGCTGTCACTCAAAGATGTGTTTTGGACAGCTTTATAGGTGCAGACTTGTGCTGTGTATCTTATGAAGCTTTCCATTTGAGACAGGTTGAAATGCACAGGGCGTGAAAATAAAGTACAAGGAGAAAAGGCTTTTTTTCTCCCAACAGTTTTCCTGTTTATTGCCACATCTATCACTCTCTGCCCTCTCTGCAGCCCGGCCACGTTTTTGGTGTCTCGGTGGTACCTGGATGGATTGTGATTAGCATATCTCAACAATAGAGGCTGATTGTTTGTGTTGTTGCCAAACTGGACGCATCACTTTCTATTGATCCGGCATTGATTAACTTCCAGGTAGCACTGATCAATGGGCGAGTGTGTTCATCTCAGTTGACAGCTGAATGACATGTGCTTGTGCTCTTTTGTGTGGCTGTTTGTGTTTGTCGACTCCCTGGAAAATCATCATTCTCAGAAAGGTACCACATTTATAAACTGCACCCCTTTAGGAGGCTGAAGTTTGTGTTTGCGGTATTTTCTCCACTTGAAAATATAATAGTAGAAAAACCTCTGAGGGCCTCTCAAAGTACAGCAGTGTAACCCACTGCCTCCAAAAGGGTCATATATTTGAGCCAAACGTCTCTAAAGCAGTTTCAATATAAACTTTAAGGGTATGAATCACCAGAGGCCATCAACACATTCAGTGATCCCAAATTACTGATTAACTCATCAAACTACATCACTTGTTTCAAGTTTTTTGACAGAGAGACCTCTATTGGCAGAAATGACATAATGTGAATTAAAGTTACAATACGATATTGGTGACTGTAAGAATTTTGAGATATACTAAGTTTTGCTATAACATATATCCTGTATCCTTTTTTGTTATCTGCAAAATATGTCCCCAGCAACAAAACCTACCAATCCCTCTGACCTCTGCTGGCTTCACAGGAAAGAAAACTCAGCACCATTTAGTGGAGTGAAATAGCAATTGATTTTTTTAGTCTGATACTCAAAAGTTTAATTGTATTTGTAGTATTCAAAGATCAATACTTGGTGTCCTTGTGTCAATACAATATTACTGAGATACTATGCTGTATTGATTTGTTGCCCCACCCCTAATACCATTGAACATTATAACCTTCATGAAGGGAGGATTTTTAACAGGGCTTATATGTTTTAAGTGGGAACTGAGTGTAGTTCAGGAACCAAATGTTGAACTGAAAATCGAATCAGTGACAAAAGCACATGGTTGAGCCCTTGTGCTTTGTAATGTTAAAGAATTGCTTCATGACCTTGCAAGTATTTTTCAAGGTTAGTGGATTACTTTGACTTTTTTTCAGGGTTTTTTGTACGTTTTTTCTATTTTTAGTGTTGTTTCATTTTTTTAATTTAATGATTACACTGGCACTGCTCTGTTTCTCTGTTACTGTGAACAAAGTCTATAAAAAGGTAAAAAAAAAAAAACAATATGTGTGTTTTATTTCTTTTTTACCTTGTTATGTACCCTGCCAGTAGTGTGTAGCCTCAAGTCAATTTGTTATTCCTTGATGTAAAACAGGATGAAGTTTTCAAATATATTAAATAATTACATAAAAGAGCTGGGCACTGTAGTTTTGAGCAAACTATACAAACAAGAGTAAATAATGCATTAGTTGCATTATTTTTTGCTGCAGAGAATTATCCATTGAAAGGGAAACTATAACACTTCATGCAGGCCTAAACTGCACTTTAAACTCACCTTTGCATTTGTTTTTAAAATAATTCACATTTTTTATCCAACTGCATAGCCAAAGTTTCTACAAAATAAGTAACAGAGTGTATGTTTAAGTATCTTTTAAGTGAACATTTAACAGCAGGATGACAGTGTACATGGAATTAACTGCACTTTCTATTTTCATTATAATGAAGGAATGTGTTACTCAGTGCAACAGAGCTGCTCAATAATGTGGTATTTTATAGTTTTTGGACAACAATAGATCTGTGTGCCACAAATAAATAATCTATATCAGGCTTTGACTACTCACACAAGACCTGTTGGTAAATCGATTCATTGTTGGTTTTGGTCTATTTAACAGAAGCTATCAAACATTGTAACAGTGGAAAAGAATCCAAGATGCTTTCAAAACGATTATTTGTACTGTATTAACAGAACATTATCTTTGTCCATCCAACTCCTTCTCAGTACAAACAAGTGGAGCAGTATATGTCCTTCCACAAGCTGCCTGCCGACTTCCGACAGAAAATCCATGACTATTATGAGCACAGATACCAGGGCAAGATGTTTGATGAGGAGAGCATTTTGGGAGAACTCAGCGAGCCCCTCAGAGAAGTAAGACTTAAATTACACCCACAAATCAGTATTAACTTGTAATTTTTTTGTAGCATAATACATTGAAGTTGTACTTCAAACATAGTTGTTTTAAGCCTTCATTTAGTGTTTTGTTCATCGTTAGATTAATTTTTATTCAGGGATTCCATATTGTTGAATTCTACAGAATGCAAATACACTCCTCCTGATTTGTTCTGATTGCTGATGATGTCAGAAAGCATCTCTATTGGCCAATACTGATATTATTGTGCATCTCTAACTTCAATGCTTTAATCCCCAAACACATCATTCATATATAAATGTGTAGAATGTATGCAGTGTAGAGCCTCAGTTGTACACTGACACTCTCTTGTCCTTAAACTCACCAAACAGTGTGTCTTTTCCCAGGAAATCGTAAACTTCAACTGTCGCAAGCTGGTGGCCTCCATGCCACTGTTTGCCAATGCAGAGCCAAACTTTGTCACAGCCATGTTGACCAAGCTGCGCTTTGAGGTATTTCAGCCACATGATTACATTATAAGAGAGGGGACCATTGGAAAGAAGATGTACTTCATTCAGCATGGAGTCTGCAGCGTCATCACCAAGGGCACTCTGGCAATGAAACTTTCTGATGGCTCTTATTTTGGCGGTATGATATGATTTGTAGCTTGCATATGGATTATCTGGGAATGCCACTTTTAATTTTTTATTAAGTTGCTTCATTTTCTTCTTCCTCTTTCCAGAGATTTGCTTGTTGACGAGGGGTCGGCGGACAGCCAGCGTGCGAGCCGAGACTTACTGTCGACTCTACTCTCTGTCTGTTGACCACTTCAATGAGGTGCTGGAAGAATATCCCATGATGAGACGAGCCTTCGAGACCGTTGCCATCGACCGCCTGGACCGCATAGGTAATCTGCATTCACAAGATTAGAGCCTGACAAATGGGTACATTTACACAGTCACACATATGATTAGCAGCACAAAAGCAGGCAACATCAGTGTGGAAACATCAGTAGAGGCGACAATAAGTGTCTGCATGCAAAATAACAAAGCAGTTTGAAATGAACCCTGGAAAATGAAATGATTGAATGAAATGAAATCGAAAATGAAATAATATTTTGCTTAGCAGACATTTCCATAATATTAATGTTAAAATAGGCAGTAAAATGAGCTGTGCTGTACCCTCAGAATGACACTGGACACTGTAACAGTAGATGAGGGTACACCGTGACACATCCATTTTCCTCAGGGCTTGTTCTGCGAGAGGATGTACCTGATGTGAAGGACATCACACGCGACATCTAATTCATATTGTTCTGTCTTTCCAAATCCTCTTGTTTCCTTTATGCTTTGCTCCTCTTTTTTGTCCTTTCTGTCCTGTCCTTTCTCATTTTTTGTTTGGAGCTTTTTATTAATCGATTCATTTCCTTCTTTCCGCAGGTAAAAAGAACTCCATCCTGATGCACAAGGTTCAGCATGATCTCAACTCCGGTGTCTTCAACAACCAGGAGAACGAGCTGATCCAGGAGATTGTTAAGTACGACCGTGAAATGGTGAAGTTGGTGGACCTGCAGCGGCCGCGGGCCATGTCTATGACCCCTTCCATCGGTGGTATATTTGCTCCACCTGGCCAGCCACAGACAGGCTCGGCTATTGCCACCCTTCAGCAGGCTGTGGCCATGAGCTTTTGTCCTCAAATGGCGAGTCCCCTGGTGGGTCCGGGGACTCTGCAGTCTCCTCGGATGGTGCGAAGGTTCCAGGTGATGCAGAACCTGTCCAGCCCGGTCTCCATGTCACCTCTGCAGTCTCAACCCCCTCAGGCGTTCGGAGGGGCATTTGGATCTGCAATCTCCAGCCCACCTGTCCAAAGCCCGCTTGCAGCTTCAGGGCGGACTTTCCAGTACATGGCGAGCGCGGGACCCTCTGGTTCCCAGTTGTCCCTAGTACAGCACCATGCACCCAGTCCCACACAGACCCAGCAGAGGCCTGCCTCACACAAGAGCACCCACTCCCTTCATGCAGGCAGCTTGAGTCAGGATACCCGGGCCTTGTCTGCCTCCCAGCCTTCACTCCCCCAGGAGGGAACACCACAAGCTGCCTCCGCAGCCCCAAGCCCTCCGCAATCCACTCACACCTCCAACAACTCCATCGGTCCCCCTCAGCCCCCTCAGCCCAACCTGCCAGGGCCCTCGGGGGTGGGGAGATCGGCGGGGGCTCAACAGAGGGTGGCCTTTGCCTCCACACCCCCTCCCGGTGGACCTACCGGGGCGGGGGCAGTAGCAGCAGCTGCTGGATCAGGACCTCCAGAATCTGGAGTTCCCAAGAAAGATTCAATTGTCAGCCTTCCAGAGCTAGACTCTGCCAGATCCCGGCTGTCTTCCAACTTGTGACCCTGGTAGAGTTCAGGAAAGAGGCCTTTTTTGTAGGAGAATCTGTTTGTTTTAGGTCAGTCCAGCTGATCTGTCAGCCTGCTAAATGACCAATCAGCTACCGCCAGCGCCGCCAGTCATTCGACCTGGATGCACTGTGTGCTGGTGTCAGCAGAAGGAGAAGAGCAACTCAAAGTCTTGAGACACTTTGGCTAGGAGGAGTCTATACAATTTAACTAGTCTAACTTAAGGTTGAACTGGTCTAGTCTACTGTGCCAGCACCTTTAGTCTTAGTATCACCCCTTACACTCTGCTTCCAAACACCTACTGTATATCGCTGTCTTTACTGTAAAGAGTTGAAGAAAAGTATGATTAATGTAACTATTGCATACTGTGTAGAATCCATGCAATGCAATCTAGCAGGAGCTGGACTTAAAAATGAAAATCAGGGACTTGAGGTCAAACGACAATGACATTTTAAGCGTTCAAAAAGTGTTTTGAGTGTAATTTTTCCGTATAAGCTGTCGTAGCAAAAGAACACGTTGCTCTTCATATTGTTTAAAATAGTAGTGAAAATAGTGTTTTAGACCGCTGGTCGATCTTACATCGATGTGTAAATAGTTGATAAAAAAAAGTACGGAGGGATATTATATTCATTGTATCTACCCAAACCAAAGTTGAGCTTGAACACAAAGTCCGGTTGTGTCTGTATCAACTAAAAAAGAAACATAGAAGAAAAATGCCATTTATTTAACTGCCTTGATTCAACGTTAGAAGCCATATATTTGGTTTGCGTGTATGTATATATGTGGGTGTAAGTTTGTGTGCGTGAGTTTGTCGGTACGTTTCGGTTCTATTTTCAGAGAATGGACTCACACACTCTCTCCACACTGCTTTGTCAAGTGTGATTGGTTTGACGTGCTGACGGTGGCACTGACCAGTTTTCATGAAACATCTGGGAGGCCGTCAGCTGTTCGGTCAGCGTACTGATTGTAACTCTGAAGGCAGAGGTGATTAAATAATCTGAGCTTTATCGAAAAGAAACATTTGTGAACAACCCATACTGTATACTTGCTTGTTTTTTGTCTAGGTTTATTGATTAACACATGCAATATAATTCTGCAATACTCTACCCCGCCTATATATAAATATATATGAATATAAATATCTATACATATGCTGTACAGGAAAGTGAACTTGTTTCTTTTTCCTTTTTGTTTATTTTTTAATGTGAAATCTTAAAGAATCCAGCAGCTATTGTGGCTTCACTTGAGGTATTGTAATCCAGTGACCATGTTGTTACCTTAACCAAAAATGTTTGAGGGAGTGAAAGGTCGTGCTCTGTCAGTTTTTTTCGTAGAAACAGACGGGATAAACTTAAAACTGGTCTAAAGTCGCAGGAGGAATCCACGCTTTGAGTTCAGCAAGTCAGATCCTCAGAAAAGTCACTTTAAAAGCCCATTATGAGATAATAAATTGTAAGATGAAATCGGGGGTTTGGGTTCGGCAACAAGAACACCTTCACTTATAAAAACTTTGCTCCTTATCAAAGCCCCAGGCTATCCAAAAATCCCATGAATGTCTCAACATTTAGATCAACAATCCTATTGCTCAAATTTTTTGGGATGCAGCTTTGCTTTTATTTGTTCTAAATATTCTGATCCTGCTGAACCCAAAAGCCTTCTCTTGCTGAATGTATGCCATAGGAGAAGGAAGACAGCGAATCAGATCTAAACTGCCATGTAAATAAAGGGACAGAGGTTTAAAGAGGCTTTTATGATGCAAGGGAGTCGTGGGCATTGCTGTATGTGTTGCTGAGTGATCTTTTTAGGTTCGATGATGCTTCTCTGGGTAGAACGTTGCTGTATTTAACCTGTATGCTACCCCCCTCCCTTATATCCTATCCTCAGATCAAACATGCCATGATACATTTTTTTAGATCATCTATTGGAGAGGGCGTGAAAGAGAGCGAGTCTTTGCTACTTTGAACTCCTCGGTCCAGAGCCAGCACTGAGGACATTCAGTTAAGCACCTTCTGTTGCACTTCGACCTTGTAATCAAAATGAAAATCAATGCTCTATTCTCTTAAAAAGGTTGCAGTACTTCTCCTGGACCCATTATCTGGTTAAACTGTGAAAAGACGAAAGGGAATCCAATTGGGACAGAAAATAGGCAGCTGATTCAGTGTGTTAAATAAACACGGCGCCCAACTTTTTCGGCTCTGAGCATCGATCGGCAGCCAAACTGTAAAGTCAATGCGATGGACATTTCACTCAGGTTTGCTACCTTTCCAGAGAGATGTATTGATCGCCGCAGCGTGGCTTTCAATTGATTTATGTAGACTTGTGTATCTTACCATAATCAACTTGTTGATTTAGCCATGCTGAAAGATTCCCCTTGAATTTTGATTGGCTGGAAAAACAAGGAGGATCTAATGGAGTTAAAACCCTTCGATTGTTCTCCGCATAACTCGCCGCTGTTTTGTCATCACTTTGTTCATCATTTTTCCGTAGAGCTGTTTAGGTCTTGAAACAAGGTGTAAAGGTGATTGTTTTTATCCAAGGGCTTCATTATATGGCTTGTAAACCCTGGTTCATTGTTTCTGAAGCGTAGCCACATCCTCACTTTCTGTTTGATCAGTAACGAGCACTAAACCTTGTCCTTTATCATAGCTGGGTCACAGTGCTGCAACCTGCTTCATCAGCAACACAGGAACTCTGTATTGCTTTTTTTTTTCCTATGGGAAAGGTACATGCCAAAATGCCATTGTGATTGTGAATGAACCGAGTCCATTTGAGTAAGTAGCCGTTGTGTGCTTCAATACTGTTCCAGTGCAATCAATTGGTCCTCTTCCCTATTCCTTTGTGCTAATACCAGAGTTTGCCCTATTAAGCTGCTATCAGGACTGTGCTGATATTATTTGAATGAGTCCACAGTCAGTGAGAGCAAGATGGAAGGAGAGTTAAAGAGCTAATGTTTCAGGCAATATCAGACACCGTCTCTATTTCATTGCATCCATCCAGTAAGATACTGTAGTGTGTAATTCACTCCCACTCAAAGGATGGCAGCATCCCAGACACTTTGATCAGCACCACTCTGTTTCAACCCTCAGCCATGAGGCTGATACCGCCCTGGCAAAGCACACACGTCTGTCAGTTTTCTGTTTTGTGTCTGTGTCACAGAGTGTGTTCGGTCAGTTGGCCTCCAGCCACTGTTGGCATGTGTGTGTGATGTAGCGCTGTATTGGCCTGATGACGGGGGGTTCAAAGTGCGATTGTTTAATGGTTCTTCTTCTGGACCTCGCTGTGAAGTGGGATTGAAATCCCTCATACATGTTTTGACACTGACTGACAATTATTGAGAGTATCTAAGTTTCAAACCTCTCATTCTTGCTGTACCAGATATTAAGGGTACTGAATGCCTTGGTGTTGATATGTTAGCAAATCAGGGTATTATTTTTTGTTTGTAAAAGTGTCTTTGATTTATTGGTATATTTTGTTTGGTTATTGTTTTTGCAATGTGCCCCATGCACATGGACTGTATATACCTTGTGCCTAGTATATCTAGTTTCCACATAGTCTATTTTTGTGGTATGTATGTGCCTGTAAAAATGCAAATATGTGTTTTTATTTTCAACTTGCAATATATGTAAAAAAAAACAAAAAAAAACGTTAGGTGAAGACTAGGATTGCTGAATTAAAATGACAATGTCAGTATATATAATTTTCCCTGATTTGGGAAACACAAAATTGCACATTTTTGTTGGTTTGAGCCTTCCAACACCATGCGCGCTGTACTCTGTACTTTCATGTTCTGTACATATGGTATACACAGAATTGTGGGGCACATTGTTGTGTTTTTCCACAACCTGCTGTACAAGAAACATTTTCTACAGTGAGAGGGTGAGCTCTGACAGGCTTCTGGTGGATATCGGCAGTCTAGACGTTAGCTTAGATGAATTGCTTGCTGCACAGCCAAAAATGACAGAGAAAATGATCATTAAAATGTGGAAAAAATGCCCGCGCTATATCAATAGAGAAGCAAAACTAGGCTGTGCACGGGCTAGAAAATCTTCCTCAAACCATATTGTTGCACAGCACTTTAAACTCTGATGCTGGTTGCACACTTGATCTGGTGTTTGCCATAAAAAAAAAAGATCTTTCAAGGCTGAATGTGGCTCACGAGCCCCTGCAGTCACAAGCCTGACACCTGGTTGAGTTACCTTGACAGATAATAGCAGAGTGCATGCTTGTATTTTTCTTATCTAAGCAGAGTTCTGTGTATGAATCTTAGTGGGACCTTCAAATCTAGACACTGTTGTGTACCAACTACTGTACAATGATTTTATTTAGTCTAACAGTTAAATCTTTGTGTCGTAGCTACTGTAGCCTGCTTAGCTTACCTAAGCCTTCTCTCTGCTTCAGGACTCTGTGTATTGTGTGCTTGAGTTTGTGTGTGCGTGTGTGTGTTCCTGTGCCTTTCCTTCTATAATGTTGGTCCCACTGGAGAATATGATGCCATTTAGGGGTTTGAAACCCATGTGAAGCCGAGAAAGATGCCAGCACAAGCTGGAAAGTATTACACGGTCACAACTCCACTTGTTCTAAAAAAGAAACAACAAACCAAACTCAACACTGTAATGCTCCTAGAAATGACTCTAGCACATCCCAACACTTAGTAGCATTCCACAGCATGCACGAGCAGCTCGATGTGGGCATCCAGACACACTTTACCAGCACCATGTAGACAACAGCACAGATATCTGACACAGCATGTGTCCTCTCTATCTCTCTGGAGGCCAATCCGCAACCATCTCAGGCTGTGCTCGGCTTCTGCTCTTAATAAAAAGGTTCAAGTATTTCAGAATGCCAGCTCTGTCTAAGTTGATGTCTACAGTCCGGGGACAAATCAGCTCCCAGCCCAAGTCACAGCACTTCTAAATCGATCTCAAAGGATTAGAGGGATACTTGGGATGCTGGGGATATTTGTCGCCGTCCAGTCTTTACAGACTGAGATGCACAGCTGGTGGGCGAGGGCGCGGGGCTGATTTGAGCCTGCGTCTAAAAGGCTGTCTTGATCACCACCTCTGCTGGCCGAGAACACAGAGCCACACCCTGGTCTCTCTCAATAAGCTGGTCTGTCAGTCAGTGGCAATGTCGTTTAAGCGTTCGTAAAAAGACGATACATTGTTGTGCAATAAAAAGATGAGCGCATTGGCATACTTACCCCTGTGTGTGGACTTTTATTCATCATTGTGTCTGTGTTGGTCAGTGTGCTGTGTTGGATGCAGTAGTGTGAATATTCGACATACCACCTAGGGTTTCAGGAGTAGCTGCAAACACGTGCACGCCACACGCACACACACACAGACACTCACACACCCACCTCAGCCTTGTAAATCAGCCAGCAACCCTTTCTACCCCATGTTAGATGAGATCTCTCTCTCTCTCTCTCTCTCTCTCTGCAGACAGGATCCCTGCTGCATCCCTGATGAGACGTCTGAGCTCAGTCTAAGAGCTTTCCACTGTGTATGCGTTTGGGCGTATGTTTAAACACACACAGCACAGCAGCAAGTGTATTTATTCCTGTACCTGGGAGTGTGTGTATGCACATGCAAGCCCTAGTTTTGTCCTAGTCTGCTACAGAGAGAGAGAAAGAGAGTAACTGAACCAGTGGCAAAAGTGCATGTATGTGTGTTTTTGTGTGTATGTGTGTGTGTGTGTGTGTGTGTGTGTAAAAAGGGTGGGTGGGTGTGCGTCAGAGATGAGGGCAGTCCAAGGACACACTCCTTTGGCAGCCTGGGAGCAGCACCCACCCGTTCCCTCTCTGTCTATTTCCTTTACTTTTCATGCACACACGGACACACACACACGGACACACACACACACTCTGCTGTCTGGATCCTCAGTGATTATGCATGGCACACTGAGATAGAAAGATTAAAATTACATGCAAGGTGAGGTTTCGACACAGAGCTTTACACCGTTCATGTTGCCTCCTCACATCCACTTGCGGCTGGTACAAATGTGGGTGAGGCCATCCGCAGTGCGTGTACATAGTTTTACCTTGACGTGACATAATGTCCTCTCTCTCTTCAGCTCTATAGACACACTCACACACACACACACACACACACACACACTCCCTCTCCCTCTCTCTATCCATTTCATTGTAATTCAATGAGGAAGCAATGTACTGATAGTGGCTGCAGCAGATACTACAGCAAGTTGTGAAGCTATATGTAGTCTGAGTGTATAGTTTCATCCTGTATATGGCCGAGGATTGTCCTCTACCTCATTTCCTCTGCAGTGCCGGTCCTCTACTGTGTCCCTGGCTGTCCTACTTCAATTAATCATATCAGCATCTCCTGCACTACCCCCCTGACTGTTTACCTCCAGAGGGCAATTTGCTTATTTAGCTTCTTACTGGTATCCTCGTCCTCTCCCATCCATCTCCTTCCAGTTTTGTTGCACTGCTGCACGATTAGTCATTGCGAACCTCCGATTTTTGTCCATTTTTAGAAGCTAAAACATCGGTGTCCCCCCGGGTCTTCCTGGCGAAATCTGCATTTTCAGCTTCTGTCATTCACAGGGCAGGTGCAGTTTGTTATTGCTGTAACATTTGCAGGTATTCCTATGAATCTGAAACTCTGTGTGTGTGTGAGGATGTAGAGAAGACACAAACGCTCAGCCTTCTGCCCTCACATTTCCTCTCTGCTGAAGCATCTTCAGCCATGCCTCTGTCCACTGGGGAGCATCTTGGGAACACAGCTCAAATCTGAATGCCAGGATTAGCATTTGGTCCGAGCTCTGAGTCCATGAATGAGTCAGTGAGCAAGACACACACACACACACACACACACACACACAGATAGATAGAAAGTGAGAGAGAGAGAGAGAGAGAGAGAGAGAGAGAGAGATACAGTAAATCATCTTACAGCTGCAGGCAGCTTCAGATACATCACAGTTGCTGGACAGTGGGCTGGGGAGGAAGTGAGAAGTGCGTCAAGCTGAAATGATCAAGAGAAAAACACACAGTGAAAGACAGGACGGAAAGGTCACATGATCCTCTACAAGCTTTGTTATCTCATTAACAAAAAACCCCAACTAATTCAATTTAATTTGTTAGTCCCTTTATCTTCAATCCCTGAGGGGGTTTGTTTGCCTTGTTGCACTTGACAAAAAGAGAGATTTTCCTCTGGCTGATCAATGCAGTCTTTATCCAAGGACACATGGCCCATAAATCACACGACCCCAACCAAACTGTAATTAAGTCCCCTATTCAATGGCACACTTACTGCACGCATACATCAAAAGACAGGAAATGGCAAAGACATTTTTTTCCCTCCATGTTCCAGCTGCCAGGTAATACAAGAATTTATAATTTGCACAATATTACAACCTCTGCTAATGTATAGATAGAGAAGACAGATAACACAACATTTTTTAACCACTTCACATATAAATATTTTTGTATTCAGTAGTGTATATGTTTTTCAAATATATTTTTATAAGATTATGGCTTTTTAATGAATAGTATGTTATTCACCTCAGTATGTTACAGAGTTAACAATGAAAAAATAAAATTAAAAAGTTTAAAAATCTTACACCATACATTTACACAATCCATTATCAACTATTTTCTTGAAGTGAAACATGAACTCAAACTTGTGACTCAGAACTTTACAGGCGAACTTACCACTAAAGTGAAGATTTAACAATATTTCTTATCAAGTACTGAATGTCTGCTTACAGCAACAAATTAAGTAATGAGCAGTGTGTCTCTTGGGCAGAGATGAAGGACGAGGAGGAGGAGGAGAAGTGAGGGCAACAGCAGTAACAAGGTTACAGCCCTCATGCAGTAAGCAGCTTACACACACAATGTTTTACATAAATTATGAACTGTTTAAATGTGTTCAAAGTAGACTGATGATTCAGCAACTTTTCCTTCAGAACTTCACTTAATTTTTATGGTTTTATTAAGGCTTTAGTTATGAAATTTTTCCTTCTCTTGACAGAAAAATAGATGAAAAGGAGGCAGAGGCGAGAGGAGGAGCTGAAAGGTTGGCTGTGGGGCTCTCTGTGTGCAGCTGGCCTGAGCAGCTCTCCATGCATCTGCTCTGCTAAACACTTCCCATTACAGACGACCCAGAAACGTCCATGAACCCCCCTTGGCTAAAGGAACAGGAGAGAAGTAGAGAGGATGAAGTAAAAAGAAAAGCGATAATAGGGCGGTGATGTGACAAACAGGAAATATGACTCACGGAAAAAAAAATATCTTTATTTTCTCACTGCACTTTGTTTTGTTAGCAAAACATTTAATCTCCCTGGGTCTTTAGGCTCTTTCATTTGTGATTGTTTTTCGACAGGAAGCGAGGGCTCCCGTTCAATGATTTTACTCCATCATCCACTTCCACGAATAATATTTGCTCTGGGCCGCCAACTGAAGTGATGAGAGCCAGAACAATGCTTTGGCTTCTGAATCATCTCATCTGTTCTGCTCTGTCAAGGTCTGCACTCAGTGACACTGTGGCTATTCATCAGAGCAGACACACTCACGTTTTTACACACACACTCACTCACCCACTCACACACACACACATGCACACAGTAAAAGACAAAAATATTCTCCATGAGTGTACTCCTAATCGCAAAGCTTTAATTAACTAATCAGACGTTTCAAATGCAACAGTGTGATGCTCAAGTTAACACACCATCCTAACTGGTGCATCATTACAGACTTTAACTGTTTAATTTAGGGATACCCTGTGGTTATCATTGTGTGTTGTGCTGTGGAGTTATGTTTTTGATCTACAGGTGGCAGAGGCATACCAAGAAATGGAGCAATACCTTCAAAAAAGGCAGCGAATAAAAATATGAAGACTGGTGGAAAGTACACAAAGATGTAAACGATGCAGGATCTTGAATGATCAAAAAACTGCTTTGCAAATGCTTTTTTAAGGGGGAAAATACATTTTAAATATTTGTTAGACCTCAAAGACACACACAAATTTAGGTGGGAAATATTAAATTCAAATAATTTTTTTACACATGTCTTTAATCCAGAAGACATGGTATTGGCTTGTATTTTAAAAAATACAGTATTTTATCCTCTCATTACTCTTATGAGAGGATTAATTCCTAATGTATGGTATCACTTTGGCAAAACACTGATCAACAGTTGATGATCATCAATTATTTTGTTAAGTTCTGCTGTAAAACTGGGGTCCAGCATTCTTGTGGATGCCCCACGTACATGCACCACCACCCAAACATTGACCCAGACTGAGTACATCCCCCAATAGCAATGGCCTCCCCAACAGGACAATATGCCCTAACACAACTGCAAAAGATATTTAGGAGTGACCCGAGGAACATGACAAAGAGTTCAAGGCACTGACTATGTTGGCCAACCATCAAGTTACAGCGCAGACTTTACCCAAAATAATCATTTTGTAATAGTGGGAAGAAGGTGAAATGCACCACCTGAAATACTGGCATGTCTAAAAATTGTTTCCAGCTCAGGTGATGTAAGCGAGAGACGACAGAACGAAAGTGACAGAAAACAGAGGAAAAAACTCTGTTTCTAAGGAAACTTTAACAGGTTTTTTTTAAGTTAAAACAGTGGAGTTAAGTTGAAATTGGATCTGCCTCTTGAACTGTTTGTTGCCGTGACCCCTGAACAGAGCCATTGAATCTGGCCTTTTAGGGCTTTTCACCACAGTGAGTGGTCTGTTCTGCTCTGTCATTGTGTTCAGCTATGTGACCATGATCACTAACACACTGCTGTGGGGTCATGCATTTTCTGGTGGAATCCAGCAACCTGTGCAGAAACATAATCTCTCATAGTGATTTTAAGTGGCCTTATAGGAGATTGATGACTGTGTGCTGAGGCATCTCAAGCAGGCCATTGTTTCTGTGTGTGAGGGAGAGAAACAGCAGTGATGGTCTAATTGTCGGAGGGATAAAGAAACCCCACAGCATCCATCACCTTCACGCAGAGCACCCCTGGGTCCTAACAACACCCTCGACTCTCTAGCTCACCTGGGAACAAATAGACCTCAGCTATGACAAACAAATGCTGCAAAAACGTACTGAAAAGCTCTGTGCTCAGCTTAGTGTCTAATGAGCCTGCACTGTGTGCCATATTGTCCTTTTTCTGTGTATTTGTCACCATGACGTGGCAAATTTGTCTTTATTTGTTTCAAGGAGGTTTTGTTTCTTTCAGAAACTGTAGGAGCTTTAAAGTCTAAAGGGATAGAAGTGAACTAGAGTTGAGACACATACAAACTTCCATGTGGGATCAAAAGAGAATTAAACGTCAGGTGAAAGTAGATGCTTTTGGGCATTACTTCTGCAATGACATTAAAATGTTGTTGATCTAATAGTGTCCTTAATTTGATTTTCTCTTGTAGATAAATGGAATTTTTTTTTATATTACCCATCCAATGCTTGCTATATTCAGGTTTGTATTCTATAAATCTTATTATGCAGTGTTTCTTTAATTTGTACATATGTTATCAATCACTGGCAAATTATTTTCTCAGGTATTTGTAACTGGACTCCCTTTTTGATTGGGAAAAAGGCAGTCTGTGGTTAAAGTATGAATATGTTGTTTAAATGCCTGATACATTCTCTTAACTTGCTGATAGTGTTTATGAATTAATCTCAATACTTTATATGACTTGTGTGCCTTTCTACCAGAAGTCCATAAGACAATATTCACTTGTTCACATGTAAATCTCAACATAAGTCCAATAATCACATGTGCTTTGAATGTATGAGACTTTTTATGTTTTATTATACAGTTACTTCAACAGATTTGCTCAAATGAGTCATGGATTGCACACTGAACCTGTGATTTTAAAAGGAGGATAATAACTGTGACCTGCCTCATCTGAAAGGTGTGCAGAGTCACTTACAACTACAAAAAAAGGTATGATCCAAGGTAATTATACACAGTGTGGGTCAGGGGGTCTCGTAGGGGGAACAGAGTGAGGGGACAAATACAGTTTCTCTTGACCCATGAATTCCCCCTTGATATCAGAATAATTAACTAAAATTTGTGGGAAAAAATTGACCAGGAAAGTATATAATTGTAAAAAATTATACCACCGCAGGACTTGACAAACTATCCTCATCAAGTGATTCACTGCAAACAAATGTCAAGATAATTAAATGTCATTAATAATACATTAATGAAACTTGCCTTCATGCTAAGCTGATACATTTTTATACTGGCAGCATATAAGATAATAAGATATACACCCATTGTCAAATCAGTCCACATCCTATGGGCATCGTGGCTCTATGAACTGCAATGTGAGTGAGTCGGTCATTCAGTTCACCTTTTTTGGATCAAGCAAAATATCTCAGTGACTATTGGATAGATTTCTCATGAATGTAAAGCACGGAAAATTCATAGTTCCCCGAGGAAGAAGCTCAATTCCAATTCCCTGATTTATCCTCTTGAACCATCATTAGCAGGAGAAGGAAAAAGTATTGATTTGGGATTTTATTGCATCACTTCTGCCTGCGATACATTATCAATACTCTGGTGCCAGATTTGGATGCTTTAATTAAAACATATGGGCTGTCTGAACATCAGTCATTGTTATTCTCATGATCATCATGTTTGACTGAATGATGATGTAAAAGTAAACAGTATTTCAGTCAAACCAAAATGTGCTAAAAGCTATATTAAGCAAAGATCAGTTTCTTCTGTTGAGTTTACAATTTAAACCTGTGGCAGATATGTGCTCCTGCATTATAGACATTCCCTGTTATTCTTTTTTTTTTGTGGACTTTTTCCCCCTAATCTAATAGGGTTGGCATGGAAGCTCATATCCTTTCGCCATCCTCTCTCTGTTTTCCATCAGACCACCGCTGCTATGACCAGAGACACAGACACGCACGAGCTCAGTGCGTGACCCAGTGCACGCTTATGTTCATTGTCTCTGCTGCTGCTAATTCTCCACCCCACCATGCTGGAGAGTCGGCGTTATCTAGGATGGCAGAATACCCAGGGCCTCTCCCTTCTCCTCCTCTTCTCAGATATCCCAGTATGGTCTATTTCTGTCCCTGCGTCTCTCTGCTTTCAGCAAAGTGCCACTGACGTCTCTCCCTGCACTAAACAGATGAGGGCTGTCAGTGATGGGTATTCAGCTGAAGATCTGAATTTAACTAATGCTTTTCTCTTTTTTTATTTCACTTGATTGTTTCCCACCTCAATCGCTTTTCTAGAAACGGAGCGGTAATAAGACAATGGATGTATGATGATGAGTTTTCAAATATGCTGTCCCTCTTTTCTCTAATTAAGAGTCATTACAATGATGAGATGTTATTTTTATAGACAAAAGCAATTAAGTAATGAGACATCAATGATTACTAAGAGTGAGGAGGGAAGAGGCAGTGATGGAGTGCACAAAGGGCAAAGGGGGATAAGAAGAGTGAAGGGAGCAGAAATGAAAAGAGGGGATTATTTACAAAAATTCGTCTCTGAAATTGCTGAGTCACTGGAAGCGTAAAAGCTGCAGTCCAGCTCTCTTTCTCCTTCTGTCTCTTCCTCACCCACAAGCCTCACACCAAGACACACAGCTTGTCCCCACCCCACCGCCACCGTCACCACCAAACACATACTTACGCACTCACACAACCCAAGAGAGCGATGGGTGCAGAGAGGAGGATGAGGCATATTGTTACTCCGCAGCTATCCTGTGGTATCGTTATTGGCTGCTTTCGTCATGCGTACTCAGAAAAAAACAGGCCAGATCACAGTAAACAAGAAAAATAAAGCATCCATTAATTTCAAACTACAGCAGCACGTTGTATGCCTCACTCTCAGATGACGTGTATTTGACATCACACCTTGTTCTTAATGAACATTACATTACAAACAGGCGTCACAATGTTGCAGCTTTCAGTATTCACCAGAAAAAGAAAACAGGTTGAAGATTTTAGGGTCATTTTAATAGTCACATCCTGTGGTCCCAGATGGCATTTTGTGGATTTGACCACATATATCGTCACTTTGTCTCTACAGCATGCGTAAGATGATGTGAAATCAGCACTGATGGACATATCTTTCCCATATGTTGTGCTATAAAACCCCCAGACCCACATGCTCCATTTACTGAAAAGCAGAAAAGTGAGAAATTAGTGTGTGCAAATCAGTGATTGGCAAAGCTTGATAATCCTATCTATTACACTGCTCAGTGGGCAGAAAGCATTAATTTGATTGGTCAGGTCGGGTTATATATATATATAGTATTATGTGTTGTGCAAGTTTACACTTCACAAGAGCTAGCCTGAAGTTCAGTTTCACTGACTTAAATGAAATAGTTAATATTTGTAGTTTAAGTTTTTAAGTTTTTAGGCTCACAGTCCCAAAAAATATGAACCCCTTGGTAAACGTGAAGAAACTTTGCCGCTGTAGACACGAGGTCTTCCCCTTTTGTTAATGATTTCTCGTGATCACCTTTCACATACTGATACTTCCTAGGACTGTTCAGTTCCATTAACTTATTTTACATGTAATTTCAAATTAAATGCCAATATGGCTGCCGTTCAGACCTGTTTTTTCACATCTGGCAAACAAAATTGCATGAAAATGTGAAAATGTCTTCCAGGTAGAGGAATTTTAACAAATTATTTCAAATGTCATTACTGCAATTGTTAAAGCTATAACACGGGACATTGGTTGTGCAGGTAGTGGAGATATTATAGGTCAAAGCTTTATCAGCGGCAACAAGCACTATTGATATTATGAACATGCCACCAAGGTCGGTGAGATAAGCTCTCATCTGTTGGTATGAAACAGATAAAAAGTGAAAACATTTCTCAATTCAGTAATAAACACTATCTGCATCAGGATGTTGGAAAAAAGTCAGTATTGAATTAATGGTTAGGAGTGAGTTAAATAAAAATGCAGAGGAGTCAGTTGACTCAATAAGCCTTGTTTTTAAGGAAGCCATTTTTTAATTGTGGTGGGGTGGAAACCACATGTTGCTAATCACATTAACAATGGCTTTGTCTTATTAAATTGTCTTAACATGTCATGACAGTGAGCTGTCGTGAATAAAAAAAGACCCTAAAACAATGACAACAAAACTTAATTAGGCTTTTGTTAATATCAGGATTTACACCTGCACTTTTCTTGTCATGACTTGTCAAAATATCCTCTATGAAAAAAGCCCATTAACATTACTATTGCTAAATTAAAATTACAAATATAACTATAATGCATTGCTTTGGCTCATACTTCATTAACTGTAATAGTAGAAGGAGTAAAAAGCACTATGAAAGTAAACAATGGGCCTATACAGTTTAAGGCTTATTGCAGAATGTAACTGTAACCTCTCATTGTCTATTGAATTCTGTCCCAGTTTAGGCGACTTTGTTTCCTATCTGTCATTTCAACTGTTGTCTCTCCATCCTCCCCACTGAGATGTGCCTGTGCGAGACAGCCAGGAACATATGGGTCCGTTTTTCTCTTTCACACATCCTACAGGGAACATAAACAGTCCTAAACACACAGAGCAATGACAAGCCCTCAGGTTTGCTCCTATGGAATCAGCAAGCAGCACCAGCAATCAATTGACAGAGCAGCACCCCCTACTGTTTGTGTAAAGGTGACAGGAAGAACACACAATGTGAAACACAGTGACAACACACAAAAAAAATTAAGAGAAATGAGGAGAGGAGAGGAGAGGAGAGGAGAGGAGAAGAGAGGAGAGGAGAAGAGAGGAGTCTCATGTGATAAAGTATGACTCAGGGCTATGAAGTCAGAGTGGGTTTATGCAGAGATTAAAGGATTGAAGAACAAGGGAGAGAAAGCGTGGGCAGACGGATATAGAGTCCACTAAGTCCAGGAACCTGCTGGAGAGACTACAGAAAGTAAAACACCTCTGTTACTAATCAAAATAAACTGTAATCAACATTGGATGCACAAACACTTGAAGTGATCAGTTATTTTCAGCAGTGTTTATGTGTCAGCAGAAAGAGATTAAAAGTCAGATCATTTCTTTATGTGAGAGGAGTTAAAGGAAAGACGTCTGTGCCCTCTGAGGCGGCTGCGTTGTGGTGAATGAAGCTGTCCCATAAGGAGACAGTGTCAGATTGCATCTCCACCATGGTGTCCTTGAGCAAAACACTAAACCCCTCCTATTTACTTTACGTCACTTAAGACAGAAGCGGCAAGTAGATGGACCTCCAAATCAATTCAGAAGGGCACTTTTTCTCAGGAAAAAGCAGTATGACCAGCTGATTCGAATGGACATTTGATTAAATTTTTCATACACATACCTGCACATACCCATTATATGAATTAAAGCTTAATTAAAGCTGAGTTTAAGTCTCTTAAATCCATTGTGTAGTATCAGGAACTGAAAGTAACCCTAATAGTTTTGGTTCATTCATCAATGCTGTCATCAGCATTGTTTTCAGCCACGACAGGCAGCTGTCATTAAAAAACAGATGTTTTAAAAAACACATGTAAAAAGCTGAGCCAGTGTTGCTCATGAAACAGCCTATATATCTCCTTTGGCTAAGCTGCCCCTCTGGAGAAATAAACTGTGGTATTTTATCCGTTGTGGCTACACTGATACAAGTTACTAAAGTTAAATCAAATTAAATCCCGATAACATCCAAACTGTGACAGGCACACTCCCATAGGATGGATAAATTTTTTTTCTGTGAAGAAGATTAAATCATCCTATCATGGCAAACTATCCCCTTATAGCCCCAACCTTTACCTTCTTAGGTGTGAAGTCACCAACATTTATTTGCTATGACCAGACAACCCATATGACTTCTCCATTACCAACCTAGGAAAAAATAACTTGTGATGTCCTCTGCCTTTCATCGAGTGACACTGTAGCATCAGAACTTGGTGCTGTTGTGTAAGGGCTCTGGGTGACTCTTGAAATTGTGGAAGTGATTAAGATGAAAACAAATCCTCATATTTGCTTTTAGAGAATTTTAAGACTTGTCATATTTGTACCACATCGAGCAATGTCTGAAAACTCCAGCACACAACTCCACCTACCTGTTCAACATCAGACAGCAGAAAGAGAGTAAGCCACTGGCTGGTGAGCATAGTGGAGCATTTAACAGATAAAGAACCAGCATTTCCCTCAGAAGTTGGAACTAAAAGAGGGTAAATATTCTACTTAAATTTTTCAGGTGGCCAGTACACAACTCTAAATAAATGATAGTGCTGCTCAGTATCTGCTGGAAGGCCACTCTTTGCTCACAGGTGTACAATAACCACCCAAAAGGTGTTATAATGGAAATTTTGTGTTTATAGGTTGCTTCCAAGTAGCCAAAAATTCAGTTATTATAAGTTTATGGCTGCAGTTTTCCATTGACCAGATTGACTGTAACACTAGTACTATAAACAGGTTAAAAATAGTTAGCAAGTGAGCAGAAATGTTCATGTTTAGCTAAAAGTAACATTAGGGCTAAATCGCTGATATAACCAGATTTTGCCACACCAAGCAATAGTAGAAAAAAGGCTAAAGTAACATAGAAAGAAACCAATTCTTGAAATATATAATCCTAAACAATCACTGAGTCTTATACGAGGAAACAGGGAAACCTGGGTCCACAGTAGGGGACTGTGGGAGTATGCTGAATATGATTGGGAACCACTAATATCAAGCATGACTAACCTAGCATAACTAACCTAGCATAACGAAGGCAAGTGTAAGTATAATTATATGACATGAATACCATAATGAAGCAGGATGAAATACAAAAAGAGTTAAATTGTATATCTCTGTAAGGTTTGGTTCTGTTGATTGGGGTCAAAAGCTTGCATGTTCCACACACATTCACATACATGCACACACAAACACACATACACACATACACACATGCACACAATGCGTCCCCCATTGGTTCTGTTGGTGTTAATTAGAGCTGCACACAAATGAAGGCGGATGTACTCCACCTCATTCTTGGGGTCAATTAGCTGTGACAGCAAGAGCTACACAATCTTAAAACCCAATTAATGAGAGGATTTACTTATTATGACCCCAACTGGATATAATTACATTGAAACATTTAGTGTTGTGGTTAAGTGATGGATGAGAGATGCTATGCCTTCTTTCAGCTCTCAGAAGTGACTGATGTTCATCATGAAATAATAGATAGATAGATAGATAGATAGATAGATAGATAGATAGATAGATAGATAGATAGATAGATAGATAGATA
>JAPZDV010000004.1:10082680-10131929 GCA_029814665.1 Acanthurus lineatus | reverse complement strand
ACAGACAGACAGATAGATAGATAGATAGATAGATAGATAGATAGATAGATAGATAGATAGATAGATAGATAGATAGACAGTCTTTTACAAATATTGACTTGCTGTAGGAAATTAAAAACTGCTGACAAGGAATTTACTTCCAGCTGACGCCATCATGTGTCATCAAGGGAAGGAAAGGAAGGAAACAACAACCAAAATCATCCTGTCCGACAGGTAATCTACAAGGCTCGATATATCTAACAGGCTGGCAAGTTAACATGTCAAAAAAAAAAAAGATGAGAGAAACACCTCAGGGGTACCCGACTGTCAACCTGACAATACAGCACTTCATCATATCTCTAACGTCAAGAGATTAAATTACACACATGCAATCCCGAGATGGTTCATTCTGTCACTGGAAATTGAGAATTCAAACCTGTGGGATTTGAATTTATTAGGCTGAATAACATGAGGCTTGGCTCATCGTGAAAAGTCTAGAAAATATATTTCCTCACATCTGTAAGGATGACATTTCTCCTGGCATAGATGTGGCCAAAGATCCAGCTTGGAAAAATAATTTAATAAATCAACATGTCAAGCGGTTTCAGCACTGGAGGGGAATTAGCTTTCATCTAAACATGAAAGAAAACACAGGAATAGCCGGCAGCCAGCCGAATACACATGCTCATGGGTTGTTCTGTGTCTCATGACCCCCTCGTCTCAGTCTATCTCCAAATTCTTTATAATATAAATCATTATTCTGAAAATTCCGTTTCCTATATCTGGTCTTGCTTTGGCTTCGAGGGTTTTGTTGAACATGTTTATAGCTGCCATTTTGTCCTCAGAGATAAAAAGGTGAGCTGTGATCCAGACAGAAACAGAAGCGTGCTAATTAAAGCTGAAAACAGTCATCAGCAGCACTCTTCTCTTTTAGCTCCAACACCCTGTTTCACACTCACACACACTCACACACACATCACAGTCAAGTTCGATTCAGCTCCAGACACGCATGATACAGCCATGATATGCCATCCCTTTATAGCCAAGCATAGTTCAGGTTGCATAGAGATGTAGCTAATAATAGTGATATCTAATCAATGGAGACAAACACACACACATACACAAACTTAACCTTGGGTTGACTTTGCAAGTCTGCTACGCAATCTCCCTGCAATGCTTGACAAAAACCACCAACAGCATTCTTCAGCAGAGTGCAGATCATCTCTCTGAAGGAGTGTGTGGATGATCTGTGAGCGTATGGAAGCGACAGATACCTGGAAGAGCAGAAGGGTTGGAAGGAGAGGAGGAGACCTCTATTTTTGGAGACGGTGTTCTCATGGTGTCCCAGGGGAGAGGGCCGCTGTGGGCTCCCCTCCTCAGATGGCAGCTCAGGAGAAACCTGCAGGAGAGGAGCAGACGAGGATGTCAGTCACAGAAACATGAACATATGGATTCATATTTTAGGGCCTTACAACTGTACAACTATATTAAATTTGAATTAAAAAAATTTGAATTAAAAAAAAATCCAAGTGGTAGAGATGTAACAGCTGGTTTTGAGAATGAGCTGAGTTGCACTCTCACTCCATACTTCTTTTTACCCTGAAAACTGAGTGACCTCCACTGATTTACTGAAGAGCATCATGGGACTAAATGTATAAAAAAGAAAAAAGAAAAAAAAAAGGAGCCAGCCCATTTCTCCAACATCCAGGCCTTTTTCTGTTGCTGTGACAACAACAAGGACAAGAGGAGGCAACCTTGGATGCCGGACAGCTTTGTGTCGATACAACACTGGCTTCCTCACAAAGGCTGTCAGCTTTACAGCACTGACTCACACCTCGCAGCCTTTCCGTCTGTAGTGGACTGATCTGAAATATCTGTGGAAAAACTGTTTAAAACCAGAAAACACAGACTCATAATTTCATCAGCAGAATGCACAAAGTCAGGCTGCAGCCACTCAGGCTGCCACAGCTGCTAATTGCAGACAGTAAATTTTTCATTGATGGTAAAAGGATCTGATAAATAAATCTTGGCTGAGAGCTAATAGTTTCTGAGTTGCCACAGTGGAGTTTGGAGTAGCTGCTTTAAGTTGAGCACAGGATGTCTGCCTGTTACCTGCCTGTATTTGCAGAGATGTTAATCCATCATGTAAGACAGCCATGTCTACATCATGATCAGAATTGTGGCCAAGATTTTCTAAATATTAGATTTGGGAGTTTATATCAGTTTTGCATATGGAGTTGTTTAGTTTGTTTAGTTGTTGTTGTTTAGACTATTTTTTGATTGGCTTACCTTGACAATTCCTATTATTTAATTTTATTTTTCTACTTACTGTTCTGTTTGGTCACTCAGTGTGCATTGTGTATTGCAAGTTTGATTTTTCATGTTAGCATTTTACTCTAAACTGAGAGAAATATTTAATACCTAAAATAGAGAATAAATAAATGAATAATAGGCTATGCAAAACAAATTCAAAAACATTTAAGGAACTCATGAATGAGGCCACGATCCTTAATTTATGTGTGTGATTACTGCTGATTGCTTTGTGATCACTATTAACAGAGGGTTAAGGTTTACGCACTGCTTTTATTCACCTTCACATCACAGGTGAGTCATACACATACAGGTGGTTTGGCACAAGATAAAGCCAAAAGCTTTCACCCTGAAAAAGCTGTCAGACAGGCAGCCAAGGGTACTGCATCATTCACTCTCCTCACTGCTCAGTCCATCATCTAAAGTCTGTTAGAGAAGCCAGAGGCAGAGATTTTGTGTTTAGTATGACATCTTGTGGTAGAAATTAACATTTCATCTACAAGAAAAGTCCATATATACTGTACCTTCATGTTTTATAGCATTGAGTAACAAAGCACTTTTTGTTATGTTTGTTTAATATGCGTAATGGCTGGTCATAGTGAACTTAGCCTTTTATGAATACTCTTAATACCTTATGATCAATTAATAGACATTCAAATAACAAAATGATTTTTTAAAAGGGATGCAATGTACACCTTTTCAAAATCTCATACAACTATTGCAATGCAGAAGACATTCAGGCCAAAATGAAAATGATTTACTCATGGGCAAAACAAAAATTACACAAAATTCCAAGTCAAATGTTTTTGAGCCAGGAGATATATTAGAGACATCAACATTTATTTAGTTTATATAAAAAAAAAAAAGTACATTGGGGGTATCAAACTAAATTTGAAATAAAGAATCGACTGTTAGCGTGAAAAGAAGGTTATTAAACCCAAATTTTATTGGCTAATAAACACTAACAGAAATATTTAGTGATTTTCAATATCCCCCTAGTTTCCTATAGCTGTGTCTGTGATTGTTTGGCCTATTATGACTTACTTGGTGTTAGGGGAAGAGTTAAAAAAAATCTCTTGGGAATGTGTTAACAGCAAATGACTGAGGAAAAAAAATTGGATTTACTCTATTGTGAATGATGGAAAATGTAGTTTCATAACATTTTTTCTTTTCTCAAACATCAAAAGAGAGCAAAATGTAAAAATGATTAGCAAACTCTTGACAAAAAACATTAACACCACAGTGTGTAAATGTTTTATGCTTTGTTTTTAGTGACGCTAGTGGTTAGACTAACTCAAAAGAAGTACATCAAAACCCACAGTGCTTTGCGAGCAGCGAGTTTCCTCTGGTGGTTGTAGTCCACAAAGGGTCGTTTCCGTGTATCTAGCCTACGTTAGGTGGTGGAATCTGCTCTGCAAAGACAAACACATGTGAAATTATTGATCAGGTAGGGCAAACAGCTCATTCTGTCGGCTCCCGCCTATTGAACTTGTCGATTACATTAAAAATGTAAAATTATTTCATATGGTAAGTCCTTATTTTGCCTGTAAATGTAGAAGCTACAAGCAATGTGCAAAATCAGCGCGTACATGGCGATGCATTTCCTTTTGTTCAGCTAGCTTATGTGAAGAAATACAGACGCCAAATACTCACAAATGTCACTCTGTTTCCATAAAAAGTGACTGAAAGGATTCATTAACGTTAGCTATTAAGCTGTTTCCAATTTTAGAGAAACTATAGCTACACATTTCCGACGACACTCGACACGTCGGCATTTATTGAGCTAGTCTTGGTGAAGGTATACATTTATCAGCCATATGGTTAGCTGTATGAATATATAACCTTAACTTGTAGGCTTTTTGGCTCTGTTAGCATTTAGCTACGATGGTTAGCATTAGCAATAAGCTTGTCGCAGTTATGTTGTTTACATCCGGTAATGCGGGTCTGTTGGCTAATTTGCATGACTGCGTTGAGGGCAGCTGACCGACTGGTTAACAGGCGACTGTCTGATGGACATTAACTGCTTTAATATATTTTATATACTGTGAATTAAGTTGATAGGTTAGTAAAGAATGTAAACATCAGCTGGTCCTGTCATATTCACTAACTGGACTGTCTTGTCTCTCACAGGGCTGTGTGAATTTATGGAAACATGTCAAAGAAACGGGGCAGGTAAGATCAAATCTTATTGAACTCGTCTGACCTGCTGTATTCTAGTGTATGACAAGATACTCTGTTTTGCGCCTGTAAATGTCACGTAGAGAAATACTTCATTCTAATCTGTAAACGAAACCTAACAACTTAACTTTGATCCTGGTGTTTCCTGTTATTTTAGCCACACCTCTTGAATTTAACTTAAGCCTACTTACTTTAAACTTGTATTAAACATTACTCCAAATGCTCCCTAACATGTATACGTGCTTATCAAAGCTCTTTATTAAAGCTGAATAACATTTAGATTGTGTAAGTTTCAGTTGATAGGCTTTTGTCATGTATCATTTTATTTTTATTATGTGTTATTTGTCATTCAGTCTGGCACACTTGGCCTCTGTTTTGGATGATAATTAAAAATAATGCTAAGTGTAAATGGACTGTGTTTATAATGATAAATCTGCCAAGCATCTGTGGGGTTTAAAGCATTGGCACATCATTGGCACTGCTATTAATACACCAAATGAGTCATTTTACTGTACTGCTGGCTCAAATAAGGTTTCAAAGTGCTTTCTACACATGCTGTCCCATTCATATTAATAATGGCATGTTTAGAGGCACTAATACAAGTTTTAATCAGTGGGAAGAAGACTAAGCATGTTAAAAATGAAGAAGTCACTCTCTAAGGAGGAAGGTATCTCTTCCATGACATGACACTTGTGAATACCTATATTAATACATGACAGGGTTGCACTCTTGTGTGTGCATATGTAACATTGGAATAAGATAGAGTTCTTAGTGTCTAGTACAACAGTATTTATTTGGCACCCTGGATGTTATGTAGAGGCTCAGTACTAGTTTCCACTTGCTAGTTTTATGAAAACCACTAATACTGATTAAAAAGTTCACCAACTACCTCAAAAAGTTTTTCCTACTTTAGACCTACAACTAACGTATGATACATGAATACTGATATGGAGCCATCCCCTCATACACACAGGAAGCGCAGCAGTGGTGAGCTGAGTGAGAGCTCAGCGTCGACCCTGAGCCCAGACCCTGACAACCTGTTGGGCCGAAGGATTCAGCACACCTGGAGGGAGAAGGGCAATGTGACCAAGTGGAAAGGCACCGTTCTGGAGCGTCTTACTGTGAACAGCTCCCTCTATATGGTCAAATATGACGGCTTTGATTGTGTGTATGGCATCGAGCTCTTCAAAGATAACCGGGTGTCAAATCTACAAGTGTTGTCAGAGAAAGTCGGTGAGTGTGACAATGTCTCTCTCTGTAGACATATTTTTGCTGTATTTGTCTGTGTGCATTTTGGTTTGGCAGTTTCAGCTCCTATATTTTGCCTACATTTTCTGGTCCCATGTCATCATTTGTGCTGTGTCTCTGTCCCTCATAAATCAGTTTAAAATGAGACAGCATGATTGTGGCATTTCTCAGTATTTTTTATTTAAAGCTTGAATTGGTGTTTTTCTCATAGTGTTCTGCTAATATTGTGACTGTTATTACTAAGCTTACTCTCCAGTTCTTCTTTTGTTTACTTGAAATAAAGAATTGTCATGGCTGTTAGAATAATGAAACCTATCACTTATTGTGTCAAAGTATAAATATGTGGGTTGTAGGAAACAGTCAAATACTGTGGAAAATAATTTTTTCATGAACATGTTATTTTATCTTATCACTTAAAATGATAACACTGACAGTGTGAACATTTAAACACGACTGATACCAGACTTTTGTAAGTGAGAAACATCAGTCAATAATTTTTATCCAGTAAGTATAAAAGCTCAATTTCTTCAATTAACTCATTTAAATGCTCAGCAAAACTCATCGTCTCTCAGGGGTTAGGGGATGTAAGTGGTGCTTTGTCAGCATTTTAAGATAATACAATAATATTTTCATGTTCTATTGTAAAATGTTATGTGGGATTATAGCTGTCATGATACCAGATTTTCATTACATGATTATTGTGGTATAAGGAATTCATGATAGCAATCCAGTTGCTATATCCATAGAAAATTTGGAAAGTAAATGGTATTAGTCTAATTCCTTTTTAACTTAGTTTATTGTCTGTTTTTCTTTTCTTTTTTTTTGAGATGAGAAAATGAGAGTAGGAAGGCAGAGAGAGTGTCTGCAAGCACAACTGTACAGAAGTGTACACAAAGAACAGTTACACTGAATTAATTTAGCTTTTTTATGGTGGGTGGCAACCAGTGGTGAGTGCAGTACTGCCACCTGTTACAACACAGCCAGAACAGAAAGACATGGAAATGACTGCAGAGGCGCTGTATTATTTACACAATATTTTCACATGTGTAATTTAAACAGAATATTATATATCAATATTATTTTTTTAATATGAAAGTTATCATCAATACTGGTTACTGTCGACACCCCTTCGTGGGATAAATAAAGTTTTCAAGTTAATGGGCTTATCAAAGTGTTTTCCTCCCACAGTGAACAATAAGATCAAGGTGCCTTCTGGGGCTGAGGAGCTGGTGGGCCGAGCTGTGGAGCACCTGTTTGAGAAGGAGGACGGGGAGAAAAATGAGTGGCGGGGCATGGTGCTGTCCCGAGCCCCCATCATGACCCACTGGTATTACATCACCTATGAGAAGGACCCAGTGCTGTACATGTACCAGCTGTGGGATGACTATAAAGACGGGGATCTACGTGTCCTGCCTGAATCTGGTATGGGGGCCTCAATGTTTGTGTGCATAAAAATGTCAGTGTTTCATATCTTGAATGTTTCTCAAAGGTGGGAGGAAGAGAACAGGACAAATTTACATAGTCAGCATTACAAAACACTCAAATCTCTGTGCTGCCTCTTTTTAGTTTTTTGTTTTTGGAAACAAATTATGCAGATTTTTTGCTTGATTCATTAGTAAGAGTAAATGTTTTGTTATGGGTTCTCAGGTTTCATTATGATGAGACAGGAGCGTCTACAATGAGTGGAAAATATTACTCTTAGGCTGCTTAAAGGGACCATATTTAAGAATTGAAACATTTTGAAAAATGATTAAACATTATAAACAGAATGTGAAGAAGTACAAGTAACACACCGGTGATGTCCATGTATTGCGTTGCAGAGATATCAACCAAAGTAAGCTTGCTAACAAGCTAGCCAACAACGAGTGTTGTTGTGTAGTATCACTTTGTACCCAAATAAGCAATATTTAAACATCGCCCTGCTGTAGCATCAACTGGGAAATATATGAATACAATTTTTTTCACTAGATATACTAGCTTTTTGAGTGTAGTAGGCAAACACAATACACTCAAATATCAAGAGAAGATATATTCTCATAACTGCAACATAACCCTGGCTTTGACATGCCAGTGTGAATCGAAAGTGAAAGTAAAAGAGAGGGTGGAGTGAAATAGTAGCGATGGCAGCCGTTTGGGGGTGGGGTGTGGAACTGTGACTCAGAATCATTACACTTCTACTCTGCTACTTTGGTCTTTTTGATTCTTATTCTCATTTTTTGATTCTTATTCTCATTTAGAGAACAAACACCTGCTACCGGCAGACAGGAAGCCGGGTGAGGAACCAGAGAGCCTTGTGGGGAAACAGGTTGAGTACGTAACAGATAATGGTCTGAAGAGGACGGGCTTGGTCATCTACCAGGTGCCAGCTAAGCCCACAGTGTACTACATAAAATATGACGATGACGTCCACATCCACGTCTACGATCTGGTGAAGACCACCTAGTACCAACTGTCTGCTGTCATCTTCAGCTGCTGGCTCACCCTCTGACCCGACCAGTCGTTACCTGTTTAAGTGTTACAGATTTCAGTTTCCTCCAGTGGGAGGTAATGTGCCGAAGATCAAAAGCCCCATCGTTTCTCTTCTCTCTCTCTCTTTTTTTTTAACTTTAAAAGCCCCCAGAGGCTTTGTTCATTCTCATCAAAAAATATGTTAGTTTTGATTCTCAATTTTAAGTTGACCCTATTGTAAGACTATTGGGTTGTCTTTAGTGTAAATAAAGCAGGTCTGAGACCAGTTGTATAGCCCAGCAGATGAAATGGAGCTAGGCAGTTGTTTTGATTGAATCCCACTTGTATAGTGCAACCTAAGAACTCTAAATTCATACTTTTTGTACGCAACACATCAAACTAAACAAATTCAGCTTTCTTATCTATACCTCTATGTTTTACATGTTTTTCATTTCACTTTTATATGCCTGTGCTATTTATTTCATCTGGAGTATCTGGCTGTGCTGCTGGGAAAATTTTGGCAAAACTTGTCTGCTGTGCTTCATGTGTGTTACTGGTTAGGCCTCAGTTTTTTGGATATAGAAGTAATATTCATTTGACCAGTGTGCTAATTTTACCATCACAGTGAACTCTGATTTCAGTTGAAGTTTAAAGGCATTAATGAGACTTGTCTGTCTCACATTGTGGATTTAAAAAAAATAACAGATTATTCTAAAAAAAAAACCTGTATCATATTTCTGTTCTGTTTCTTCATGTAAACTGCAAGTTTTCTACCTTATAATAATATATGAAAAAGACTGATGTTGATGTCCAATTGTGTCATTGGTGTTCGTGCTTCACACTGTATGTAGTTTAAATTGGCCACCAACATTGTTTAGTATTTCAAAGTCTTCTGAAGTCTTTTTTATTTGCCAAAAAATGAATGATGTGATATGATTATATTCAGGCCTCAAAATATTGTTCATTGTGACCCTAAATGTGTTCTGTTCTGTAAATATAATCTGATACATTTTTATGAACGTAAAACAAAGCTGCTTGAAAACTATTTTCTTGTCCACTTGTTGTGAAATGCTGTTTGTGCCTGCTCATTCATGTGCATGGGTTTCATCAGGGTCGTGAGAAGTACAATACTTGAATTTAATCAAGTAGTAAACGCTTTTTTATCAGATAAGGCACATGAGTGACTCCCTATAAATTGTTTGTATGAAGCACTTTTGGTGATCAGTGAAATAATGCAAAATTGAGTCCTGTTTTTTCAGTTAAACAAAAAGCACTTTATTAGCAAAGAATACTAAAAGTCTGATCTGTGCCAAATAATAACATGTTGTATTTCTGGCACTATTTTGGATGAATTTAACACTTTAAACTATAGTTCATAATTTAAGGTCTTTACATCATGACATTCGGTTTAATGTCTTCATTTTATAAATTGTAACAGTGGCACACTTGACCTCTTCAGAACTGAATATTTCCTGAATGACACACAGGTCTTGTGTGCGTATTAATCATATAACTGAATGTGAAATCATCCTCTTTATACAACTACATGAGCTGAGAGATATCTGTCCTTGACCTCTCTAAATACCGTGAATACAATACAGTTAATGAACTCAGAGACTCTACATGCCAAAAATGCTCAAATTCAAA
The DNA here is from genome assembly GCA_029814665.1 of Acanthurus lineatus. Lineage (NCBI taxonomy): Eukaryota > Metazoa > Chordata > Actinopteri > Acanthuriformes > Acanthuridae > Acanthurus > Acanthurus lineatus. The sequence continues at coordinate 10,122,119 of JAPZDV010000004.1, read as the reverse complement.
GCTCTTTTTTCCAAAACTCCCACCTTCATCTTCAATATGAAACAGGTCAAGTAACTGTACACATTTTTTTGGTAAAATATACTTTTAAAAAGAAAATTCACTGAATGCTGCCTCCAACTTTTCAGTCTATTTGTGAACTACACACACAATAAAATAAAAAAGATTTATATAGCACAGCTCAAGACTGATTTAAGCTCACGTATGACAGTTTTTTTAATAACAGCTCAGTTGAGCTCCCTCTATAATATAAATTAATGTAAAAGAGATGTACAATTTAGTTTTGTGAGGTGAGCAGACCTTGTTACATGCTGCTTTCCCACAAGCAGTGCAGGTGATGTTTAAATCTACAAAACAGGAAAAACACACAGGAGCTGTGTCAGAATAAATAAAGGTCTGTGCAACATGAGAAGATTATGTCAGATATGTTTTAGTTTACTGCTTTTTATAGAGGTGGATTGATTGCTGTGAGTCAGACACTCAGTCTAGTCACCTGTATTTTTCCTTAAACTAATTTAACACTGACGTCGATACCTAAGCCTATCCTGTTTATCAATGGAGCAAAACTTTTACTTGTTTAAAGGTAATATGGTAATATATGTGATTGTTATATGTTATATATGATGATGATTATGATTATTCAAGATAATATGAGTCCAAAATGAGCTATTAGACATTAACTGAAATGTGCACCAGAAAAAAAATCAATGATGTGTGTCATATTTTATTAGGACTAGAAGTCTGCTAACTGCTCTGTAAGACAGTATTGCTTTGAGCTAAATGCAAATGTGGATCAAGTTCATGGACAAGATGGGATCCCCTGCCAAGGCCATCATGTTTAAAAAATAGACTGAATGCATGTTAGTCCACCACCACCCATAAAAATGGCTCAGATAGGCTATTTCAAATTCTCAGTGAAACAAACGTTCTGTGACAAACCTTCATTTCAGTTTGTACCTGTAACTCCACCCCACACACACCCCTCATCTGTTGTTTGCACCTGCTGAAACACTTACCAGGCTCTCCAGTTCATGCCGCCATTCAATTCACTTCTATTATATGTCAGTTTTTTAGTCCAGGAGCAGGAGAGTAAAAGAGAAGCATATGAAAGCAGTAGCTCCCTATCTGCGGTAGAGCAGCAGAGTAAGGATGTTTATGTTTTTCACTCTGTTCATTCATTCACCAAAATCAGCAGCCTCCTGTCATTGGTTTGGTTGATTCTTGGTTTCTCCATGCTCAGTGCCACTCAGCTGTTTCGTGGAAGCACGCCGGTCTATTTCAAAACTCACACCGGCTCTGGTGGACTGAACTGGATTTGCCCAGTTGACTGACTAAGTAGAAACTTCCTGTTTTTGTAATGCTAACAGCTGTGCTGCTCTGAGGAGCACTTGGGTGCAATCATATTCCCTTCACAGGCTTTTTTTTAAGTCACTTGAAACTTCTGTGTCTTTTTCTTTGTAACAGTGATCCATCATGATGAATCCAAAAGTGAAGGACTTTTGTAGTTATTATTTTCAATTTTCCGTGTCAAAAATAGCTAACAGTTGTCCCGGGGGCTATTTTTTCCCATGATGAATTGTCTACCATTTCTGCTGCCTTCCCAACAAAAATATAACAAAAACCTTTATATAATTACCAGTACACATTTTTGGTTTTATTCTAAATTGTGCACCTAGTGCACAGGGATCATTCTTATGGATGTTTAGTCTTTATTCATTTTTTCATTTTTACACATTATTTGGCCTACCCACAAGGAAATTGCCTGAAAATCATGTCAGGAGGAGTGCAAGGAGTGTGATGAGGCCCTCTGTCTCATTGCTGACAGAAGCTTTATTGAGACGTGGCATGTCTGAAGTTTCTACTCGCAAAGCCTGCAAAAACTTGTGACAGTTTAGTAAATGTATGTGTGTACAGTTTGCTTTGTCTGTGATGGAGTTTATTTCCTTGTTCTACCCTAAAAAGAAGACCCTTTTTGTTGTTTAAAAGTGTTCGTCCATATGTTGCTGTAAATTCCTTTAATATATTCTTTTCATTCCATTTCTGTTTTGTATTTTTGCTCATTCCCAAAACCGTGCTGATGAAGCAGCTAAAACAACAAATGAAAGTATGACTAAATTAAAAGCAAATCCATGTGTCATGCTTTGAATGTTAAAAATAAAAAAAAATGAATAAAGTTGGGCTCAACAGTTTCCCTTTAGTTCTGTTTCTTCACCCTTTTTTTTTACCCTATTTTAATCAGATTCCTGATTAGCTTCTGTATTGAAAGGCCAATGAAATCAGGGGGACAGAAACTATTTACTTGCACAGTAGATAATTTCAGTCATCTGAATGTCTATAGTGGTAGACGCTCTGTTCAAACTTAACATTATCCTAATCATTGTTTACTTAATATCTGCTTATGCTCCATGACATGGGCTATTCAAGATGCTGTGTACACTGGCTGTTGCAAATCACCTCTATAGCTTCTCCCTACTTACTGTAAATATTTTATTATCAACAAAATTATATTACAGATGACCCTGCTTAGATCTCTGTAATTATTTAATGCCAAGCACAGTCTGCCGCGAGGTTGAGCTTATGTCTGATAACAGGGTTGATCTGTGTCTGCTCATCAAATGTCAGCCCTGCTTTGATGACGAGCAGACATGTTCTTCTCCTCCTGACCACACATGTAGCCACATGCTGACTGCTGACGGCCTCTTCCTCCCCCAGAGTCCCTCCGGGGTGCCAGGGTGCCGGTAACGGGTGCCAGTACAGACAGCGGGGGAACAGTTGGCATACCATCACGCCAGGCTGTGTGCCCAGATAGTAATAACAACGAGGAGGGAAGTACATGCATTACACAAGGTCTGTGCTCTTGACAATGTGTCTGATGCAATTTATCACCTGTTGTGCACTTCCTTTTACACATCCATCACTAATTTCTATCATTTTCTTTCTTTCCCAAAGCCATCTGTCTGGACTCTTGGCAACAGCTTTTACTGTTCAGACATAATGATTATAAACTCAAGTGTCTTTGACTGTGAATACATCTCTTCTCACAAGGTCTTAGTAGCTTTGATTTTTCTTTCAGGACAAATAAAGGACCATATGTGCCTGGTTATGGCTGTGATGTGTGATTCTGTCCCAGTCCTGTGGGTGGCAGAAGTGCTTGGGGGCTAATAAGGCTGGACAATTACAAAACAACAGGGCTCGTTTTATTTCTTTGACCTCCCTTTTTTTAATAACAGGACAAAACATACAAACAAATCAGATCATTCCAGAGATAAAGCCAGCGTGGATAACAAAATGCTAGAATCACTGATGACCATTTCTTTATGTTTTTATTATTTATTGAACCTCTTTCACACAAAAGAAAATGAATTAACTGATCATTTCTATGTTAAAACCAATAGTATATCAGCCACCTTTCCACTCCTTTACCAAACAGGCTTGCAGCTGTTTATGAGCTCTATGAAGAAAAAATATTTTCTATGCACTCACTTACACATATAAAAGGTTGAATGTTCAGCCCTATTTTGTCTGTGAGTTTTGTTATTATAGGACCTTCCTCTGAAACCTTGAAACTTTGTCTGCATTCTTATTGGCCAATAAACAAATGCACTTGACTCTTTTGTGTTGCTTAGCAACGGCAGCCAGTCCCTGGTTTTTATATATGAAAAACCAGCATGCTGCCAATCTGGAGACTTACAGAGAGAGCAGTGTGAATGAGACCAGCCTCCGATGCATTTTTAATTAAAACGTTGCAAGCTCTTCTAAGTGAAAGTGGCTGTAAGCGTTGTCTGGGATCATTATTAATAGGAGATGGTGGCATGATTGATTGTTTTACGTTCAGTGTCAGCTGAGATGAGTCATCTTTCAAAATCCAACTGACATGTCGGTCTCATGTCAGCCTTGGATTTCAGTGATAGTAAATCAAGCAATCCCTACACTGCACTGATCTGATAAGAATTTTTCTAAATAAAGTGACTTTTTTTAAAGAATGTCCTTTTGTTTTTTGTTTTTTTGCATTTGAAGTGTTTTTTACTTTTGGGTTTGGAGCACCTTGTTTGTCGTGCTTAAGAAAAAATAAGGATCCTGTAAGGTCACCTGCACATATATCCTTGTAAAAACAGACAATAGTAGCTGTTGCAAAGCCTTGGTATTTCCAACTTCTTTTATCCAGACCTATTAACATTCCATTTTTACTTAAATGCCTTTATACATATAGGTGCCATGGGTATTTGACACAATACTGAAGCACCTTGATGATGTGGAGTGATTCGAAGTGTTTTGATTGTGCATCTGTCTGTTATTAAATGCCTTGGTCATTTTTGTGAACACAGCATTGGCTGTTATACCGACACACAAGCAGAGAGCAGATTCTGTTCAACTGGTGTCTTCTGTGGTATGTGACCATGCCTCTTATACTTCTTAGTGACTGTAGATATATCTTTATTTGCTAAATCTGTTATTGATATTACTTAAAGCTCAGGATAGGTCTAAAACAAGTTCCAATCAAAACACTGAAAGCGTCAGAAAAAGCTGAAAAATACACAAAAAAGGAACGGATAATGTTTGTATAACACTCATACCTTCATACATATATATATATTTCTATATATATTTTTAATCCTAATAGGCCCTTAGAACTGCCAGCAAGTACACGCTACATCTTTTCCTTGGCACCGGGCAGCTTGAGGTAATCTAAGTAACCATACAGAGAGTCAGGTAAGCCTTTAGCACTTTTTTTCCAATTAAGATGACTTGCTGTTTTTTTTTTGGGATATCTTCAGCGTTCTCTGCCCCACAGCTGTGATATTTACTTCCCTATTTCATTCACCTTTTCTCTCAAAACTCTGACACATACTGAGGAAACTGCCAAAGCACTACAGGAAGAAAGCACTACCCACTGGCTATTACAGTGACTGAGGAAGTCACTTAAGTCAACAGAGGGATTTAGACTCCTCTTATTGATGGTTGGTGTGTGTTCATCCCTCTAAGTACTCAAAGTGTTGCACATAGTATGGCGTTAAAATAAGTCTTCCAGGCAGCGGGCCAGACTCAGCAGAGTGGAGTAATATGTTAGAGTGAAGAATGAAGTGTAGTTAGTAGGACACAAGAAGAACAGGACAGACCGGAGTGCTTAGGGATCTCCGCAGCACTTGGTGTGTGTAGAAAAGTGTGTGTGGTGATTCAAGGCTGTCACGTTGGTACTGAGGTGAGAAAGGTTTAATATTACAAATACAAAAGGCAATAAATTAGATGAAGTAATAAGCACTGAGATTAACAATTACATTTATGCGATAAAGCTGTACAGAAGTGAAGGTTAGAATAAACAGTTGGGAAGCAGCTGAATGAGTAGTAATGAATTATTTCAGTCTGTTTTGTACAAAGTGTACTGCTGTATGCCATTATTACAGCATTTCCCCAAGGTATTGGAGCAGTTTTCATTGCACATGATTCACGTCCATGAATATCTCTGCTTAAATGATGCTTTTGAATTCAATTTTGCTAGCAATTAACAATAATGAACATTACAGCTAAACCCAGTCACATGGGGGCATGTGGGCTAGGGTTGAATGGCGACATTTTAAGTGCATTTTTTTAAAGGCAGATTTACGTATTGTTGCAGCTTAATAAACAGGAAAACTCAGTTACAATGGCAACATTGAAATGTGAATAGAGTCTGAGCTGAAGAGTTTCGTGCAGGTTAAAGCTCACGCACTGAAGAGCACTGCTTGTGCTGAGAGGCAGACTGGGACTTGTTGTTCTTTGATCAGCGTCACAACAAAATCACTAGTCTTCCACTCAGCACCACCAACACTTTGCCAATGCATCCTCTCATTTCTGTTTGGAGCTCCACACCCACTGCTTCAATCTGTAATAAAAGAAAAAAAAAGAGACAACCTTGTCACACGATAGGGCCTTGAAATATCACATTGAAACCTTTCTTCCACTGTACTGGTGTTAAACATATTGATTTTTTTTTTTTTTATTGTCACCTATGCAGGCTTCAAACCTGCAGAGCATCTCAGGATGCCTGTGTGTCATAGGTGTTGCAGAGCATCTGACCACTAGAGGTGTTTGGATAGGTTGTGAACTTTAGATATTGTAGATGGAGACACTACATGCAATTCCCATCTCTGTGTTTCCCTGAACACATTTCTCTCTGAAGCCTGTTGACATTCCATCCTTCCTTTGTTGTTGTAATGCCAACCTTTCAGCTCCTCTCAAAAGAGGGAGACAGGAGGAGGAGGAGGAGGAGGAGGAGGGGAGGAACAGAGAGAATCACAGCACAGCACTCAGAATAAATGCTGCTCACCATATGCAATGAAACAGAAAAGAAGAAGAAGCTGTGCACAATTTGCAATTACACCCTATTCAGATTGACAAAATGGAAGCGCGAACGCAGAGCATCAACTCAGTGATTTGTGTTTTCTTTCCAATAAGTCACATTTGCACTGAAAGGGAGAGGGGAGAGAAAAGAGACAGACAGATTGTCCTGCATCTCCAGTATGTTTCTGAGCTGGTAGCTATGCAACAAGACTGGGAGTCAGTGGAAGAGGGGGGATGGGAAGATGGGGACAGTTTAGTTGAGAGGAAGGAAGGGAGGAAGGAAGGAAGCAAGGAGGGAAGGGGGGGGGGGGGTTCTTGAGTGAAAACTGGAGAAAAGAGGAGTGCTGAGAAGAGACAACACTCTATTGACCAAGAGAAGACCCCAGAAGAGACAATCAATAATGTGCACTGAAGTCATTTTGATATGATATTGATTATAAAACAAATTACTACATCTGCTGTTCCTCTTGTGCACTGATATTCAAGTATCTGTCACTCAAACATCGTCCAATCGGTGTCCAAACAGCAGGGACGTTTGTATGCTGAGCATTAGGGCTGTGTTAATATTCACTACACATGTAAACATGGTGAATTTTAAGCTTCAAAAGCGACAACTACAGCTTTTATTTCGTCCAGATCGCAGCTGAGGAGAAATGAGTCGCCTCTCTTCAGTGGGAGCTGTCCAGTGTCTCGGTGCTGAATGACGCCCTACTTTTCCTCCACGTCCACGTCCTTCCTCACCATCTCGGCTCGATTCCGGCCCGGGAAAAAAAAAAGAAAACATGCCACCTGTTGCTGCACCGAAGTTTTTTCTCGGGAGGTTATAAAGCCAAATAAAAAAAGCCCTCTGATATCTGACATATGGGGGTAATAATCGGCAGCGACCCTGCTCCTGATCTGAAGTCAGGTCAATCAGTTCTCCCTTTTTTTTCTTTCTCAAATCACGGCAACATGACGACATGATAAACATTTTCACCCAGGCGAGGCAGGAAGGGGAGGAAAGAGGGGATATCATTTAATTTCCCGTAAATCGCAATCGGGATTTTGAGCAGCTATTTTCCTTTAATTTGTCTCGAAGGCTTTTTTTTTTTTTTTTTTTTTTTTTGCTTAATCATATTTGTTTACCGTTCGAGTACAAAAAAAATGCAGGTTTTGTGGAACGAAAAACACTGCAAACATAATAACAGCCTACAAATAAGAAGCTTTACACTGCATTCAAAGGCTTTAAGTGGTGGACTCACCGTGTGTCGGCGGAAACAACAGGTGATGAAGACATGATGTTTTCGCGGCGCGTGCTGGATGAGTAGCCAAGGCTGCGTCTCTTTCACCGTTGAATCCAGCCACGATCGGAGGAGCCCGTGCGCCCTCCCATCCGAGCTCCACGTAATGGTTTTCATGATGTTACTGGGTAGGCTGGAGGAAGAGAGATCAGCGTGTTTATATACGTCCGCTGCTCCGGAGAAGACAAGGAGGAGGAGGCGGGACGATGTGGAGTGACGACTGCGTGCAGGAGGCCAGTTGACGTGGATTTTTTTTTTCCAGACCTTGTTGAGGGTGCGGCCCAAACAGCAGTCAAATTAGATTATATGAAGGTTAAGAATGCATATGAATGAAGCATATGGACCTGAGGATGTGTGTTGATAGAGTACTTGCTACCTCGAGGTGTGTGAGCGCGAGGAATGCTTGGTTGCCGTAGGATAGTTGTCTAACCTCATGTCGGCGCGTAATTTTAATCTGATGGAGGGAAACTCCTCTTTCTCTCCCTCGTGCGCGCAAAAAAACGCACGCGCACAAATTGAAATCGTGCGCCTCAAGAGCGCTAAAAGTCGTCACCTGAGCACCTGTGCCCGACTGCAGTGAGGAGCTAAGCTGTAATTCAATTAAGCCTGAACTGTGAGATCAAGATTATGCATCCAATTAATTGGTAATGGAAACAACAAGTGGGGAATGGTACATACCTGAAGGGCTGTGAAAATTGCAAAATGATCAAATTAATTGCTTTGGAATAGCCTTCAAAATTAATTTATCACACACACACACACACACACACACACACGCACACACACAGCAAACACACACACACAAACACACACACACACACACTTTCATACAAACAAACTTACTTAGATCACATTAGGGGAAATTACATAGGTTCACATTCACTCACCAGGGACTTAACCTAACCCTTAACCACTGACCCAGAAATCTGTTGTTTTCCAATTAAGGACAAGGCTCTGGTCTGTAATTGCACCTTTTGTTACCAATTAACTGTTGTGAGATGTGTCCCCAAAAGTACTTTCCTCCCGACACACACTCACACTCACTCTTTAACACACAGCTAAAGCCCTGCTCATCTTTTGGATTCAAAACTTTTATTAGCATTTTAACATAGATAATGTGAATATGCTGTTAGTTTACATTAAACATTACACACATGCATCACACTGAGGTATTGAACAAGCTGTAAAATGACATAACATCACAAACAATAAGATCTAAAATACATTAAAGGGGAAGAGAAGGCAGACATTCCCATGGGGGTGTTATAAGTAGCACTAACTATGCTGTAAACCGCTGTATTCATACCATTATAGTGTCTAATAGACAGTTAAAACTGTCTTTTTAAGGAAGATACTTTGTAGTCTGAGAAGTGTCCTGAAGACTCTCTAATCCCTTTTTCCCTTCCACAGCTGAATGGTGTAAATTTCAGCAGGGAATGTCTGTTTAGATCTAAGGTCCCCCAATCTATGAGATAATCATTTGTCATGTCTGCATTATAGCTCAAAGGACCTGTTAATGAAATTATACTGGTTATTGTTTTCGACCTCCTCAACAGTTTAGCAGCAGTTGTGAGCTGAATAAAATGGTTTAAATGTGCAATTATATGTTTAAAAGCATAGCCCTCTGCTTTATGTTTTTTTTTTTATTTTTATTTTATATCCAGTGCAGTAATGAATGTAACACTGAGCAGCATTATCACAGTCAACAGGTGCTCCTTTTTTCTTTTTTTATGACTCTGTCTGCTCCTTACTCATTTGAACCAGAGAGAAAATGTTGAACAATGACCTCTGAGAAATGTATTTCTAAACAAGGAATTAAGAAATGTGAATGTTTGACTTATGGATTTAGGATTGGATTATACCTCTTTGTAAATTAAATTAGAGTCCATAATGCTAATAATTCCTATTAAGCCTATATATTTTAAAATTTTTGTCAGGGGTTACAAACTTAGGAGGCATCTGCCATATAAAAAAATGGTCTATGAGCAGTCATTCCTTAACATATACACTGTTGCATGAAGAGAAAAGGATGTCACCAAGCAGCCACAAGTGTTTACAACAAAAACCGTGCAGAATTGTGCAGCTCTCTCTTAATTTAATGTTAATCTTACATCAACATTTTAGAGTACTGCTATAAGCACTTTGTGAAATTAAAAAAATATTCTTGCACGCTCTATACAAGTCATCAAATCCCCTTGTGATGTTTTGAATTTCTGTTGTCTGCAGTCAGTTTATAGTGACATGCACTGAAAAGGAAGCAACTCTTTTATTTGCAGAGCAGCGCCGAGCATTTTTATCTGTTCGGAACTGAAACTGGAGCCCATTTATTTCATATGAATCAATTAGTTTGAGCAGTCATCACAGCGGGGCTCAAATTAAGGACAGTCTGACTGCCATTTCATTTCTGAGGAAGATACCAAGAGAAAGGACAACATGACAGGGACGTTGCCTGCTGCTTTCAGGACCCATGGGTGACATTTTACCAGACAGCCTCAAGACAATTATCTTTATGTTGCTTATTTATCCTTTATTTTTCCTCTTTATGAAGCTATTTAAATCATAGAATCTTCTGCTGACACCTGCAATTTTGACACCTTTTTTTTTTTTTTTTTACAGTTTACAAGCTGTTGTAAAACACACCTATCCCCCCCCCCCTTCCACCTCCCCCCTCACTTTGTATGGATGCAAAGGTGCTGCTTGGGTGGGTGACTAGTGTCTTTTTGTAAATAAGACACTCACGTGACCCTCTCAGTGCTCTGTTCCCTCTGACAAAATGACCAAAAAAGAAGCCTGGCTGCAGCTATTAGTTATCACAAAAGCCCTGTTCCTTTGATATCCCTGCAGGCTGGTTATCAATGCAACTCAAGAGTCGGGCTTAGGGAGGAACCTGGGGGAAGATCCTGCTCGCTGTGTTGTGAGGCTTTAGTTGTCTAATGAACATCAGGCTCTGTGCCTCTTGATAGAAACATCAGGAGGTCGGATTACGCATATTAGCGATCCCCCTCCGTTCTCCCTTCTGCTTTCAGGGCTTAATGTTAACATCTGCCCACCGAGAACCACAGATGAGCAGGAAGACTGTGTTGAATGTCTTTTATTCAGATGATTTATCTGACCACTGTAATGGACTATATGCATGTGATTCAGATGACATTATAATAGAGTCTGGATGAGGAGAGAGGCTCTGACTCTCAGGTGTTGATAGAAGCTGGGTCATGTAAGCCTTCAGTAGATGATTTTTCATGGCACACTGAAACACTTTGTTTTCAAAGTCACTACATTATCAGTGGTGATTTTCATTATTTTTTCAATTTCTGTATAACGCCAATTCCAGTGATAGGTTCAGTATTAGCCATCTTCTGATTCCTATCTGTAAATTATATTAAAACCACAGGAGCAGAAACATTTAAGATCCCTTTTTTCCTTCATGTATTCAGACCCTTTAGCTGTTGTTTATGCTGATAAAAACCCATTTGCTGTTTAAATGCGTAAGAGTGAGTTTGGATAGGCCACAGGGCACAAGCAGAGGTGTGGGAGCTTTGGGAGGCAGTGAACATTCATTATTTTTCATGCTCTGGGTCAAAAGTATGTGTGTGTGGGCTGGATTGGTAATATGATGAAAATCTGTTGACTTCCAGGGAACAAGGTGATGCCACAGGGAGTTTTCTCGCCGTTCGAAGCTCTCATTCTGACAAATGTAGTGCGCAAACTGAGGATAAACTGAAACCTGATACATATTAGCTGGATGTTTAACTCTCCTCATAGCCTGTTACAAAGACAAATCAATATCATTGGCAGATATTCCTCTAACAATGCTAGACCTGACCTTCACCCTTAGGTAACATGGTTAAGGTTGATTGTATGGGTGTGGTGGCAGCAGTGAAGCACTGAACTGGGAGCTGTTCATATGTTGGCGCCCTCTGGTGTTTACTGTGAATTCAAACAACACAGGAGAATAAAAGCATTTGGACAGGTAACAAAAAAAAGGAAAACTACAGTATAGAGATCATTCTGCACAATGTATTTAACCCTTTTAAAGAACATATTTGTAAAAGGAAACACTACTCTCGATCTCATGAGAAAATTAGGGAATATCTTCTGGAAGAAAGGTGTCCATCCCTCCAGTGGACTTCAGAGACTTGTTGAACTTTATGTTGAGAAGCACTGGAGCTGTTCTGTGGGCTCTTAGTGGCCAAATATGATACTTAACCCTGTTTTCTTCCTCTAAAATTTACTAAAAATTAGGCAAAGTTGCTCTGACTGAACATATGGGGAACACAAGACTTCCATACTGATGCTTTCACTTGAAAAAACAGCAGATTAATAAAGGGGAGCTTTCTCTCTGTGCTCTTAAAAACAGAAAGTCATATTTCATTATTCAAGTCAAACTTCTTTGGCCACTAAATAGGAGAGAGTTAAACAAGGAATAAAATTGGAAATGTGGTCATATTCTGTTTTTTTCCTTAAACCAGCTGTGTTAGTGCATCAGTATTATTTTTAATATTTAATGCCTTTGTTAAGGGATAATTTCTGCTGCAAAGAAAAACACATTTGGTTCTTTAGTGAATAATAATAGTAGGAGAAGAGAATGAAAACTAACTACAGTGCCTGTGTGATGGTAATGGAGAACCATGGTACCCAGTGCAGCAATGGCACCCATTCATGTGTTTTTTAATAGCTTTGTAGCTTTATAGCTGAGAGAAAAGGATATAACAAGCTTTGGCAACTGCAGTCACTTTTAGAATATCCATATTCTATAAAAAAAATTATATTGACAACATTCCCATTTCACCTCAAAGCACCACACAGATTTTATGATATCTACGCTCAAGTTATTGAAGAATAAAACAGCGACAACATATGATACAAGATATGAGCATTTAATTGTTCATCATCTCTCAATACAGAAATACTTTTCTTTTTAACATTCTTTCTGTAATTCAAGTTGGCAGCATTGTTTTGACTTGAAGTGGCATTTAAAGAAATTCCCATAAAGTTGAGCAGTGAAACTGCCCATCAACTTCCCTCAGATAACATTAGTAGACAAACATGCTATTTCTGTACAAGAAACTTTGTATACAACACAAATAAATAGCATTCACTTCAATGTGGCACACTAGTTGACTTAAACATTCAACCATGGAAAAGATAATTAAAACAGAGAGAAAATGTTTCAAATGATATAAAATCAGATGAGAAAAAAGTATAAAAGCGCAACTGCTCAGAACAAAATATGGTGTGAAGTAGCAAAAGACAAGTGCCTGGAGCCTGAATATGTAAGCAGACAAAGCACAAACAGAAGCTCTGCACAGAACAGCATTTCACGTTTTTTTTTAATACTCTGTGCTTTAGTTGTTGTTAAAAACTAATAAACCAAAATATTTCAATCTGACCTTTTCCTGCCTGATTTTTTTATCTAGGAAAAAAGAGAAACAGGATGAATGAAAAGTTTCAACACGAGTCACATTAAAATCTTTTAATTTCCATGTGAATTACAAGATTTTTCTTGAGAGATTCCGAAATAATGAGCCGATAATGCTTTGCAGTATAATTATTCTATCATTAGACAGAGTTGACCTTCATGTCAGATTTAAAAAAAAGAAATAAGGATCATTCATCCAAGCTTGCTGACCGCTAACCGCTCTCAAAACGGCACAGGATTATGTTTTCTGTTATCAGTGTATGTGAAACATTATTTTCTCTCAGTAAAAAACAAAAAGACAAGCTTGTCTTTTTCCTGTTAACCTGAACCAAACCACACACATTCCACAGATGAGACCAAAACCTGCATTTACACACAAAATAATTAAATCAGTTAGCCTTTGAAACAAACACTATTAAGAATGTTAAAAAAAATATGTAAAAAAAAACAAAAAACAAAATAAAATAAATAGACAAATCAAAGGACAAACAATATTTGGCAGGTAAGCACAAATCAGTCTGTAAACAAAACGCCATCACATGGGCAGAGAAAAGCCCCCCCAAAAATTCTCCTTGTTGTCAGAAATCACTGATCTGTTGGAGGAGGCAGTGGAATAGTGTGCGTACGCATGTTTGAATCTCCTCTGCCCTCGACACTCAGGCTTTGCAGCTCTACGGCTCCCTCCCACCTCCAGCTACAACCAGCTAAATAACTCAGGGCAAACGTGGGGGCCCTCTGTGGACTACTGAGGTAAATACTCAAGGAAGGGGCCCATTTAGAGCGTGATACATGCAAAGACAAATTCCCTTCCCGCCTTTGTTCCCTCGTAGTGCAGAGGTGTGCTCACTACCGGATCCTGGTGAAGAGATTCAGCACTGACACAGACTCCTAAAAGAGGAGGGGTGGGGGGAAGATAAGGGACTGTGACATGAGGAACACACCAAGAAAGGAGGAGAAACAATCTTCCATTAAACACAAATGAAAAATGAAGAGTTATTACCTTAGTGGATCTCATCTTGCTAAAGACGTTCCAGAACCGAAGTGTTTCATCTCCAGCTCCTGTCACAATGGCCTCTCCATCAGGGGACATGGCCTGCACATAAGCTCATTATTATACACTGAATATAGAGTATAATAACAGTGTGTAATCAGAGTAACCAGAGTTCTTTGTTTTAGCTCTGTTCCAGTGTGGGTGGCTTTTCTGTTGGCTTCAGAGAGCAGGGGGTTGATCATGATGCTGAATAATTTGGTTTTGTAGAGCAGCACTCTAGTAAAAACCATCCAGAAATTTTATGATCTGAGCTCATTCTACTTTCTTAATCTGCGCATATAAATAAAGATGAGGATTAAAATATATCTAATACTAAAAACACCATATTTTTAGTCATTTTTTTCCAGCATTATTTCGGTACATTGTGCTTTACTTCAATTTTAGTTTGCTATTGTAACTTTGGAGCTATAGAGACTTTCGTCTGCAGCCAGACTTAAATACACACTGTACATACTGACCAGGTAGAGTACTCTGTAGGAATGTCCAGTAAGTTTGGCTACTTGAGTGAGAGAGGGATACTTCCACACCAGGATCTGGTTCTGGGAATAACCATGTGTGCTGACCTGCAGATAGCAAAAACAAAACTTTAAACACATTTACCTCACATAAAGACACTAGTTTGCAGTATGTGCATATATAAAAATATTTTCGTCTCTTTGCTCCAAGTACAGAGGGATGTGTTTGGCCTAGTGTGCTTCTAGATTGGAAGCAGGGGTCAAAAGTTTCCTTGAGTCAAAAGTTAAACAATACGCCTTCCAACAACACTAAGTTTTAACTATTTATATATTTTGCATCTTGTTGGGTAACAAGCAAGTCCCAACACAACCAAGAGTTTTCATGATTTTGGTTTGTTGTGAGTTACTTCAGTACATAAATAGGAACTTTACAGTGAAAACATGAGTCAAAAGATGCTGTGTGGACGGTAAAAGATAAAGAAATGCACACATCTTAAAATGGATTCCTGTACATAACCACATTGCAACTTCACCTGCATTAAAAAACACAGACATGCAGTCTATTTCACAACAGCAGGTGTTCAACTCAAAATTTCCAGGTGACTTACCAGTTCGTTGGTGTGCTTGGACCAGGCCAGGTTGCAGACCTGAGAGCCGGTGTCTGTGCACTGTAAGGGCTGGCCGGTCAGAGTGTTCCAGAAGCGGATGCAGCGGTCAGCTGTTCCGCCTCCAGACGCCAGCAGGCCGTGTTGGTGGGGGGACCAGGCGATGGCCTTCACTGCAGCCAGGTGCTCTGTGTACTGCTGCACTGGGAGGACGCTCGAGTGGTTCCACACTAGTAACTACAGCGAGTTCAAACAAGGAGAGTAGAGAAATTAGTCTGTAATGTCTTATGTACCTGACATGTCAAGAGGTGAGGTTCTCACTCTGCACACCTTGTTATCATTTCCACCAGAGGCTAGGAGCTGGTGGTCTGTGCTCCACTTGAGCCCACAGACTTCCTGTCTGTGTCCTTGGAGACGGCGCTCTGACTGGAGAGGCGGGGCTCTGATGTCACGCTGCAGGATCACCCGATCACGGCTTCCAGACGACAGCTGGTCTGCATTCCATGCCAACGCACCTGGAGGCAGAGGATGAAAAGGCAGATTGAGGGGTCGAGATTTGTGGATCATAAATCTGAGATGTTAAAATGAACAGAGGCTCCAATATTTTACTCCAGAAACTGTCTCCACCTCAATGTCTCCAGCCTCTCCACTCAACTCACCCACTCTGGCTGTATGTCCTTCGAGTACAGAGAGCTTCTTCCCTGCTGCTGCATCCCAGATCTGTACATAGCCTTTATGAGTCCCCACTGCCACCAGATTACCCTAAAAATAAACATTTTGAATATCACAATGTAGTATCAAGAATCCGACACAACTTTTTTTGTAAGCAGTTTTTATAAAAACAAGCCACAGCTGTTTTTTAAAAAATGAAACAGATCCTTCACACCCAATTCCAAATTCCATATGTATCTTTACCGACATTAACTAATGGTACATTTGATGGAACTAATAGTGACTGATAATTACTCTGTGCCTCATTACTAACATTTGTGTCAAGAGTTTTGGTAAAGCTCTCTTACAGCCTTATTTAAAATGCTGGATGTATTTTGATCTAATCTATTAACAATTTGAAAGGATTAAAGTAGATGACTGACCCTTTCTGACCATCCCACTGATGTTACAGAATCTCCTTCTACAGAAAGATCACATAGACGGGTCACCTTAGAAGAAAGAGAGGAAAAATAATATAGATGAGCATCCAAAAGGCAGTTATTTAGCATCTCATGAATGTATGATATACATTCAGTGAAACCTTAGACAGATCAAAAACATCATTTAAAAGTGAAACACAAATATACTCTAAGATTTTTTTAACTGCTGTAAAGAACTCAGGTGAATCTTTGTCACACTGCAATCAAAGAACAGGTTGCACACACACCTGGCTGGTGCAGGCGCTCCACAGGTAGACACAGGTACCCAGTCCAACACTGAGCACATTCAGAGAGGACCAGTCCACTAGGTTGAGGTAGAAGTCGTCCTGAAGCTCTGGAGCATCGAGAACTTTGAAAGGAATTTTGGATATTTTGCGTGTAGGTTTCCTTGGCGACCGCAGCAGTTTCTGGCTGCAGTGCACAACAGAATTTAGTCAAGAATAAAATGCTATTTTTCTTTAAATGGAGGAGCTAAGATTTGAGGAATGACAAGAAGAACATGTTACCTGTTACTGCTGACAGGTGAAAGAGAATATGGAGAGACTGTGTTTCCGTCTTCTTCTGGCAGAGCCCTCTTTGCACTTACAGAGTACTACAAAGATAAAAATACGATCAGTGGTATGCAAGGAACAGTTCTCATAAACTATTATGTTAAAAGACACATTAACTATTTTTACACTAAAAAGGCTCCTTTTGGCAGGTGTTGACGGCTGCAGACGACGGTCTTCTGACTGAGGGTCCTGGACTTTCTCGATGCCCGCTCCTAGAAGCTCGTTCTTCAGCAGAGCCGAGTAAGCCAGGCCATCCGCTGAAGGCAAAGGAATAGACAAAGAGCAATTCAAACCAGGCTGTTCACTCTCTAAGATTTCCTATGTCTGTTTCACATCTGTAAAGATTAGGTAAATATTTTCACTAAGCTTTCTCCAGTTTCCACAAGAAGCAGATGAATAAATAATGTAAAGACTGTTAGCTGCAGCCCTAAACATAATTAACTTATTTTTAATAGATGTCTCTAAATAAATTTTTACACATATATTACATGATGCTGTATGACAACATTATGTTATATGTCCCACCGCCTCTTATTATTAAGGTGAAGAGTTTACCTTTGTTGCTGTCTGTTGTGCCGTCTTTGGTTTTCCTGTTTTGATTGTGTGACTTTTCAATTTCCTGTGCCAGAAAATAAAATGAATGAGTGATCTTTCTCAATTGAATCCTAAAACTTGTTGTGTAAGTATTTACAGATAAATGAAAGGAAAATGCTAGTGGATAACATGTTTCCTTATAAGCCATCACCAACACTTTGATCTTGAGAACACTGTTCTTTTGATAGGAAAGGCAGTGAAGTCCTTGGTGTATTGCAGCAGACTCACATTGATGCGGTGGAAGTTGACACTCCAGTTGGCTCCTGCCCGGGAGGGAATAAAGCGATCACCATGCTTACTAGGGGAGGACAGTGGGGAGCTGGTGGGTGTCAGAGCTCGCACTGCTCCTACAGCTTTCTACACAAGAGAGGAGAGAGCATTTTCTGACTGGAGGCCAAACAAAAACAGGCCATGGACAGTGATTTGAAAACTTGATAGCAAAAACAGGAGAATAATTTAGAAGGCAGATGGTGCATTTGTTTGAAGTGTTAACAACAGAAGGCTACATTCACAAAACCCAGTCATTTGGCCGGTGAGGTCTTGTTATCACTTAACACTAGTGACACCGTCAAACCAAAGCGACTGGCCTGTTAAACCGCTAACTCTTCCAACACATTGAGAGTAACACACTCTTTGTCCATCTTAATCTCCAGACGCACTGAGCCATTTTTAAAAAAACTAGATAGGACAGAGGCCGACTGCTGGGTCTTCTACACTTGAATGTACCGCATTCTACATCCATTTTAGCTGAACAGCCAATCAGAATTATTTTTCTCAACAACAGATTTTGCCACTAACTCAACATTTCAAATCTGCTGAGAAGACACTGGCTAGCGCAGACTGGTGCTAACGATTTGGAATACACCCCAAAAACTAGAGCTACAGCTGCATAAAGATGGCCCATCACCGGTTCCCAGCTGACAGTCATCTGGTGTGTTCAGGCCCTTAATCAATCTGCTAGTTAACAATCCTTGTAAGGGGACCCAGGGATCATCACGCTATGGTCAAGATAATTATCTAATCATGAAAGTCACAATGCTTCATACTGCATGAAGTATTGTTCAAGAAAAAAAAGCAGCTTCTCTCCTATGAGAAGGACGTTGTAGTAGAGATGTTCTATTATCTTTTTTAATTTTTATTTTTTTATTTGAAATTACAAAATACGCTTGCCATTTATGGTTATTGGCTATTTATTAAGATTAAAAAAAAGCATTTTTTTTGCATACAGGTGTACAAAAAGTTGCTGGGAAACAACAGGGTCCTGTTTCTAATAAATTAACAACTTGATAATGAATCAGTACATAGACTCATATACTTGGAGAATTTTCCAATACTGGCATCAGAAGAACCCCACATAATAGGCAAAAACAATTAGTGTGTTCATTATTGAGTACTTACTATGGGGCTTGCATTCTCATTTTGGATATTGATCTGCCTGAGCAGCCTGCACTCATAGTCCTGATCCATGATGCCTGAAAAGAAGATAAGACTAATCAACACAAAAAATAACATCAAAGTCAGATTTGTGACAGAAACTGATAATTCTGTTGCTATGACTTGTTGACATGTGGTCATTTTGCTGACTTAACAGTAATATTTCTAAAAAAAAATTAGGTAGCAGTCTATCAGTGATGTGTCAAAATAAGCATTTCTACAAACAACTGTGCTCTGTTGACAGCCAAACCTTGATAGTTCAAACATTACTGTTAAGAAAACAAAAATGCTGAGTAGCACTTAAAACAGCTTTTGTTCTTCTTATAAATTAATCAATAAAGTTGCTAATTTACAAAGATGTGGTGAAAACAGTAAAAAAATACAATCACAATTTCCTGTGCCTATGGTGCTGTCTTCAAACTGCGTGTTTTTTTTCCAACCAACAGTCCAGACTAAGATATTCAACTTAAACAACATTAAGGGGAAAAAGAAACTAACAATATTTAACAAGTTGGAGCCGGCACTTACTTATTACCTTGTCTGATAAATAATTTTAAAATATATAGATAATCAGATTACTGTTGTGGATAACTGACAAGCTGTGTAACTTCATGTGTAAACCACAGTATAATAACTACCACAATAATAAAGCGACGTTCCTCTGATGTCTACATGTATTACATTTAGTATTAGGTAAAGACAGCAACATATTTAAGTGTATAATGATGAAATCTTTACAGTTATCTCCAGGCAGCATTTCTAAAGATAGTCTTGGGATCAATATTCCCATCATAATTGCTTTGTGGTGATACATTAGCTGGACAAAAAAAACGGTCTATCACAGTTGATGCCATAAAGAATCGATCGATACGTTTAAGTTACAAAGACAAAGCAATAAATTGTTGGACTAAGGACTCAAGCTGAAAATACAACTGTTAGACTTGGGGCAAATGTGTTTGTGTTCACATCTGCGGATGGGGTCACAGTATTTCACTAACAAACTTAAAATGACTTATCTTGGAGAAAACTAGCCACCTATAACTGTAAAACTCGATTTGCTGGTATAAGGTCGTTTGTTGCAAGAAACAAAAAACATATTGTGGTTGTCGCCTCTGTAGACGTAGCATAAAACGATTAAAATTATTTAGCGTTAATTCAATCGTACACAATACAGAGCAATGCTAATGCTGACGCTAGCTCAGCTGGTTGATCTAACGTTAGATTCGCTAGCTGTTGGGCTAATACATTAGCAACATTGTTTGTCTACAATCGGCACTTAAATTAACACCTACCGTGCCCCTAAAAACTCTTCCCGTTACGCGCCGTTAAATTGTTTTTCTCTGCGGTGTAAGTTCCAGTTGAAATGTCCTGTTTTATGCTTTTAAATCGAAAACACAGTGCATGTAAAATACAAATGTTTTCTTTTACCTAGCGTTAGCTCTCAATTTGGGTTCGCTAAGCATCACGGGTAAACTGTGACGTCGCTGTTTTTGAATCACACAATTTGCGTTGCTAAGGAAACGTGTGCCTATCAGCAGACTATCGCCCACACTGCTAGCACATATACATGTTGCAGAGGTGGCACCGCGACAGTAGATTTGATCCTGACACGGATTTAAAACATTAAAAAAAGTGACTGGAGAGAAATGTGACATGTGAAATGTGATCAGGAACGTATCTGATCAGGAATGTATCTGATTATTTGTCACCTCGTTATGAAATTACAAGAACATGTTCTCACATTTCACTATGTGTCATTTGCTTGTATCAATAGATTAATACATTTTTAAGTGTCAACACTCACAAAGGGAAATTCTTTCTCTCTCATTTTTTTTTTACAAGATAATTATAAACACAGCTAACCATGATTATATGGCAAGCAAAAAATATACAAAAAAGGAGTAAACAAATTTCAACCTAGTTAAAACACACTTAATGAATTCACAGTATCTTTCAAATGGCTTTATTAGTAAAAAAAAAGAAAAAGAAAAAGAAAAAAAAAGAAATGCCAGTGAAATATATACAACCTGACACAAAGTAAAAACATACTAAACATTTTTCAAGTGCAAAGTTTAAAATAAAGACACATTCAATGACATCCTGTTTTTGGGTACTGTTGGTATAGACTCCAGGCTGCTGCATAAACATTACAATAATTTGCAAGATACAGCCACATAGTGACATAGGTTTAAGAGAGAAGTTTCACCTCAGCATTAGCTGTGACTATATTGCAGTTTTAATATTTAAAATATCTTGTCAAGTGCCTGTTATCCCGACATGGTCCAACAGCTTATCTACAGGAATCTGATTCAAAGTGCCACAAAACAATACAGTAGATTCAAGTTAATAATTGAAATTCTAATTAAAAAAAAACCAACACCCATTAATGTGCAAAAGTGTACTTTTAAAACTTAATAGTCTAAATAGGATAGATGTATAGATAATATATATTAAGATAGCTAAACATTTTCTTTAACATAATAAAAAATAGAGTGAAACAGTGGCTCAATTCAGCACATCAGGGGGCCCATTACTGCCGAAAGTTTTCTGAATTAGACGGGTATTTAATAATCAGAAGTTTCTTCAAACCATGATTAACACTAGTACACATCAAATGTTCATATGTCCTGGATTAATTCTTGTTAAAAAAAAAAGTCATTGTCATCTTACTAAAGGTCCTCAAAGAAAGTTTCAGCCACAGCTCTACAGCACAAAGTACAATCGAAGGCTCTAAAGATCACATTGTCTAAAAGTACAGTATGTCTACTAGAAATCAAAGAATAAAACATGTTTTATACAAAAATAAAACAACTAACCAAGGCTTAGTCTGAAAGTAATAAAGAAAATGGCGTGTAAAATCCCCCCCAAAAAAACAACAACAACAACAGAAAATAATACAGTTTTCCACAGCACTATATTACCTGTTGTGACCGAGAATGACAAATTAAATGATCAGGGCAATTGCTTTGCATGGCTTCAGGTACCCTGTCATAACATCTGAGAAGAAGAACCGCTGTGAGTCTGTAACTACACTATATACATTCAAAGGAGTGAAGATCCAAAAAGGCTTGTGTGCTTCTGATTATGACACATTTTTCGAATCAGTGTGAAGTGAATGTTGGAATGGCAGGGTGAACTGAAATGAAAGTAAAGAACATCTGGAAACAGGATGCCTGTCTACAGAGAGGAGGTATCTCTAGGCATAAGTCCATTGCTGACCTGGAAACGGGTTTCATCTGATATTCCATACTGTTCCAAGGGATCCTGCACAGAGAGAGCAGATGATGAATCAGTAAATAAAACTGTGATAAAAGAAAAGCTCAGCATCACAATTACCTGTTACTGAAGTGGAATCAAACCATGTATAGAATTCACACAAAATCACACAGAGACACAAACAAACAAAAACACCAAAAGGAGATTAGTTAGGCATATACTGTAGTTTGGGTTTGAGTTATGAGTGAGTGACGTCTTGAAATTCTTGAGACCTTGCCTTAGCATCAAAACACACTGTAGGTAAGTTGAATTCAAGTTTTAGTTTTTAAAGCATCCAAAAATTACATATGGTAACCTCAAAAACCAGATGTTCTCACAGACTTTACTGTGAACAGTTTGCTTAGAACTCTTTTTCAGGTCATCCTACTGCCAAATCTTTCTCCACTACTCAACTCACATCTTCTAATAATGATGATAAGTTGCATTTCAGTTGGTCAGCCATAGCACTAATACACCTCTAGCACCTGAGTAAATTCTTTCCAGTAATGTTGGATAGAAATACCATCTGTGTTGTATTTAGTGTATTAACACCCTGCAGGGTCTCACCTTGCCAGTGAGCCTGTGGATTTCAGTTCGATAGAATATCAGATTCTTCCTCATGAACTCGTAACTGCAAGAGATGAGATGACAAATTGATTTTAAAAATTTAACATTCAGAGGCGAGACAGAGTTTAGAAAAAAAAAATCAAGAATAAGTGCTGCATCTAAACTTGTAACATACATTCATAATGAACTAATTCTGGGTTCAGTACACAACTTGTTTCAGTGCAGTTCATCCTTCAAACCAAAACACTGCAGCTTTATTAAACTCTATTGTCTTTGCAAAGAACATCTTGGCATATGTGTACAATTACAGTGCTATTCTGAGCAGGAAAAAGCATGAAAGCTTGAAAAAAAAAAAGACAACAAGAAACCAGAGCTCTAAGATCATCCCTGCTTGGGAACATTTCAAAACCCTGATTCAAAAAAATTTGTGATGCTGTGTAAAATTTATCCGCACAGCAGCTGCTTCTCCATGCTGCCCTCAAAGAGGACATGAAGGACATTTAAATTACACACCAGCAGACTGGGGAACAGCTTTTTTTCCTCAGACTGTAAGACTCAGGAATAAATAATACACCCAAAACCACTCACAAAACACACACACACACACATGCACACCAAACACGCACACCATACACAGACAAGCACAAGTGCAATCTAACCACCTGTGCACTATCCATTAATGGTTGAATATGTAACTTTTATTGCTTTATATAACCTACTGCTGTTTTCCTTTTGCTGCTATTGATATTGCAGTTTCACATTTTCTGCTGTGTACACATTTTCTTGCTTTTTACTTACTTATGTTCCCAGTCTTTTGTTACCCTGTACCAAAGGTTAAAATGTGTTTTGTCATCAAATTTAAAATAAGCACACATTTAAAAAAATCAAGAACTGTTGAAGTAAAAGTTTGAATTTTGTCTTTTGTTTTGTTTTCAATTGAGTATATTCCCTAAAGGATTAACAAGGATTTATTTTCAGCATTCCACCTTTTTTCAGGCCTGAGGATTTCAGCGTAAACTTGAACACAGCACAGGGTTGAGAAGTGACTACTCAGCTGGAAACTTTACAATGTTGACATGATGTTTCTACAAAGAAGTACATTATTCATTTGTGACGGTTACACCCATGCAATTTTATTCCCGAAGGCTTAAACACACTGAGGTGCAAGTTGTTCAACTCAACATCTCACTGTGTGATAAGACCTGCTTAAGCTATAATCAATGACAAAACAATGTATAACACTGCAGATTTGTGACCATGTTCACTTGCAGATAAGACAGTCCTGAGGTCAGGCCATAATTTTCATTGGTTTTATCATACTTTTTAAACTATACAGACATACTGCTCAAAGACAAGCAGGCAATATGTGTGAACAAATGTGTGAAGTTTCACAGCCAAATTTTGCCCCACTGTTAAGTGTTGACATTTTATATGCAAAACTGTTTTAACTACTAAATTGAAAATTGTGTGTCCAACTAATGGTCATTTTCAGAATCTTTTTCATTTATTTTTTTTTTCCAGAGACAGACATGATGAAGTTCTACAAACAAAATCTTAACTGCTCTCAAAACACAAGTCATCAGATCCTAGAGAGATGTCTGCATTGTGTAACCGTCGGCATAAACTCATAAACATTCAGTTTATAATGAGATTAACTTGAGGCATTTTGGTGACTGGGTGACATGATCGTCTATTAACTTTGGCCGGGACTTTCTGTCAAATTGTGAATAAGAGGTCAGTTCCTGCCAGGTCAAAGAACATATGTAAATGATCGTCCTGCCCGTTAATGTGATATAAAAAGTCTGGTGTACCTGGCCTTGATAATGGCATCTATCCACTCCCCACACTGCTCTTTTGAGTCGCACTCAAACAGATACTTCCTCTCTGCTTCATCCAGAAAGGCTTACAAAGAGAAAAACATAAAGTTACTCAGAGATACATGTAATTGGCTTTGTCATATTTATTTATTGTCATTCACTGACATGTCAACAAAAGACTGTGAGACAAGTCAGCAAGTAAGTATGGATTGTTACAGTGAAATGTAACTGTGTCTCACCAATAGAGAAGGTCTGGCTGTCCTCCCTCTCCACCCGACACTGCTCCAGCAGCAAGGCTCCAATTGGCTGTCAAAGTAAAATACAGACTTCATTTTGATGCAGCTTGTGGTTTTTCTTTACAGGAAGCTGTTTCACCCGATTATGCTGTGCAGCAATGGATATAGGGTGGATAGGTGATTGTACTAACCTCTTCCTCATCAGTCCGGAAATAAAAGAGGAAATTAACGATAAGTTTCACCAGCCTCTTCTTTACAACTGTACAACAAAAGGGAACTGAGATTAGACTTTACAACACAGACAGATGGCACGGTGCTGTTAGTCAAATCAGTGAGACACCGACTGTCTCTGGTGTGTGTTGATACAGACGTTAGCCAATTTAACGGAAGTAGATGTGATGTCAGTCGGTGTGTAATAAACCGTGTTACCGTCTCCTTTCTTGGGTCCTCGCATCCCCAGCTCAGCTGCCTTTTCGGAGGGCTGGCGGCTCAGGAAGACCAGCTCCTTCTCGTTGAAACGCATCACGGTCACTGACGCAGTAAAACACGGGTTGAGAGTAGTCCTCAGGGATACTTTCGTTACGGCCGAGCCATTGCCAGAAACGAAAACATAAAAATGCCCTGCGGTAACAAGAGTACGACGTAGTCAAAATGGTTTCTCTAAACCGTCGACAAAACGTCGCTCTCTGGCTGTGTCATTTTTCTAAATTTTGACGAAGTGTGTTTGGTCATTTCAGCGGTCCAGCTCAACACTGTGGTATCAGACTTCTTCTTCATACCACACACCGGACACTCTACTCAGCGACACTCCTCTTCGACAATTGTACGGTAGCCGGTGAAGGTCAAAGCAAGCGAACAGTGCGTCTAAGACCGGGCGTGTTTTCCACATTTAGCCTAGTGATGGAGAAAGTGTTCAGACCCAAATTACTACCAAACCACATAGTATTAAATATATTTTACACTTGCAAAAGGGATATTTGAGTAAACGAAACAGTAAGTGTGCTGCGTTAAAAGCAGCCATGAAGAAAAACGGCATGACTTATACCTTACTTATATATCATTACATGTGCATTCTGTTAATATTCTACATTTTCTATAATCTTGAAAACCTTTTTTTGCATTTTGATTTGTGAATTTTTTTTTAAATTAGTGAACAAAGTAACACCTTCTGGATAGTAAGTTTTGTCTAATCAATAGTGGAAATTAATCATTATAAAGATATTCTAAGAGTAAGGAGGAAATCAGAGAGATAAAAGAAGTAAAGATTAAGAAAACAAATTCTCCCAAAGTAATGTCCTCAAATTTGTTTGGCAATAAAATGATCTCACTTAAAAAATGGCTGTAATGTTTATCGAAATATTTCAGAACCAGTTTTCCGTCAATCAGCTAATCATTACAGATCAATGCATCTTTTTCTTTACTTGTTTTTTTTGTTGGGATGTTCAGTGTATAACAATTATCATATTTTATCAGCTTGATTGTAAATGCAGTCTGTCATTGTTTTAATCAGTCGGACCATCGCTCCATTCCAGGAGGGGGCAGTAGTCCGGAAGCTGTTTGCTAACCGCCAATTCCAAAAAGCAGAAGAAGAAACCGCGTGAGCATGCGCACGGTGGACGTACGTTTGCGTGATCGTAACGTTGTGGAGTCGGTGAGTGTTTTTGACCATTTCCAGGCATGTAAAGTACGGTTTTCGTTTCTTGTATTACTAACCTGACTTTTTGTCACAAGTCATGTAACTTTAGCATATCGAGCTTCGCTATACATATCGTCTGATCGTTCA
Organism: Acanthurus lineatus; assembly: GCA_029814665.1. Taxonomy (NCBI): domain Eukaryota; kingdom Metazoa; phylum Chordata; class Actinopteri; order Acanthuriformes; family Acanthuridae; genus Acanthurus; species Acanthurus lineatus. Next base: position 10,095,606 of record JAPZDV010000004.1, on the reverse strand, counting down.
GGTTTATTAAATCTTTGAGTTAATAGCCGGTAACATTGTTAGCTTAGCATTAGCATTCACATAATGCAGCAAAGAGTGTCTAGCGTAACGTTATGATAACTTTATACAGCCAACTTTTGTCAATATCTCTTAATAGAGGTTAAGACAACTTACAGTTGTGGTATAGTGTGATATACTTCTTTGGGGAATTATTTCAAATGATTTAGAAATACTCATTCACTACGACATAAACAGCTATGCTTCTATCATTTTACTTTGCTCCAAATTAGTAAATTGTTGTTTGGAAGGAAAACTGGCAAAACAAATTTATGCGAGAGGTGTCAGAGGGGTCATTATATTATTTTTAAATCACATGTAATGAACACACTCAATGGCTACTGCTTACAGACTTTATAGTTGATGGATGAAGGGTAAATTATCTACTTAGCAAATACACTTAGTAATCAAAGTTATCAAAAAACGAGATGTAAGGATTTAACATAAAATCTTTACCTCCATGTACATTCTTGGCGATAATGTTATTTTCCCCTCAGATAATCGGACGGATCCATTCTGAGCGCCAGTGTTGACCGGGAAAACAGGTGTGTGTGTCCGTGTGATTGAGAACATCACCTTGCAAAGATGGATTTCCAGCATCGAGCTGGAGGGAAGACGGGGAGCGGTGGGGTGGCATCTGCATCTGAGAGTAACCGTGATCGGCGAGAGCGGTTACGTCAGCTGGCCCTGGAGACCATTGACATCAACAAAGATCCCTACTTTATGAAAAATCATTTAGGATCATATGAGTGCAAACTCTGCTTGACACTTCATAATAATGAGGTGAGAGGGGGCATACCAAACATTTCCCATATTAAGGTATCTGAACCTGGTATAGTTTCTAGCATCTTGTTTGACACAGAAAAGTTACAAACTGCTCTTCTCTGCATTCACAGGGCAGCTACTTGGCTCACACACAAGGCAAAAAACATCAGACTAACTTGTAAGTCTCATCTTTTCTATATTCAGTTGATCACACATTCAAATGCAGATGTTGCATTGTCTCTCTTGGGTTTTTGTTCAAGTTAACTGCCGTTTTTGTGCTGAGTTTACGTTGTGCTTACTGCAACTGATTCATTGTACCACATGCTCTCATGACTGATAAACTAATCAAACCCCAGGTCCACTTTTCTTCAAGTTTTGTTTGATCACAAACTATTCCATGTTTGTTTTAAACTGACATAAAAACAAACTCCTGTGTCCAATATGTTGATGACCAAATAGAAACTATTTATTTCGTCTATTTCAGGGCACGAAGAGCGGCCAAGGAGGCCAAAGAAGCTCCTGCTCAACCAGCTCCAGCAAAAGTAAAAGTTGAGGTCAAGAAGTTTGTCAAAATTGGTCGACCAGGATACAAAGGTATGCTATCTGAGTGTTTATAAATCAGTGAGGTCATTATTTAGATAATGCTGATAAATGTTTCACTGCAGATATAATGTATTTGAATATCTGGTCCATGTGTTTCTTTTTTCTTTTATAGTAACAAAACAGAGGGACCCAGAGACTGGACAGCAGTCCTTACTTTTCCAGGTTTGTGTGCTTAGTTGAAATTTCTATGTAAAACCTGTTGATTTGATTTATTTTTGCTGTTTTGGCAAGGTTTCAAAACTTAACACTAAAGCATAAAGATCCACTTGAGAGAGGTTCTGTAAAGTTCCTCAGTTTGTTCAAAGTATTTATTTTATATGAAGCATGAGCAAAAAATTGTTTTTTTCAGCTTATTAATCCCAACTCACCATAGCTGACCAAAAGCTGAACACACAGCTGTCTAATACAGCGTCACATGCAAAACTGAAGGCAGTTTGTTTATTTATAGGTCTTATTTATGCCAGTTGTTGCAATGTGACAAAAGCCTTGTTGCCACTGCACCATACTGCTCGAGTCGCTCATCTCAACTATTTTTTGGTTCCTGATGCTTTTCACTTTCCACTGCAGACAGTGGATTGTCATAGCAACACCGTGCAAGACTGCTGCGACATTATCTGTTTGTGCTCTTGTGACACAAACACAGGAACAGTAGAGTATATGGAAGGGATGTTTCTGTTGATTTTCAGTATGTGGCTGCTTCTTCCAGCAAGAAGACAAACTTTTTCATAAAAAACTGAATGCAGATGGACAAAAGAACACAAAAAAAAATAAATAAGAGCCTTGGAAACCCTGCATCAGAGCACAGAGGACAGGGCCAATCTAGTTGCTTTGTGTCATGAGAGAGATTTCTCTCTGACAAATCAATTATCTGCTGTGTTTTAACTCCACCTTTTAGTGTAGGCTTAGTTTGCTTAGAACCAAATTTGAGGTGATAACAAAAAAAGTACTTAGTACCAGGTAATATTCACAACTTTTGCCAATGGTAACAGTTACAGGAAAGTCAGTTCAACTGAGTCATGCCATTTTGTTTTTAGCCATAGAGGTCTGACTGTTGAAGACAAATCTTAAAACTGCCTGTTTTCCTTTTCTTTGTTTATCAGATTGACTACCCAGAGATCGCTGAAGGCATTGGACCCAGGCATCGCTTCATGTCTGCTTATGAACAGCGCATCGAGCCCCCTGATCGTCGCTGGCAGTACCTGCTCCTGGCTGCTGAACCATATGAGACTATTGCCTTTAAGGTGAGTGGAGGCTGCACTTCTGTTGTGCTCTTGGTGATATTTTTCTTCTTGCTGTGACTTAACCTTCAACTCTTTGCTCTTTTAGGTACCCAGCAGAGAAATCGACAAAGCAGAAAACCGCTTCTGGACCCACTGGAACAGAGAAACTAAACAGGTGCTGATGGGCTTATTAACATTTGTTGCCACAAGCCTGACACATTTTTTTAATTTGAGAGCAATAAACATGTGGCTAAACTTGTGTTTTGTGTTATTTTTCCTCACAGTTCTTCTTACAGTTTCATTTTAAAATGGAGAAAGCTGTTCCCCAGTCCAGCGGTCCGCCCCCTGCTGCAGGTGTGAAGCGCCCCCCTCCTCTCATGAGTGGCAGCGTTGGACCTCGCCCACCAAATGAGTCTTTGCCTCCTCCCCCACCAGGAGGGATGAACGTCCCCCCTCTCCCACCTGGTGCCCCAGGTGCCCCCCACATGCCCCCTCAGATGCCCATGCCCCCCATGCCAATGAGGCCGCCTCCTCCTGATGGCCTCTCAATATCTAATAATTAACCCCTTAGCTTTGTGTCATGGGGCTTCCCTTCATGGTGTGCAGCCTGCCCAAAGTGACCATCTCCCTTTTTATTACTACAAATGATGTAGTAAATTTTATACATTTGTTTGGTTTATGTAAATGTGTAGGGCAGCCCATAAGACCTCACTGTTTTGTAAATGCATAGATTCTGGAAATGGAGCTATGATTTACTGTAGCTCATCTTTTAAGATGCTGTTTTTGTAATTAAATTCTGTGGAGAAAATCATCTGTGTCTCAGAGTCTGTATTCAAAGACATCACACACATGTTCATTGCATATGTAACATATATGTGCATAGTTTAAAGTTGCTGATTAGGTTAAAAGTTTGAATTTACTAGGGAGATACCAAGTGGGTAAAATAGCTGATAGCCCTCTTGGTGGTCTGTGGTTTTTGATGTAGTTTAAATGAGATATCACAATTTATAAGCAGTTTATTAAAGATGTTATTGGTCTTTCACTTAAGGGAATCAAATTAATCAAATAATCACATGAAGATTTAATATAAGGCAGCCAGACCATTTAATTTAATCAGAATACAAATGCAAACTCAAAGATGCATCACACAGAATGTCATCTGCCTAGCAAAGCAACAAAAAGCTTTCACTTTGGGTGCATTCCAGTGCTCATACTAACATAATATTTAGTTTGCCAAAAGTAGATGTTGTCTTTATACATAGAATGTCAAATGCAATTATGCCAGAAATACAAGGATTTTGCATTTTGGAGTTCACAAGCCTACATGCATTAATTGCTATTGTGACCCACAAACCTCTGCATAGCAGAAGATCTCTTGCATTGACTGAGAAACTGAAAGAGCACAGGCAGTCACAGCTCTTTGACAGATGACTGAGCCTTCAAGTCCATTTTATACATATTTTTAAAATGTGTGTGTAATTGATATATTACATATCATGCCCTGGATTTGTGTAGATGTAAAGTCAGGGTTAAGGTCAAAGTAAGGCATAATGTTATGACGTTATGATGTTAAGTAGTTTGTTCCAACTGTATGCATATTACATGCAACAAATTAACTACATGTAAAAAAAAAGATGAGCTTTGGAGTGCAGTGGTTGACATTGATGGTGTACAGTCACTAAACTGGAAGCGCACTGTATTCTTGAGTCTTTATCAGTTAAATCTATTGTTGAATTCAATATTGCCACCTTTTAGCAAATGTTAACTTAGTTCAGCTGAAAACTGAAAAAAAAGAGTTGGTGTCTGCCTCAGTAAAACAAACCAAGTCATCCTCTTTGAGTCTTTTTCTTTTCTTTCTGTTTGTCTGACTTTTTGTTCTGCTTAGGCACAACCTCCTCATCTTCCTCATCCTCATCTTCATAATCTATTTCCTCAGGTTCATCCCTTTCAAGTCTTTTCTTTTTGATTTTGGATTCTTCATCCCTCTCTCTCTTGGCTCTCCTGTCCTTTAATCTCCCTTGTTTTTGCTTCATGAGGTTTTTGTCCGGCAGCGGCTTGTTTCTGAGACCTCTTGATGCTCGTGCTGTTGCTCCTCTCTTTGACTTTCCTCGTTTGACTTCTCCCTCATCATCATCATCATCGTCGTCCTCATCATCTTCATCATCAAGGTCTGGTAGCCACCAGAACATGACATCCCATAGAGTTGTCTCCGGCTAAAGAGGGGAGAACACAAGGAGTACTTGGCACAGTCCAAACTGTGGTGCATTACAGCTTTTTTTCTTATGATTAGATGATAAAAGCATCAAATAAAATAATCCCCACAGCCTGTTTACCTCCAGTGGTTGTCCTCTGTGTCTTAATGTGCCTGACCGTCTCACTGTCAGTCCAACATCCTCCTCCTCCTCTGCTGTCCTCTGGCCACGCAGGGTTTCTGTGTTTTTGAAAAGAGACCACTCAGCCACAGCAGGCATGTCATTTTGTATCTGTGGTCAGACTTTTTCTTGTTAGTTTACTTGCCATGAAGCCTCTGAAAGCCCGAGGTGAGCACCAGGATGGTAATGGCCACAAACAGACAGCGGTTGAGGGTGACATTCTCCCACGGGGTTTCAACCTGACTCAGGTTTTGGATAGACAAAGTTTTGTGCACAGATGCTGAAGGAAAATCAGACAGAAGACGAGGGTTGCAAAACTTTTAGCTTTTCATGGTCTGATAACTGTCTCTGACAACTGTTATGGTTCCCTGTATTTCACTATTGTTATCATTTTTTTTAACTCTTACAGAGAAAATTATAATAATAAAAAACTTTTTTAATTTCAAAAATGCTATTATATTTTCACAAGATATCATGTCTCGTCAAAGGGGAAACTTTATATAAATAAATTACACTAATACAGCAGAATTTAGTACTGTAGATAATAAATGTAGATGGTACGATGGCAAAAATGGTGGAACTCCACTGTTTTCCATCAGGAGAGAGATGGGAAAGACTCACATGTTCTGGGGAAGCTGGGTTCTCTGGATACAATTCTGGGTTCTGCTCGGATTTGCTGTGGAACTGGAGCTGTTTCCTGTTGGAGAATGAAATTTAGCCCAGGAGTTATTTTAGGGATGTAAACATAATGAAAATTGTTCATGTTGGTTGTTTTCCAACTAACCTCTCTGACTTTCCTCGTGGCATACATTTCTGAAATGGACAGATGGAGATTTACAGAGGGGTGATGTCAGAAACCATAAACAACAAATGGAGGCACAAGCAACCCTCAATCTGGAATACATTTATCCCCATTAATTTGATGCATATTCTCACATTATTGTTGGCTGATATATGCTTCGTTTTATTGGCCTCTCATTTATGTAAAATACAAGTCTACGGTGCCAAGGACAAGATTACAGACACATAACAGATATTTACTGCTATGCTAGCAAATCTAATCAGCTAAAGGCCAACACCAGTCTACCAATATACTCAAAATAACAATACTAACATAAAGTTGACCATGTTCACTGTTTTAATTTAGCAAATCTGCATGCTAACATTTGCCATATTTGCCTTAAACACAAAATAGCCCACTACAGAGGCTAATGGGAATTACAATAGTTTGTCGCAACTGTATCCTGATGAATGCACCTTAAAAGTCATTAGATCATCAAAGTTATTACAGACCTTAACACCAAATTTCATGGTAATCCACACAGAAGTTTGCTTAAAATTACAATTGTCAACCTCATGGTGGTGCTATATGAAAAGTCAGGCAACTGTAAGAGTAATTAGGATTCATCCTTTGCTGTACAAAAGGATCTGTGAGGACCAGCGTTCTTGCAAATAAAAATCAATCTCCTACATGGTCTTTTTAGACTTAGCTCTGTCTCACAAGGAAGGTTTTGTGTATTTAGAGAGACTGAGGATTATTGCACCCACCATCCTTTCAGCACGGCTGAAAAGCATTATCACTGTGTTGCCTTTGACCAAGAGTCATATTTCAGTGGCTCCCTGTGCTGCTGCTCTCGAGTATTTATAGAGCTGTACAATATATGTGTACAATGGATAAAGGCTTTTTTGTGCAGGCATTAAGGATTCTGTGTGTATGTTTGTGGGTGTGTGTGTGTGTGTGTGTGCGTGTGTGTGGTGTGGCCACCTGGTCTGCGGATCTGTCGACCAGGCTTCTGTGGAGGAGGATCTGCTCTTGGTGGCCCTAACTCCTCTTCAAATGTCTCATAGCTTTCTTCCATCCCTTCCCTTGGAGAGAGAGAAAGAGAGAGGGAAAAGATGGAAGGGGTCAAAACTTAGTCTGGTTAATACAGATTTTGAAGATCTAGACATATGCATTTTACACAAGGCTTTGCTTATGAACCTGGATCATCACAATTGTTCCTATCACTGTTCACTATTTTGTACAATAGAAGAAAAGATATTTCCATTGTCTAGTCATTATAAATCCTCCACACACAAAAAATGCTCCACAAAATGATACTAGTAAAAGGTCAATATCTACAGTTTAAGAATGAACTTGAAGTTGTTTCCTGACCTTCACATTTACAGATGAATGCTGTGAGGCCCTTATGTCTTACATGACATTTCTACATGGTCATTGAGCTAATGTCCTAGCAGCCCTATAAATAGATGAAGCAATGCCACTGGAGAGACAGATGGATACACTCTGCATAAATACTCTAAAAGAAAAGGACTGATGTTTCCATTATACTCCTGGTTAGCCTCTCCAATGATGTGGCCTAACTTTTAACCCTGATTGAAATAAGGACCTGACCTACCTGCCTCGACATTTGGGGTCCCCGAGCAGCGTCGTGGGGACCTTTGTCCCAGAGCCTGTTGTTCTTCTGCAAAGATGGCAGCAGAGTCACGCTCTGAGCTGTCTGACAGCCGAGCACAGGTGCCAGAGAATGAAAAAACAAAAAGAATTGAGTGTCAGTCAAAGGCATTGACTGAGGCAGAGTTGACATTAGCATGCACCATGCAGCTGTCAACTCCCAACAGAGGGCTCAGAGGAGAATGTGACAGCCACAGGTTACACCAAGTGTGGGAAAAACCCTGAGCCATGATGAAAAAAATCTTGAAAAGTTGAATCTATTTTGGTACCAAAGGACTTTTAATTAAATAATTCCACAGACTTGATCAACAAGGTCCACCTCTATAAAAACCTGCATCTAAAGATAGTATAAAAATACGCTGGTTAAAGAGTAGAGCTTATTTTAAGATGCTTTCCCACAGTTTTACCCAAACATTTAGACATCACATATTCATTTTAGTATTTAACCAGCAGAGAGCGCCACTGTACTTGGAAGTTGAATGCTGCTCTGCTATACAGAGAGAGTCTAGTCTGTCAGAGAGGGTAGCTGTCAAGCAGATTAACAGAAAGGCTGACACATTTCCTTTGTATGAGCTGCACCTTCTATATCAAACACTGTAGACAAACACATCCATTTTGCCAATCAGTTTGTGAAATTAAATTATATTCTTTATGTTGCTTTAGTGCATCTTTACTCTGCAATCTTGTCAGCTGAATGAGGCAAGTGGATGTTATCATACTGTGTGTGTTTGTGTGTGTGTGTGTTGTGAAGCTGTCAGGCAGATTCAATCTCTTTACATGATATTGAGGCCGCTAACAAGAAGCGGTGTAAACAGATGTAAGGATGATTGGGTTATATCAGGGTGAGGTGGTTGCGGGCCACCTTTATGTGGGAGGGGAGAGGAAGTGTTAGTAAACAGACTTGTGGTGATTTTGATGACTCATACCTTTGTTGGGACTTTGCCTAGCTGAATTGCAGATTGCTTTACCGACTAGTAATCACTTTAAATTGGACAATTTGTGTAACCTTTCCAATGGGTAGACTATCTAAGTGAAGGCTGGAGTCTCAAATCAGCACTGAGAGTTACACCATATGATACTGTACAAAAACCGATTCAACCTTTCTCTGTCAGTCATGGGTTGTTCTTAGCAAAATAAAATGATAAACAACTCCACTCCTGCAAAAATACTTAAGCAAATTTTTGGTTATCTCATCCTCTCAGTATCCATATACTATGATATTCAGATACTATTTCCTTGAACCGTCGCTTGAGGCTGAACGTACTCAACATATCTTATTAACCCACCAATTGACAAGTTGCAATCTCCATTTTATATACGAAATAGTCTAATTAATGCTCTTGCAACCTAATTTTTCAGGCTCATTTTCTAAAACACAGTGTATTCAGTTCTCCTTCCAGACATAATGTGAACAACCTTAGCCTAAATGACTTCAATATGTCTCGTCTATCAGCTGAATTGGTACTCAAATAATATGAGTTTTTGGGAACAAAATTATCATCTAAAATGGCCCCAAGTCTGGTTCCAATGCTTAGTTAGTAGCTATGTATGTATGTATGTGTGTATGTGACTGAGTATCTCATATTCCAGTATGCAGAAAACACCCTTAACATTGAAATGGCATTGTGTGTTCATTCAGTGTTATTATGCTCATAATGAGCTTGTCTACAGACTTAATTGACCAAATGCACACTCTCACCCCACTGATTTGTCAGTGCTCATTAGTCCCAAGGATACGGCTTCACCACTAGTTAGAGTGCATCATCTGAGTCAACAGTTCTCACTGGAGAGGGCATTTAATTTGAAGGAATTAATTCTCCAAAATCAAGTCCTCCAGTATTTACAGAGAGCTGCAGATTGATGGATTTTCTACTTTATGTTTAATACATAATCCAAACTACTTGGATCTTATTCACAGCACACACCTTGAGGTAAGAAGGCGTACCTCTGCAAAGTTTGGGCCAAAGTCTTGAGGAGTGCTTCAAGGACAACACAAGACCCCTTGTGGATACTTTGTGCACAGAAAGGTGAGCAAACATCGCTTGCGGACATCTTTGTTCCAAATTCAGGCGCTAAAGAGACCCGAGCTGTGAGCTTCTGTCCCCATTTGTCCTTTTTATAATGAGGACTGCGCTCAGAGGACACCCTGACTGCCCAGTACCCAGTGGGAGCTGCTTCATGCCCTCCCTCACTGAGTCGTATAGAGCGTGAAACAACATTAACTGTGTAATCTGTCAGGAACTCACAGGCTTCAGTGACTTACGGGGACTTGAATTAATATTGGATTTAATGATTCTATTATAATTTGCAGTCTTTGTAAAGTTAACACTAAAGGATGATGTGTCCAGAGATTTGGACCTCAGACTTTGACTGAAGTCAGACTCAATGCCTCAATATGTTTCAGATAAAAAACTTCCTCCCTTTACACCTTTCAATCCACAGTATTAGGGGGTCCAACAATTTTTTTATCTTTCTAAAATATACAATCCAACAGTCTTGCCCATCTCAAAAACATTTGGCAGCCTGTGCAGAGCTGAGGAGGTTTGCAGGGTTTAAATTTCTTTAACAAACTTGTCGATTTCCCCTCTTTACACAACTTCTTCTGTCAGATTTCCTGTGAACAACCAAGCGCAACTTCATGAGAGCTATAACATAAAAGTGTTCTCAGTTGTTTTACTACATGTGTCCAGAACAGTACCAAAAGAAGAAATGTAACTGATTACATTTACATTTATTTTGTAAATCAGTTGCCTAACTGTTACATGTAACTTGTTGCTTCCCAACGCTGGTGTTAACACAAAAAAAACTCGGGCTTGTAAACCCCAACCTGAGGTCTGCACAGTAGCCTTTTCCTGGTTCATCATGGTCTTCATCAGCAGAGGGCTTTTTTCCTTTTTAATGACCCAGATTAATCTGTTGACATGCAACTTGACGGCTGTTTACAACTTTATTAATATCTCGTTAACATTCTCATCCATGTTGGGTTTAAATATCAGTTCAATAAAACATTTCTTTCTCACTAACTTGAAAGCTCCTTGATTTGAGATTATTTCTGTTGAAATCTTAACACAGCTGAGAAGGAAAAATCCTCAAAAGCTGTGCCAGTTTAATGGTCAGCCTGGTTTGACTTGCATCTTGACTTGCAATCAACAAAAACCTTGTGACTTGTTCTGACGGATGGCGCCTTGACTTGGACTTATCTGTAAAACTGAAAAAAACCCTCAGCTCTGAATGTTTCACACTTTCTATGGATAGAGATGAATTGAGAATGAACTGGTGCTGGGTTGGCATAGTGGATAAATGGACACTGGTGGAGGCGAGGATGAGGCTGCCAAGCTGTCTAACAGAAGCAGAAAATGATTTATCCTCTCTGGATCCCTCAGCGTTCTCCAGGATTCCTGTTCTTTAGCACAAACTCTTCCTTGCAGCTCTCACTGATGTGCTGTGCTTCATTGACTCAACCCTCCTTGGAGCAGCGTCAGCACTTCCAGGGCCAATTATTCACATGCAAAAGGAACAAGTTTCGGTTGTGTGTTGAATGTTAAAATGAGAAACATGCTACAGAGTTTATTTACATTACAAGAGTTTCTGCATAATATATATCAGTTTAAAAACAGCCTTTGCTTTTGGTGTAAGTCAGTGTTATTTACAATCTCTTGACACACACTAACAATTGTTTTTGTGCTCTCTGTGATGCAGACCGAGCAGTAACTCCCCTTAGAAACTTCACTCTGTATGTGCAGAATAAAGTGAATCCCTATCTTCAATAAAACATATACAGAAGTTGTATCTATTCTTGAACTGCTTTATTTAACTTTGTCTCTCTTATTAAAATTCCCTTTTAAAAAATGATTACTATAGGCAAGATTAAGCAGCTGTCAGTGGAATTAACCAGCTCATTTAAGAGAGAACCTCAAAAGACAAGCGGCCTGCCTTTCAGCATAGATATCTGCCTGTGTGTTAAACATCCTCCTTCTCAGATATACTTACAGTGTGAGAACCTGTATAACCAGAGAATGACACCAAATCCACAAGGATTCAGCCATACGTCTCAGAGCTGCTCGCCTTTCACTTTGAATCTCAAACCAAAGCTGTCATGTTCTCTTGGAGCCTCTGAGGGACCCTGTGTGTTTCTCTGTATCTCTTCAGGCAGCTTGCTCAGCCTTTGATCTTTCAGAGGCCACAACATGTTACTGACCGGATCTTGAGTTTGAGTCCTGCTGAGTTTCGCTGGGGAGCGTGCTCTGCTGCAAATCCGGCCTGTGCCCTCCGGCAGATAAATGTTCAAATGACCAAACAATGTGATAATCTGTCCCTCCATATTCCCATCATGGGATTGGGGGAGGCAGAGGTGTGACATCCAGAGAGAAAGGAGCTGAACTGAGATGCTGACCCAGAGGAATGCTGGGACATGCAGGCAGATGACTCTGGCATGATCTAAGAAGATTACAGCTTTTCATCATGTGCAGGCTCTGCCTGTCCTCCCACTGATGTTTTTTCTCCAAATATCTTGAAGCCTTGTTTCGTCATTATGGGTTGAGAGCTCAGGCGATTGAGGGAAGATGAGAGAACACAGAAGCAAAGAAGAGTAATTGGTTAAAGATATTGGATTTCTTAAAAGGCAAGGAAAATCCAATTGGTAGTGTTTGATCGTGAATATTAAGTTGAACTGTATTATCTCCCTGCTACAGAGCCCATTGCTTTACTTAATGTAACTTAACACTGATATTTTTTGTTTAAGCCTGCTGCACATCATCTGTCCTTCTCAGGGTTTTTTCTCTGCTTCATAAGTTTTCCTTCCAATCTTAACCTTGTGCAACTGGTTTGACATTCATTCTTTTCTGTTTCTTTCTTCAGAGAGGCAAGACTGACTGATGGACTTCTTTTTAAGAAACAAACCCCTTCAATTTCAGTCAAACACCTGAGAGTTGCTTTGCCCCAATATGTGCAGCCCCTCCACCCCTCATTCCTCCTTCTCTGTCTCTCATTGTGTCTGCTGGCTGTTTTATTGATAGGGTAATTTGCCCTGAGATTGTACTGTGGTCTCCCGGGTGCTATGTGTATTAATTACCATCTATTCATCTGAGCTGTTCAGCCTTTCAGCGTGCTCCGGAGCAGCGGTTTCAGGCCAATGCTTCACAGCTTCTGTCAGAGCCCCGACGCTTCGGCAGAGGCGTGCGTGCCTATGGGAGACGAGTAACGTTAAACCTCATGCATTGAGGAAGAGTGTGATTTATCATTGCTGCTGCTGGGCGACGGGCAGGTTATTGACATCTGGAAGAGCCGCAACATACACATGATGGAAGAAGAACTCAGATCTTTTACTTTGTGGTGTGGAATCATGGGATTGTTAAACAGCCACCATTGCAGATGAAAATCCATCTGACTGACTAAGGTAGTAATTTTCCCAGACAAAGTAATGTTTCAGAGTTCATCCATGTTACCCCCAGTCACGTTTTACCCACTTCCTTCCTT
>JAPZDV010000004.1:10055479-10082580 GCA_029814665.1 Acanthurus lineatus | reverse complement strand
AGAGTTCATCCATGTTACCTCCAGTCATGTTTTACCCACTTCCTTCCTTACTCTTTACTGGTATTACTCCAGGAGTTAGCAACAGGTAACAAATTAGAAAGCTCTAATTTGACAGTTGTTTTTCTGAGTTTGAACATCAAACATTTGGGATAATATAGGTACATAACTCTACGAAATCTGTAACAAAGATACAGCTGCTCTTGGACATTTTAATATGGAAATGTTACATATTAATTTTAAGAACTCAGAGTTATACCATAGTAAAGAATTCATCATGCAGAGTGTCCACTTTAGGTTAAAATACATTATATCATTAGATTATAACTATTGACTATCACTACATAATATATTACTGACTTTTGTGTTGCAGCTAGTAACAGTGGAGCTAATTTCACTTCCTTTTACTGCTGGGTTGCTTGTGAATTTATACCCAGATATCAGAAATTATTATATTAACTTGAAAAAATACATCATGATAAATTTGCTGATGATATTTTGTGTAAAAAATCTAAAAAAAATAAAAACAAAAAATAAACAGCTCTAAGGTAGCAGAAAATGGAAAGTATTTCAGAATTGTATCTCAATTACAAATCTTGCATAAATCTTGAATAAATGTATTTAGTGACTCTCCATCACAGCACTAGTCTGCACATGCAAAATTTTAAGTGTAAATCACATGATATCAGGGATTTTAAGACACAGTCCTCAAGCCCAGCCCCCTCTAATCGCATGTTTGGTGTGTAGGTGTACACACAGCACACAGACCTGTGATCAATAACTCATTCCACAGTACCAAACTCATGATGAATTTGTGAAACTGCTAATCAATTTTAGATAAAGCTCTCATTTGTACACTGTGAGAAGGAGACAGGAAGATGGAGAGAGAGGAGAATAAAGGGGAGGGAGGAAGGGGGGGAATTTTGTTTTGCAAAGACTGATAAATAATTGAACACAAACTGATGGAAGAAGAGGCAAAGCATTCAAATCTGATTATCCCAAGCAATCAATGTCTCTGCTTACCTTCTGTTCTTGCTTATCATCTTAGACACTCAACTGAAATATACCTTTAGTTGGACATCAGACTACAGCACAGCTACATCTCTCTCTTGCAGGATTCAAGCTCAGTTTCATCATGCTGAAAGAAGTTGCCTCTCTTTGCTATCACACTCTGACACGATAGCTGTTAAGAGAAATGACTGCTGCATGACAACAGCCTAAACCCTCCTCTTACTCATCCATCAGCTCTCCTCTCTGCCTAATCAAGGAGCCTACATGCACTTAGTTTCTCTCTGCCTGTCTGAGCCCTCGTTGGCAGTGTTCAACCTGTGCATTAGGAATTTAATCCTCTGAGGCTCTATGAGCAAGATAAGTAAGTGACTGGAGGGCAAATGTGACAAAATATCTCATCAAGTGGCAGTCTTGTGACTTCACTAAAATGTGTTGCTTAAGTAGGAGTGAAATGCTGTTGAAGTAAACTGTACCCAAGTAAAGATAAGAGGGAGATTTTAGAGTAAAATTTACTGCATGTCCACTGTTGGTTCTTGTTAGTCCGACTACATCAAAAAGACACAACACACACTTTTGAAATAAAATCTGACTCTGCAAAAGTGTAGGATCTTAAGGTTCAAAGCTTAATTCATTACTTCTATATTGCAAGTCCATGTTTGTGTCTTTCTTTTGTCTGTTATTGTAAAGTGCACATGATTTCTAATCTTGAAAGGGGCTCTATATATTAATTTAACCTACTTACAACTTCTCAGGCTCATATAAGACATAAGCAAAAGACATATATATGCAGCTGTGTACCAGGTGTTTACACAGATGGATTTAGATACATGAGCCAGTGCTTTTGTCGTTTTCTGCTCTGATCAGTATTCACATCTGCAGGTTGGTTTGAGATCTCAATTATAACCTGTGTTTTCACAGTTTGGCTGGACAATTTTCAGACCAACATCGCTTCCATTTTCTCTTCTTTTCACAAGATATTTTACCCTCCATGCCTCTTGAAGCCTATTTTCCTCCACAGTGTTTGTGTGTGAGCAGCCTTTCAGCCGGCCCCTGGTTGTCAGCTGATTGTAGATAATTACAGCTATTTGACTGCAGCTTTCACAGCAAGTCCTTTCTGGAGGCACTTACAGAGGGAGAACATGCCAAGCAGAAGCCCTTAACTGCCTCTGCAGATAACTACAGACACAATAGCAGAGGGAATATGATTCACACATCAATCTGCTGTATGGATCGTGTGAAAACCTTAATATCTAACATCAGAATTTTGCATTTATCTGTTATCTTCATAAATCAGAGCTGTGATATTTTAATCTCTCTTAACATTAAGTGCTGCAACACATATCTGCAGGAAATTAAAAGAGTAATTCTCTTATTTTAAAATCGATACACTTTTTTCTTTATGTTTCACTAAAACTATCTGCAATTAGAACGAATGTCTTTAGTTTTATACAGAGAGGGGAAAAAAATACAACTTGACATAATATAGTGGCAGTTTCAGGGGAAATTGAGCACTTGCTCGGTGTGATTTTGTAGAGACTGGCCCGCTCTCTCACATAATATGAGACTAATCCTGGTTTGAAGGACTGTAATTGTTCTTGAGCTGTCGTACATTAGCTACATGCCTCTCAGCTCAGTGCTATATCCAGAACAGTAGGAATGAGTCAGACTCTTTATGATGACAGCTCTCCCCGTCTTTCTCTGTCTCCCTCTCTTTCTCTCGCTGCCTGCTTGACACTTTTTTCGCTCTCCCCCTTCTTTCTCTTTTCTCAGCTCATTGTCTTCTGTGCCTTCTCTCCCTCCCCCCTACCCCCTCCCTCCCTCCCTCCCTCCCTCCCTCCTCCATCGTCCCCTGCTTACATAAGCTGAGCGATGCAGTGACAGTGAGGACTTGAGGACCCATCACAGCCCCTCACTCAACAGGAACCCCCCTTCTGTCTGTCTCCTTGTTTCATGGGGAGTCATGACAGCTGCACACTTGACCGCAGGCGAAAGCAGATAATAGCAGGAGAAATCAAAGCAGAAAAGGATAAAACACACACATGCACTTTCTTTTCCTATCTTTCTCTGTCCCACATCCACTCTTTCTATCTGTCTCTCCCTCGACATATATGAGGTACTTTTCTTTCAAAGTGGATCCAAAAGGACAGAACTGAACTTATTTTAAATATTTTTGGATTATATTCACAAAATGTTTTATTAGGATCAGACATTGTCCCCATAATGAAAGGAGATGACATAAACTGGAAACAAAAAGGGGATAAGGACATGTCTGTTGAGACTGAGGAGCAAAAAACAAGGCTCCTAACTGTTTTTCAAATGCAGTTAAAAGAAAAAACTAAAATCAACTGACAGTTTGCAGCCAATAATACCTCTACTTAATGCCAACCTTATGTCAAGTCAGATGCTTTAATACAGAGCAATAAAAAAAGGAAGAACCGAACTCAACAGGAGTAACAGATTGGTGACATCAAAAACTAGAAATGCAACCTGAGCAAACTGTGTTCAAAGAGCTAAGCTGCAAATCCCTTGGATTTTTTCTTTTTTTAAGAAATGAGAAGTGCTAACATGCAATTTCAAGATCTGCTGTTTTTTTTAAGCCTGTGGCAGCACATGGGCATGGACACTGCCATCCTGACTTCAAAAGGGGAATTTTTAGGGCCAGAATGGAGAAGAAGCTTGACCACGAAGATGAGAGACAGGAAGGTCCTCAGAGTGATGTTACAGTCCATTATTCAGAGGTGGACAGCAGCTGAACTGAGGTGTGGGATTGAACTTGTGTGTACCGTAAGAAGGTTGAGTAACTTTACTACAGGACGGCAGAGTTTCAAATCTGTCTCAATGCAGTTTTCACAAGCCCATATGTGGATTGATTATACTGTAAGTGAAAAGATTCCTATGTAATTCAAACCCAAAAGAAAAAGATTAATGACAAAATTCTAAATCTCAGTCAGTATATTCTTTTCAATGATGCTGTCATATTGTTCCTTCTGCATTCACCTAAAATGTAAATAGTCAAGAAACTTGCTAACGTTTTACCAACAAGCTGCTTTAGGTTTTCAACAGCATTCACATTGTTACAAGCTAACAAGGACAACCTGATGGGATGTTTTTTTCCCTCTTGTGGCTTTATGGCTGGTCTCAGTTTGTGTTTATGGGTTGTGAAATGAGGCGGTCAGAGGAAAAGCAAGAGATAGAAGAACTGTGGAGAGAAAGATGGCAATAAGTATACGGTTATTGAACTGAACCGTGCCTCGGCTCTCCTTCAGGCTTGTGTTGTCCTGGGAGGTAAAGAACAGATTCAGATGCTCACAAACACACACACACAAAAATACACACAGAGAAATGGGCAAGCTTTGCTTTTTGTTTATCACACCCCTGCAGGCACTCCGACAAACCCCTCTGATTTCACATTCAGACCCACATGTCATTGCATTGTTATGCCCACTGAGTGTTTGCTGGCACCTGTTAGCAGATTTCTTATTGCTTGTTTATTAATTCTGAATCATATGCACACTGTACATTCCTTTGCACATTTGCAGGGGAAGCAGCAGTATTTTTCAACATTCAGACAAGAAGTATGCTTTGAGCCAAATGTTCACCCTCTGTTCAGCTTTCTTTTGCATGTGAGAATGGTGGCACAGATGTGACAGATTCGCTGCTGCCGCCTCCTTTGTTTCCATCCCAACTCATGATTGTGATCCTGTAATCCAATCACACATCATCAACACATTTTGGTGATTATTCATGAAGCATTTTTTGGCTCTGGCATTTAGCATTTACAGTAATTCAGGGAGCCAAATATATACAGCCCAGTTCAACACAGAACTGCTGCAAGAACCAACAATCAATACGAGATCGATACAGGAGGCAGACGTGTGACAGGCTGCTTGTATACTGTATGTATAATGAGATGCCTGCTTGATTGTGTTTCTGTTTCTGTGAACCTGCAGCTGGTGATAAGAGTGGTGATCAATTCACGCCTCGACTCTTTCCATGGGAGTCCCAAGCCAGGTGCCAAATTAGAAATAACATTACCATTTATTTTCTAAAAGGCAGTTAGAAAGCAGCAATTAATGCAAACCTGAACCTCATTTATCAGTGTTTTTCTTTTTTGTATGCATGACATGCCATGACGCTTGACCAAGTGCTTGTTAATTTCTTAATTCATCACAAGATAATTGGTGCCCACTGTGAAATTAAACGGGGCTCAGAATTAGCACAACTTGTGCCAAAGCTATCAACCTTTCTGCAGATGTGATGTATTATAAAACAAACTGTGTTTTTTTCTGCCATTACTTTGGCGAAGCTTGTGTTTAGACAATAAGTCACTGTGTATGTGCTCTCTATAACAATGAGGCCTGCATCAGCTGTGGCTTGCTGTGCTGCCGCGGCCTCGGTCTCAGGTGTTTGGTGGTCATGCCAGGCAGAAAAAGCATCGCGGCCTGCATCAGCTCACACATCATCTATTCCCCACTCATTCTCATTCTCCGCTGGGACACGGGGCTCTCATCACTCACCCCTCTCCATCAGCCGCGGTGATTGGCTTATTATGTCCTGCACAGACGCGGAGTGTGCCATGCATCACTGCACACATTGTTGCTTCCAAACACATAAACACTTATGAACCCCTGTGCACACCTACACACACGCTGACTACACAAACGTACACATCAAGGAATCAAAAAGGATAACACCTTTTTTGTCTCTGTCAGTTGTAATAGCCTGGTGGGACAAAGGCATCACTTGAATGTGAATTCATACTGTTGTATACACACACACACACACACACACACATGAGAGGAGGACATATAAAACTGTTAATGCTACCCCACAAAAGCTGCTTATCGTCATAGTTACAGAGGTTAGCTTGATTAAAAATGTCACGTTAAAGGCATCAGTTTTAATGTCAACAGTGTCATAATGCCTCTGTGGCTCTGGAGGGAGATTTGTCAATCTGAAAAAAATAACTCTGATGATGTCATGGGGATGTCATCAGATAATAATCTCCCCTGGGCTTAAAAATTTCAAAAATTATAACAAAAAAAAAACACTTGATGGCTTTAATAGATGTGACTTGCAGGAAGATGCTGTCGAGTTGCTTTATGGGAAGTGTAGGCAGTGTTTTTGGAGCTTGACCTGTTCTGGGCACTAAAAGTCAGCATATATCAGCTTCCTTTTCATTTTTGACCTTTCTTTTACAAATCTGTCTCTCATAAGTCCCAAGACATTAATGATGTGCTGTAATATGTCCCTGGAGTGCCCATTTATGGTTCTGAGTGCTAATCACGTACTATGAATCTCCCTATACATGTTCCTATAGAAGCCATAGAAGCATGCTTACTGCCAGGATGTAGCATGCTATTTAAAGTCCATAGAAACTATAATGCTGCGTTACATCACATCAGTGAGTTCATAATGCAGTCAAATGCACATTGCACCAGCTGTTGTTACCTGTCTCTGTTTATGGAGAGGTATGCTGGCTGTAAGCTTGCCGGATCTTTACTTGGCTGAGGACCCCAGCTGTCTAGGATTAGTCTCTCCTCCAAAATCTTTAAATAAAATCATTACGAAAGGGGAAACAACAATGAGACAAGTGGCGAGGGCCTGTGTGGTGTATTGGCAGGCTCTTCAGCGGATATATCTGCAGCAGAGCGTGGTTCTGGTGTAATAAACTGCAGTGTGCTGGAATAATCTGTCCATGTTTCAGGCCTGATTTCACTTCAGTTGTAGAGCGAGGACAGGGAGGCCAAGACAGAGAGAGAAAGTGTTGTGGCTTCACGTTGGGATCCAGGGATCAGCAGCCCTCCATGTGCGTGTGTGTCTAAGTGTGTGTAAAATAGAGAGCATGCATGTGGGTGTGTTGTTTTACCTATAGCAGGGGATATAATTTTCAGTCTGAGGTGAACGGAGGTAACCACAAAAAGCCTCAACAGTCTCCCACCTTCCTTCTCCCTTATCCTCTTTGCACAATCCTTTCATTTTCTGGCCTCCCCGCCATCCTGTCTCCAAATGCACTCTAATTCTGCCACCAATTTCATACTGTATTTCTGCCAAAGCCTCCATTTTCCCTTCACGTCTACCCACTCACTTGTCAATCCTCCTCTACTTCACGCATTATATATTCTCATTTAGACCTCCCTCTTTCAGGCCGGTTAATCTCTCCCTCTGTTGCTCCAATCCCCACCTTTCACTTCCCTCCTTCCAGGATCTTTTTCTTCTTTCTCTGCTCCATCCTTCTGTGCCCTTCTCTCTGACCTCTTTCAACCTGGCTTTAAGCCTTCCTTCTCTAAACCCTCTGAGATGCCCTGAGCATCTCATAAGGAACTGTGCTGCTTTTCTGATGGCTTGGAGAGCTTGAAGGTGTGTGAGAGTTTGTATCTTAAATGTTTGTGTATGTGTGGTCATGTATGCGTGTGTGTTCAGAAACTGTCAGGGGAGTTTATAAGTAGTACCAGTGGTGATTAATTTGTCATCTTTCCTCCTCTCATGCAGATCGGACATTCTGGTGTAGGGAAAAGGACAAGGAAGGACAGGAAGTAGGGCAGTAGGAAAGGGGAAGCCAGCTAATGTTTCTACTTGTGCAGCTTTTTTGTGGCTGTAAAGTAACCTCGTGTTCCTAAAGTTAATGCGGGGCAGTGGCGGAGGTGTAAAGGCGAGTGAAGGTGAAAGAATCCACAAAATGTCAGGAAAGTGTGGGTGGCAGAGTTGAAAAAAAAGGAAACTTTTGCTGCATTTTTTTCTCCTGCACTGCCCTTCAGCTATGTTCTTAAAGGTCAGCACCAGAGGTTTCACATGTTTTTAGCCTGTCAGCCGTGATCTGCATATGCATTCATATCCTGCCAAACAGCTACTTGTTATCCTCTCGATTATCAACAGTGTGAAAATCTACCAGGAAAAAAATTGATTCAGCTCAGTATCTCAGGCAATTATGTCCATATCAGATGCACCTTCAAATTTACATCCAGCACTGACATGAGGAAGCGGTGTGTGAATTAGCATTGAGCAAGTCTGAATTCCATGTAGATAAGTTACTTTCCTTTAATGGTAATTAATAAACCATAACATCACATTTCCCTAACCTTAACTCAGTATTTAACTCTAGTTTACTGGCCACAAATAGTGTTTTTCTTAACCTCAACCATACAAAGTAACCATGCCGGCACTTTGCAGAGAGTGAGAATTTTCAAAATAAGCTAGCACTGAACGCCATCTGGAGAACCATCAACCCTACAATTACAACCCTACATCAACCCACTCCACCACCTGAGCTTTTGCATAATCGTTCTGAATGCGATAAACAACTAAATTTACATTAATTATGTTCCCGTCTTGTGAATCATCCATGTTTCCTTATTTTTACCAAAAATGCAGAAAACTCCCATTAATAGATACATTCATCAACAGATGATTTAAGCAGACTCAGTCTTCGCTGTGTGAAAAAGCGTCCCACTATTTAAAATGTTCCAATTCCTAATCAGCTAAAACCTGAATGCTTTTTCAAAACCCCCCCAGCCCCCAGAGCTGTGAGGTAGTAAAAGGAGAATTTTGGCACACTGAAAAACAGTGAGGCGTGAACATATTTACTTGTGGAAGTTGGAGCGAAAGCACTGATGCAAAAAAGTATCAGTGCTTAACCCTCAATTTCAAGATGAAGGCTTTGAGAGAGAGAGCTCAGGTGGATGGATGTGGTTATGAGGTATGATAAGGGTGTAGAAGAAATAATTGCAATCCCGTCATGGAGGCTTGGGCTTGACTCCAAGTTTCCTTCTGCCTGCGAGGACTATGAAACAGGTGGATGGAGGGAGATACAGACATGGAAATTAATTAAAATTCTCCATCTTCCCCCCTTCTCTTTTTATGCATACATAACCACTCGCTGCTTATGACCACAGGGTTAAGAGCTCCGTAATAGGTGGAAGGAAGAGAATGAAAGGTTAAAGTGAGGATGGAGGGTTGTGCTGAAACAGAGAGAGGCAGAGAAAGGAAGCAGAGTGATGAAGGTGAAACATTAGTAATTGCCTGGTCTGTCACTAACAGGGCACTAGATGTAGTTATATTCACAGCCAGCTTGTGTGTGTTGGTGTTAACCTTTATTTATCCAGGGAAGGCTTACTGAGACATCTGCTTCATCTTTGCTCCTGGAAACTGACCAACACAGCCGCCATCAGTCACAGAGTTTTGTTGGTGGAACATTAAGTGCAGTTTTAAGAGAAAGCAGTCTATTTCTCGAGTTTATAAGTAGGCTATCAAATTGTTTCTTGCAAAGATTTCCAGTAAAGACCAATGTCATTAATGCTGATTTTAAAGTTTATAAAAACAATTCATCATTTACATTCTTATACATTTTTTATGTATCCTATATAAGGTTGCATGGGAGACCTGTCTTTCAAATCTGATTGAACCACATTCGCACTGCCCAAATAAAGCAGGTCAGTCAAGGTTTTAAAGTATTAATAAACAACTATTTTAACTTTCAACTGTTGCTTATTGAATCATAAATATTATTTTATGGATAAAAAGCTTAAGACTTAAAAAAATTGGGGTTTTTTGTAATTTTAGTGAAAATGAGAAATTCAGTTTCTCCGAAAATTACTTTATTTAAACAGATTAGCTTACCCTTCATTTGCTATTCATTTATGCATGAAAACATTAGTCTGCATATGAGATGAATTAACTATCCTCCCAAGAAAAGTCTTATCAAGTGTCTAAAAAATACATGTGTTAGCTTTTATGTGAGAAAGCTCTCCAGTGGCCACAATGACAGTAGCAAAGGAGGATCAGGTGATGTTACTGTGGCGTGACTAAAATAATGTGCTGTAGGGAAGAGTTCAAGATTGGTTAATTCTAAAAACATCAATTTTTTTAAGGGATGCTGCTGTTCATTATGTTCCTCAACCAAACCAAGTTTAACTGTAGCATTGTCACATAATAATACTGATTTAGTTATTAACATGAAATGAAGAGCATAGAAGCAAGCAAGGTATTTGGTTAAATTTGGAGGATGTATTTACTGCGTAATATATTTGCTTACTCTGTCGTACTATTCACTGATTAAAAGAGCCTTTAGGTTCCCCAAGATATTAATTGGATTTAACTTACTGGAAGTATAACAATTTACACTGTCTCCATTTTTCCTCGGAATAATACTGAATTACTTACAATTTTCCTTTACAGGAGTCTTCCAAATAATTTACAGTTACATATCAGTACATTTCCTTTCCGCAGGAGATTTTTCCAATCAGGCAAATGAGCCAAAGCAAGAGTCACATGGCGCGTGTCTGTGTTACCCTTCATGGTAAAAGCTTGTACCACGCTGTTTATTGCATACATACCTTCCTCAGACACAGTTCCTGATGTGTGAGAGCCATTCCTTTCGGCCAGCAGAATACACCCACACACATATTGATCACACTTTAATTTATTTGTGAAAAAGCAGTGTCTTTTTCGGTGCCCAGCCAAAGTAATGTGCTTTCATCTAAGAGTGTGAAGGAACCAAGGAAAAGAGAGAGTTGATGTTTTCAAAGCTGAGCATGTGTGTGTGAGTATGTGTGCGTGTGTGTGTGTGAGTGCTTTCATTGGGCTTTTAATCAGGGCGTCACGCTCTCAGTTCCGATTAGGTACAGCAGGCAGGGCTCTCCAGTCGGCTGCTTCTGAACAACAACACCCTCTAAAAAGCAGATAATGCTTCCACACTTAGACTCAAAGAAAATCAACAACTCTCCTTCCTTCTCTCTCTCTCTCTCTCCATCTCTCTCTTCCTCCTCCACATCTAATGCCCAAATCAGATCGATGCAGTGAGAAAATGAAACTCCACAATAACAGGAAGGTGAGAGCAGCCTTCAGGTATGAGAATGTGTCTTGTCATGTGACAAAAAGAAAACAAGAGAATCTAATATGAGGAGCAACCAATATGATTCAGTGTTGTGTCCTCTAGCCCTCCACATGTCACAAGCCATTTTCAAAGATCATCAGACACACAATCAGACACACACACATGCACACACACATGCACACACATGCTCTGCAGAGTATATTGCACACTGCAGAGATACACAGCCACAATAATTGTGTTTTTGTGCTTGTGCTGCACTGACAATATGTGATCCTTACACTTCATTCCACATGTCAAAATACATTATTCTTGTTGCTTCCCATTAATTGACTCATCTTTCTTTCATTTCATCTCTCGCCAGTGTGTACAAGAACTCATCTCCATACTCGACTCCTGTCTCTTGGGGACATTATGCAGAGCAGGAAAGGGAAAGCAATGAAGATGAATATGTGCATAAACAATTTTTCCTTATGTGTGGCTTTTTATGAATTGAAAAATGAAGTTTAAAGTGTGGGAAAGAAGCAACGATTATGTCTGTTTGACGGCATTTTTTTTTAATCCAGTCAAGTTGGTACCACAATATGTGAAAAGCTCATAGTAATTGAACAGTAAAAGAGAAATGTACAGCAATCACTTCACTGCCATTCCAGTGTGATGATATTCCTCAAATGCATTTCTGCACCACACAAATTTGGAGCAATGCACACCTTGGCCCTTACAAAGTATTACACAGTATGTTTAAATTTAATGTAAAATTAATGGACATCAAAGTGAAATTATTGTGAAATTCTTCTACATATTGTCAACTTATTACAGAGCTGTTTATTTATCTGTAGGACATCTTTTTTACAAAAGGAATATATCTATAACTGGCAGATTCATTGTTAATCCCTCTTGCTGTGAATGATTGTTAAAGAGTTTTAAAAGCAAAGATTACGTAAAAACAAGGTTACCATGTGTAACAACAAAACTTAACATCCACAGCCATGCTTACGGCCACGTTAGGCTGTATGTAGGTGCTAAAGACTATCATCAGCATACTAACATGCAAACTGTGACAAACACAGTCAGACATGCTGATAATAAGCTGATAAAAGGTTTAATATAATCACCCTTTTCGTTTGGCAGTTTAGCACGTAAACATTTACTGATCAACACTCAACACAAAGTACATCTGAGGCTGTGGTGTAGCTGAGACATACTTTTTGTAGGTTGGTCACAAACCAAAGTATTAGAAAAATTAAAAATTTCACAAGATGACAGCACTTGAGAAATGTCAGAGGATCACCAAAGTTAAATTCATTTCATCCTGAGGGGTGCATTAACATCTCAACCAAACCGTACAGTGATCCATCTGTTAGCTGTTGAGATGTTTCACTTAAAAACACTAATGAGAACCTCTTGGTGGCGCTGGAGGAAAAGTCAGGGAATCATGACGGCCATTTGTCTTGTTCCTCTGCCACACTGTGGCAGTGTCCTTGTTAATGAGCCAATTAATCACCATGGCAACCCCAGCCAAGGCAGGCTCCAGATACCCCAGCAGGAGATGCTTTCCCCTGTTGGTCACGATGAAAGGACATACACCAGGTAAAGTTACCTGTTGTGTGGGCAAGTCTCTAGAAAGGTAAGTGGATTGGTCAGTTGACTGGTATGTGGTTACATTGATGAATTGGGTTGTTGTGAGACGGTTACTCCTTGGTGCCTTTTTGTTTCTTTATGGCCTGTTAAGTTTATCAATTAGCTGAAGCTGCATGTAAATCACTGGATGAGTGATTCCTTCATTTTGTGTGTAATTTCACCCACTGCTAACTGCTGAAAGTAAGTTTCTAAATATTATATTTTTATTCATTTATTACTAATTTGGCCTTGTATTTCTTGCTTTGCCACATTAGTAATAAAAATTGCTCTCTCATTTACTCTTTGACTCTATGACTAACTGAAAGGCATTGCCATCCCCTGAGTCATCCTGTTAGCACTGCTTGATTCAGAACATTTAAAAATTATCTAAATGTAATTTTATGTAACTTTAACATTTGAAAACTTATTTGCAGAATTTCAGTAACACACATAGACAGATTAGAGTACACAGAATTAACACACAGGTGTTGATAATGTGAAGGCTCTGTTCTTTTCAGGTGTCCCTATAGGTCATTACAGTGTCACAGTGAGCCAGAATGCAAAAGAACAGGACCATAAAAAAATAAATTGGAAATTCAGCCCCTATAATTTTAAAAAGTTCTTTTATTCAATATTTGAAGATATGAGCTGTCATAAAATCAGTCATAATCTGACATTATTGTAGAAATAAGTTTGACTCAAACTGACTGAATGATTGTGGACAAAAAAGTAATAAAATAAAATAAAATAAAACACAAAATGAAATACAGAGATTTAAAGAAAGCAGATAACAAAAATCTGCAGGGTGCATCTGGGTTGAGCAATGAACACCTTTATCATTAAACTGGTACATAAATTATTAGAGGCATCATGTATTTCCTTTTACGATAGTTACTTTTTTTTAACAATCAACAACAAAGTGTTGCCACGTTTCATTGGCCATTAAGAGGTATATTATTGAAAACAGCAACCATTAGAGGAGATATGAAGGTCATCTGCCTCTTGTTTTGCATAGCCAGCTTCATTCTCCACAAGACTGTCCAGGTACTGGAGAAAGGTCTGGCATCATGTTTTGGCTTGCTGGCCAAGTCACAATCATTTTTGGATGCTCTATGGCCAGAGTGCAGCGATGGTGCTCTTGCAAAATACCAACACACAGTTAGCAGAAGAGAATGACAATGGCAACTGAAACAGTCAATCAAGGCAGGTTTATACCCAAAGTCTACATCTGGTGAGTAAACCTAATTTGCCTCTAGTAGCAGTAAAGGATTAGAGGCTCTTTCAGGCTCAGACTAAAAGAGAAAATGTCTTGGCTTCTTCTTAATTTTCATGTTGACTTTAATGGTCAGGAGACCTGAGGGTCCCCTCACTGAAATGAGGAAGTAGCAGCTTTAAAATGGAGCCAGCTACCAAATCCAGTGAGGCTGCCATAATTAAAACTTTACTATCATATCTAAAAATCACTTGAGGCTACTGAAGAGAGGAGAGCAGCAGATTGTCGTCTTCTGTGTTTATATTCCAGCACACGTTGAGCCAAAGGAGAATTAATGTAGTGTCTGTCTCACCTTTTACATCTACTTCAGTTTAAGGTATGTAAGATGCGATTGACTTGAAAAAACACTGGTGTGCGTAGAATTGAGTGTGTGTAGATGTGTTAGGACTGTGGCAGACTGTCTACCTCCAAACATCACCTGCTGATATAATATTGTTATCAAAAATGTGACGGGAATAAACAGTAGGCAGATGGCATCTGCCCTGTGAAGCAACAGTTTTCGTTCAGAGACAATAATAGTGCATCTGCCACAACGGCTCATGCAATATTCCATCACATAGTCGCTTCGGGCCATATGGGTTATAGGCAAATTCATAGCATCTACCCAAGCATTTCATTACAGTATGTTGTCTTTCTGTGTTTATATTGCACCAAAAGTAATGGTGCTGTGGACATGCCACACTGCTTCTCTGATAGCATGAATATAGAGGTCTAACTGTATGATTTTAACATTTACATACAAATCATCAAATAGGCAGGTTATGAGCTGTCTCTCTGAGCTTTTATAGCTAAACTTCCTATCAAGGTCATTTAGGTCAGCCGATCAGGATTTGAATTGTCTGCATTTAATTTAAAGTAATTTGTGTTTTTTTCCCTCAGAGACTGCAGACATTTGGACAAGAGATGCTGATAAACTATATTTTAGACAGCTGCATCTGCACAGAGCATCATAGTCACCTAAAGCAGAGACACTCAGCCAGAGGAAATTGCAGACAGGTATTGAAATTGCAACAAAAAGAGTCTATGGTCTGTGAGTCGAAGAGTAAAGACAGGTGGGCTAACTGGTATTTAGGCCATCAAAGGCCCAGTTTAGCCCTGTGTGAGGGTGAAACAGATGTAAATGAGCTCTTAAGCTGTGGCTAGTGAAACGGCATTCTCTGGAGCTACCTCATTTATCCCCCTCATCCCCTCCTAAGCTGGGGATCTAGACAGCCGATGGCCCGTGCCTGAGTTTTTGGAAGCGAGGGACGGTGACCCAGATGCCCTGATCTTCTGTCCATCATGCCTCTTTTTCGGGCCTGAAAATACGCTCATCTCCCAGAGGCTGCAACCGTCACTGTCTGGGCTCCCGTCAGGAATTTTTCTGACTGAGAGCCTTGTGGTCTGCAGTGGCATGATAACAAAAACATTTCTTCCTTGTTAGGCTGCAAGCTCTTCTCTCCTCGTGGCAGAAAATAACTTCAGGATTATTAAAAGCAGATTTTTTTAGAAAAAAAAATACATATCTGAAAGGATCTGTTGCATCTGTAATTGCACCGTCGCACCTAATATTGTGTGTTCCTTCCATGTGTGTGAAGCTGTGTTAGAAAACAGTTGCCATGGTTTCTTCTGTTTTGATCATTCTTATATAATGTTATTGGTGACTGGTTGCTGTGAAAAAGGAACACACACACATACACACACACAGTTTGTGTCAGTAAATGTTGCTAACCACCCCCTCATCCTTGTCCTTCCTCGAAGAGAGCAGCCTGAGGACAAACAACAGCTCCTCTCACATCATCTTGGTCTCTCTTATTTTTTACCACTCTCTTTTCCTCTCTCACTCTTTTTCTCCTCCTCACCCTCTCATCCCCTCTCTCTCACCTATTCCCCCTGCTTCCTTTACTCTTCCTTCAGCTTTATTGTCATCGTTCTCTCTCCTTCTCTGCCCCAATTCTCCCTCAATCCACTTTATCTCTCTCCAGTCAATGCCGTATTGATTTTCACAAGGCCTCTCCTGTCATATCTCCATATCTCTTAATTCACACACTCACTCCATCTCTCTCCACCTTGCAGGGTTGTTTCCATTTTCACACACAGATACACAATCTCTCCCTCTCTCTCTATCATCTTCTCTATCTCCAGCTATCTCTGTGAGGCACACACTGTCTTTCCCTTCCAGATATGATTATTAGTAATCTCTTTTTCTACTGTGCCATCAATCTCCCTTAAAATTCACTGTATCGCCTCTCCCCTCTTGTGTGTCCCACTCACTTTTAAAATTCTTTGACAGTCCGTTTCATCTCCCCTCTCCTCACCTCTCTTTTAATGTCAAAGCTTTCTGTTGGACTTCACACACACCGGCTCTGGCTGCCTACTGTAGCTTCTGAGCAGAGCAATGTGTGTTTGTAGTGCCTTCCGGGCGCTGCATGGCTGCAGAGTGTTTGTAGGGCAAAACGTTGATAATGCCCTTTTCTCTCTGATGTTATCACAGAGAAAAACACGTTGCGAGTCTGTGCTATGCTGAAGATTTATTCAGTTCAGAGAGTTTTCTCTGCTCGTGGCTTGCTTCTTGGTATGACTGAGCTGTTGCTATGAAGGTAAAGGAGAGAAACACCTCACAGCAGTTGTATGTGGGTCTACAATTGTGTGTGTACCCTGTTTAAGCCTTTGTGTTAAGCCTGAAATATGCTTCTGCAGAGACACACCATTTCTCCACAAGGACACAGGTTTGGATCATGTTTTTTTCCAGATAAACTAACATTCATGGCTTCAAAACCTCATATATATACATCTACATGTCATGTGCAGTGAGAGTCCAATTAATGTCAAACAAAAACAGTCAGATAGTATACTCCCTTCATTGTATTAATTTATAATTGTGTTTTCTTCCATTATTTATGTGTATCTCTGCCTGTAATAGCCTATAATAGTAAGTGTGGAAGACCATGTGCACTGGACTTTTTTGGTGTATTTGTCTGCTTATGACTGTTGAATTTGTGACGTACCAAAACTAAAATCTTTGTGCCCCAGATTCTGGTAAAAAGTACATGAAGATCACCCCTTTTAGCAGAAGAATGTGAAAGCACTTCTCTTGCAACGAACTTTTCACATATACTAGTCAGTATAATAAAGGTCTGACATTTTGGATGACTTAGATGTAAGAAAACATATTCTAAAGTGGAAGCAATCTTTGAGTCAGGCTTGAATGTGTACACTTATCCAGCTGACGGTAACAACAGTTATGGCTGCTTTCAGTCGATTTCTTGCTGAAACTGTTTGTAAATGTGTGATTTTTTTAAATCAAAACACCTCAATATTAAGCTGTTGTTTATAAAAGAGAGAATCCATTTTACAGGGAGCAGATAATGGATTTGGGAGTCCAGTGGTGGACATGAATCACAAGTTACTGTTTTTTGTTGTTTTTTTTTTCTTTTTTTGATTCAGCACCTGAACAAGATGTGCAGGTGTTTTCACACTGGTTGTTTGTAGCTGAACACTTGTCTGCACACGGCACTCCCAGATGTTTTCTCACCGGCAGACACAGAGGCATGTTTCAGGCTCTTTGAACATGGATGGAATCATGAGCCTGTTGGGAAGCACAGAACTTTCTGTACTTTTACATTTGTGGGACTTGAATTACCAGTGATGTCAATAAGGATTGGTCAATTTTGTCTTCCTTAGGGAAAACTGCTTGTCACTAGTATTGAGTTGTATATGGAGGCTTGGAGATTTTTTTCTCCATTCTGTAAAATTTGAGGACACTATGTATTTTAAATTTAAATTTTGAAACTACAAATAGCTTCATGTGATTTTAAGCAGCCATAATCTTTATATATCCAAGTTAAGGATACTCTGGACATTATGTACTGTTTATTATAGTCCTCAGGCCAATACAAACCAACATAACAATACTGTGAGCAAAAAGTGAGAGATTAATGGCATTTCCCCACCATCGCAGCACCTGCTCAGTACTTCAAAACCCAAATTTCTGCTCAACCTTTCTTATCATCTCACAGGCATCTTCTCCTTCACCCGACTTCCGTTGTCCTCTTCCTCCATCCCTCCCTCAGCTCCCACTCTTCACCCGGATCACGTCCCATTTTCTCCCCGTTTCCCTCCCACTCACCTCCTTTTTTGTCTTTTATCTTGCGTCCTCCTCGTTCACCACACATTATACCTTTTTGATATCCTCTGTGTGTCTATCGTCCATCTCCCAGTCTCTGGTTGCTTCCAGCCCCCTATTTCTTTTCTTATCCTTCAATTTCACTGTTGCTTTTCCACCCCATCATCCCCCCTTTCCCTCCACATCCTCCTCCTGCTCGCCACCCTGCTCACGTCCAGGTCTGTTTCTACTGATAAGACTCTCAGTAACACCCACACGTTCGCGCGCACACACACGCATGCACGCAGGGAGACAGATAACGATGTAGCACTGCCACTGTGGTTAGCGTTAGCCAACTGCTATTTCTCTCATCCCTAATATCACGGCTAATGAATGTGTCAGCAATGATCTTTCTCCCTGAGCCAAGCAGGAAAAAAAAAGAAGAAAAAAGAAAGATGGAGAAAAGGGAGAGACAGTGAGCAAAGAAGAACAAAAAGTTCCTTTTTTATGTCCATCCATTTTCTTTGGGTCTGTACTGAAAACAAAGTTATTACCTGATATGTCATGGTCAGCTCAGGAAGGGCGAGTAGTGAATAAGGTGCCTGTTTGAGACAATATGCTTAGCTGCAGGGCAGTCAGTTTATTGTCACACACACACACATTAAGACTTACTGCCTGATCCACTGAAATACTTTTTAAATGAAGCACCAATACACACAAGTCTCAGTTAATACTTATTTTGTCTGACTCTGATATAGGCGTCTTTGTAGAGAATAAATGCATTAACATTCTCATTTTTCAATTACTACAGTAAATTTAATAGAAAGCACATATTTGTGTTAATATAGACAAATAAAAAATTCCACCAACATTATAGAAACTAGCCCTTAATATTGTCATTGCATGAAGAGACCTGTTGCATTATCTGTAATAAAATTAAATTCAGAATAAAATAAAACCAGAGGGGAAAAGGTTTGTCAATAGGATTTTAAAAAATAAATAACTTTTGGCATTGTACGTTCCTGCAAAATCCAAACAACTGTCAAAACTTTACATTTCTTCAAGTTGAAACTATTATCTTTATGCTGTGACACTGTGATTAAGGTTTGGTTAAGTCTGGTCATGTAAACATGGATAGGAATAGAAAAAATGTCATCTTTTAACTTAAAAACTACAGTTTAATATTTATTTTATACTTTCTCTACTTATCTGCACTTATTTCAACCTTTTACTGCTGCAACAACTGACTTTTTTCCTCAGAGGATCGATAAAGACTCATCTCATCTATCGAAAAACAATTCACTGCAAATACAGTCATGCTGCAAGTTCAACATAGAACAATAAGTCACTGCCTCGGTGAAACAAAGCTCATGAGTACTGCATTCAATTTGAAAGATGTTCAAAAAATGAGCTAAGAATACTTGTTTCAAAAATTCCAATCGCCTGACAACAGAAAAACTGAAGATATTGGCTCGACAACTAGCGCCATCCTCAAGTGTTTCAGTGCGGACGCTTGTAACTTGGGTCTGCTGTTTATGACTTGTTGCAGCCAAGAAAACACAAATGCTGTTGATTTGGCAGATGCATTGTAGCCTCAGTTTTGCTTTGGAATAAAGTTTCATACAGAATAAGAACTGAACAATGTTTTTCTCCCTCATCTCTGATGGTTTAGTCATGTTAGAAAGGGATCTCTGAACAGACGGTGTAAGCAGCAGTGATGATTAAAGTATCCAATTACACAGTTTGGATAAACCTTTAAAAAATATAAAGCGTCGCCCTACAGATACCTATAAATGACCCTGAAATACTGCATGTTTATATTTTTAACATATAACAGTTTTATATTTTAGAGTTTCAGGGTGCCACATCTTCAGTATAGAGTTACTTGATGAGAAATAGCTCAGGTCATATGAGAAGCATGTGGTATTTTTGTGAGTGTGACTACGGTCAGAGATATAATTCCACTTGGCTCTTGACTGTCTGCCTGCCAAACAGGCTGAAGTGCAGAGAAGTTGCCCGACCAAATATCAACGAACAAGGCTATGATTAGTTTCCTGACACAGCTGCTGGCAGGAAGCGTGTAGGCTACAACAAGAGAGACATCCATAATGTATGCATGTTTAAATCAAATTTCCTGTTTCATCGCCGAGAAGTTGCTCTTATTATGGAATTGATTTGCATATATTGTGGTACTTAAGCATAAGGTGACATGATTTATCCCCACTATTGAAATAAAATCCTGTTGATAAAAAATAGACTCAGTCGCTCCATTTATCATTTTCTTGTATAAGCCTCTGTAATGAATAAATTTAATCTTGCTGCAACTATTAAGCCCATTTTTTTACATTTAGCTCTTTTAAACGGGTATGGTTTGTACAATTTAGTTTCCTTTATACTCCATTTAAGCCATCTGATACGTTTATGTCTGACCCACGTCCCACACACAATCACAACCCAAATGTCATCCCATTCAACCCAAATGTCAGTGCAAATGAAAGTCCTCCCAAAAGTAAGGCCTCCCAGAAAGGCGACTGTCACTTAGCTGTGGTGTGTGAGCCACACTGGTATCAAAAACTCTTACATTTACAATCTGCACACTCTGCACCCTCTGTGAAGACATCTTGTGTATGCAGCCAGTGTGCCCACTAGAATATCTTTGCCATTGTTCAAGGTGGAGCCACAAGACAAATACCAGAATTGTCCGTAAAGCTAAGCGCCGGAAATTATTTCATGACCTTGAAGCAAAAGGTGTGGTTTCAGAGATGTGGGGGGATTTCTGCAGCGAACCGCCTATCTGCCCCAAAGCAGCGTGAGGAGATTAAAAAAAAAAAACTGTTCTCTGATGAAAAAGCTGAGCCAAAAATGCTTTTTTTTAATTGATTAATGTGATTTACCAAAGAAGCTATACTCATTTATTTGTTTGCTCTCTCTTACTTCGTTTAATCATTTGTACAGTGGAAAGGTCATTCGTAAAGTAAACAACAGTGGAAAAACACCACCTGCTCCTCTGGTGTTTCAGTCAGATGGCACACCATCAATAATATTGAAATATTCTAAAAAAATGACTCGGCGAACAAATGTTGCAGAAAATTATGTCCAAGGTTCTGGGATCTGATACAGAGAACATAAATGCTTAACCAACAGGCTCAGTAGCCTCAGCTCAACATGCTCTTTTTCCTGCACATCTTATTTTTCAGAAAGCACTGAAGCTTAGGAGCTTCTTGGAAGTCTGCTGAATACTCACCACTGATTTAAAGTAATACAGTTTCACTGTCATCAGGTACGAGCGGCCCTAATCCAAGGATCAGGACAGGCACTGCTGCAGTAGATCCGTCTGTAGATAAAACATCTCTAATTGACAGAAATCTGATTGTGTGCCACTGAGTTATTTCAGTGCACCATTTGTCTGTTTCTCAATTTAAGTCAATGAGGCAAATCTGATCCCAGTAATGCCACTTAGTAATTCCTGCTGCTCATGAGTCACAGTATTAAACTTTGTCAGCATATACACGACTATAAACAGATGAGTCACTGTTCTGGAGCAGTACTCGGCAATAAGGAGTAGAATTACAATTTTAAATGTACTAATTACCTTAAAGAAATACTTCTTGAACTCCAACAAGCTAGCCTACTTTGGGAGGTGAGTTGGTTTTTCTGTCATAGCAGGATAGTTGGATGCGGTTAACGAAAAGACAGACTAGTCTTGAATGTGTTTGTGCCGCTGCGAAGACGGAGCTATTCTCTTCAAAAGAGTAGAAAGTCTCCTGGTAAGTCAAGAGTTCTCTATGTTTATGCTAACATGCTAATATTAACTACTGGCAGAAGTAAGCTGAGTTTTGTTGAAAGTTGAAGGTTGAACTTCACAGATTCACTGGACAGAAAACTGTGGACAGAAATAAAGAAAAGCTGTGTGCAGCTTTTGATGCTAACCTTGAGTTAGCTGTTGATGGTCAGTAAATTCAGTCCCAAATATAGCCCGGCTGCTTGTTCAATCAATATCTTGTTTTATTTTTGAAAATGTGTTGAAAACAGAATAAGTGATAGGTCTGAAGGCTTTAGACTTACCTCCTTGAAGTTAACATTCTTAATAACTAGAAAATGTACTCTGATGACTTTGGTGATCCTATGACTTTTATTCTCACAATATCATGACACTGAGGTTTTGAATGAAATGCCTTGACTTTAGAATGGATTTTTATTGGCTCTCTATTCAATGTCCAACATGTGCATGTGAAGGCTTTGCAGTTGTTTAAAAGCACCTTCGCTTTTATTGAAGAAGAAAAAGAGGGAAATAAAGACCAAAATTGCAAATTAATGTTTCATCTGCTGTTAAGTAACTAGTAAAATTAATGTAATTACTTTTCAGTTACAGGTTGATTGACTGCATGTCTCATATAACTTGCTCTTCACTGATGGAGAGCTGTCCCATGTCAGTCACTGGCCAGCATGATGCTTTACTTCCTAATAAGAAATAAGAGTTTACTAAAAGAGAAGTAAAATAAAAAAATAAAAGTCTCAAGTCTGGTTTTTGTCTTTAGAAGATGGAAGATGTGTCAGAGTGGGAGAAGCACAGGTGTTATTAATGAAATGAAAATGGCTGAATTCCATTTAGCTTCTTTAGTGTCTGCGTTCTGGCATTTCGCATGCTGGCTCACTGTCACAGCGTCATGGCTCACTGGGGCATTTGAATAGAAGAGAGCCAAAGTCCATGTTACCTTACACCTGCCCTGTGTGTGTATTTTGGCAAGAATATGTATGAGAAGTGGACTGGAGTGGAGTCTTTGAATGGTAACGAGTATTACAGTAGATTGGATAATTTGTCTGAGAACCTTAGAATAAAAACAAAACCTAACTGTTTGAGTAAATAACTGTAGTTAAGGACGTTTTTTGTCATGTGGGAGACCTGAACTGTGTAGCCTATTGAGGCTTTGGCAGAGGAAAAAAAACATGTGATGTAACAGTTTACATAGCCAGCCTTGCATTGTGCATCGTTGCGTCAGTGCTGGAGAAAGGTCTGGTTGCACCGATTATCATTCTGCTATAGAGGAAAAACATCTGCTCTGGCATGTTTTTATTTCATTAAACCAATCAAAATCTTGGATGGTGTTTAGACTTGAACGCATCAACAGGGATTCTGGAAACAGTAACACACAGATGGCGGAAGGTGAGAAGAATGCCGACCGAAATAGTCGCCCAATGGCGGGATTACACCCACAGTCTACATCCGGTGAGTCAGACTAGTAATAGTATATTTCTATGTGTGTGTATGTATGGTATATGTGTGTGTTGGGCAGGAGGGAGGGGCAGATTGGCTCACAGGTCGGAGTGGTAGGTGTTTGCTGGAATTGGACTTCACCAGGCATCATGACATGCCCGACCCCTGGCCTAAGGGTCACAGGCCAGACTTCTTCTTTCTTGCGATGAGCTGTTAACTGACCTCAGGGGCAGTCAGTCAGGCTACAAGAGTGTGTTTCCCATGTGTGTGTACGTGTGAGTGTGCGTATTTGAACCTCAGCAGTCTGTGATCTGATTTACCCTGACAAGGCAACAGGACCGAACAATAAAAATGTCTATTTTCTCTCTCTCTCGTTCGCTCCCTCTCTCTATATGCTTCAGGCAAAATGGGGGAGGTGATTAAACAGAACAAACCCACTGGAAGACCGACATCAAAGAGTAATTTTTGGAATCTAAATCCCCCTTTTCTGTGTTATACTTACATAAACTTAATACTACATCAGGAACATGTTGGTGCCACTTGGTTCAGAATGCCTGCAAGACCCAATAGATAAATAAATCAAAACATATTCTTCTACAGTACTTGGAGTACTTCCTGCACTAGGAGTCTCCTAATCAAAATAATATCAAAATCTGGAGTTTGATAACATCATGAAGTGATGTGGGATCATGGAGTTTTGTCTTTATTGAGCCATGCAGATTATCCACCTGATGTGACTGAGGCAAAGACTATTAACAGACAAGGTAACGTTTTAAAGTTTTATTCACATTTTAACGTGTAAATGTTGCATATTATACCTTCAAAGCACCTTTGGGATTAACTCCGAACTCTGATGTGCTAACCTTCAAATTAACTTCCTTGAATGCCAGTGTTTTTATTCTATTCCTCTTTCAGTCTCAAATTGTGTCTCATGTATTGTCTTTATATTCAAGTCACTGAGCTAAGCTCCTGTTTCACTGAAAGCTAAATCCTTGGCAATCTTTGATAAACCCACAAGGTTCAAAGTTTGACAACAGTGTCTGCTGTTCTAAAGATATTTCCTGATTCCTCAAAGATTTTTTAACCCATCTGTATGAAAGAATATTTCATCTGCTGCATAACAAATTTTTAACCTTTCCCCAAATGCAAAGAATAAACACATTGTTGTGTATGAAAGTATATAATACTTTACACTATCAACAACATGTTTATCAAGTTATATACAACTGATAATGAATTGATTTTTGGCTCAGAATGTACAACTGAGCAGAGACATGTAGATTTTTAAACAAGTACTTCAGGCTGTCATCTGCAGTTAAATAGTGAATTTAAAAAATCCCATGATCCCATGCTATTCACGATGTCATTAAACTATGTCTTATATTTGTTGATTTGTTACAGACTCCTAGCGACAGAAATCAGTGTTTGTCCATGATGTAAGTGCTAGCACTAGCACTGTCTTTTGGGTTAACATGTTAGCATGCAAACATTTAGCAGAACTTGGCTGTAACTCTAAGTCATCTTCATCTCTCCTCCGGTAGAGCTTCGATCTTCAGAGATTCATTGTTTATCAGATCTTATTAACTTATTTTCAGTTTGTAACATTAACATTTCTTGGTTTTGTCTCTTGTGAAGCACTAAATAGCTTCTTTTGATTCACTGTTAGAGTATTATAAGGTATACATAATATTTTTTTTTGCTACCTTTAACTGATACTTACTTGCTTTCGAAGAAGATCCTAATCTCTGGTTCCTGCAGACTGAGAAAGGCAAGATGTAGACAGCAATGGTGAATGTTTTAATATTCCAGAGGTCTGACCTAAGCAAATCTAACTGACATTACTTTGTTTTCCCTCCTCTCTTAAACTTGTGGAACATTAGTTGCAAATTGCGATTTTGTTATCTCCTTGCTGATCTCCTTCTCTGTGTATATACAGAATCCCCAACAGACTTTAAAGGTGTATCAGAATGTGTAGATGATGCCATCTGGCTACATATATATGGCTAATTTATAACGACAAATACCTGATAATAAAAAAATTCACATTATAGGCACCTTTAATGTCATGGATTCATACTTATAGTCTTTTTTCCACCTCCTACATTTAAAGCTCCCAGCTTCTTCGCTTTCTCTCCTGCCTGGATGTTTAGAGAGACTCCCTAAGCCGTACGCCCTGCAGCACACTGAATAGTGAATCTAAACAGCTGGAGCGGCAGCAGATAGACAGTGACTGAGAAAAGGGAGGGAGGGGGAGATATAAAGAGTGAGAGCAGAGAGAGAGAGAGAGGGAGGGAGAGGGAGAGAGAGAGAGAGAGAGAGAGTGAGAGATGAAAAGCATGCCAAGCGAGAGAGAGGCGCTCATTCTGAAGGAGGCAGAGGCAACAGCTACAGCAACAGCACGCTCCCTCCCCGTCCTCCCTCTCCTTTCTCATAATCCCACATCCACGCCGGGAGAGATGGAGGGCACCCTGACCCGCTGAGGAGCTCTGTCTGAACGGGAGGAAAATCTCACATGAGCCCGCCTCCTGTGAATGCCTTGATCATTTTTTGGGACAATAATCAACAAGGAGTGAAAGGAGGTGTGTGAAGAGCCTGTTGGCGGGAGGGAGGGAGGGAGAAGGAGAAAAGAAAGAAGGGGATGAGTGACAGGTTTGGTACAGCTGCTGATGCCAGGGTCTCAGAGTGAGACAGAGAGAGACTGAGGGGGAGACCCAAAGACTGGGGGGGCCAGCATATGTGGAGCAGCGTCTTTAACTTGTGGGCCAAGAGGAGAAGAGAATAGATTCACATTCGCACACAGCTGGACAGATGAGGAGGCATCAGGGACCACACTTCAGTCCAGGGTATGTGAACACACACTACACACACTTATACACACGGATGTGAGCATTTTATTCTCAACAGTTGCTATGTTTTTTAACCAAAGGAGCACAGAAACACTTGAAATGCAACAGTGGGTGTTTGCACATCTTATGGGTTGACGACTACCCACCCTGACAAGTCTCCCTACTTGCCCTCAGATACTTGCAGCAGAGGAGAGAGGACAAGGGGGAGAGATTATGTGTTTGTGTGTATCTGTGGGTGTGTGCCTGGTCATGCTTTCTCACCGTCTACATCATGTTATAACATTATTGTATACAACTGGAGGCATTTCATAATTGGTTTCGTAAGCTGTCAGAGTGCAGCATGTAAATAAACCTCCACTGCTGGAATGTTGTCATGTTTCACGTTGTCGGACAAATTAAACAATCACTTCACTCTCAACACAACACTTGTTTTTGTGGCTGCAACATAGCTCATTACATTAACTTTGTGCTTGACTTATTGGTTCTGCACGCAGTCTGCAAACGGTGCACATTATAAAAGGGAAAGGAATAACTTGTGCAGGTGCCTAAAAAAGCTAGACTTGTTTGTGCCCTCTGGTCTGAGACATGCATAGCTCTGTTTACACGTGTTACACTGCCATGTGTGATAACATGACATGTGTGGCCGTGTGTCACATTGTAGCAGAGTGCATGTGGCTTGAGAGGGCAGGTTTGCATGAAGTATATCAGCCAGCCACTTATCTTTCTCTCCATCTAACATCTCTCTCTTTCTCCTCTTCTACCGTCTTTTCCCATTTCCAATTATAGGCTGTCACCTCTCTCCCTTTCCACCTGATCCTATCGCCTGTTTCATTCTCTTGCTAAGCAATTACCTTTACCTGACTCGGCCCCTCCGGACAGCATGGCTGACTAGTTTCCTGTCTGCCTTTCCAGCAATCAAAGTGAGCGATAGGCAGGGATTTCATGGCCATTTTAACTGTGGCTGCCTAACCTGAGCTAAAAGCAAAAAGCAAACCTCAATAAATCCTAAACACAGCAGCCCCTTAATATTACAGCTTCTCTCATATAGTTGATCCAGTAAGTATATGTAAATAGGAAATGACTGTGGGGGCTTTTTAGTGTACTGGAGAATTATGCCTCTAATCATGCAATCAGCTCATTATTTCTTGCTCTTCATTAACTTGTTTGGGTTTCTAACTTTATCGCTGTTCACAGTCTCAACGTCTAGAAAACAAAACAAAAAAGAA
>JAPZDV010000004.1:10004887-10055379 GCA_029814665.1 Acanthurus lineatus | reverse complement strand
GCAGTCTTGACGTCTAGAAAACAAAACAAAAAAGAAAATCACCCCACAGAGCTGTGGGGCAGATTGCTACAAGCATATGGATGAACTTGCTGTTGGTGTGAGAGAGAGGAAAGACTTGACAGAACGTTGAACAGCCCCCCCATAAACCTTCCCCGCTGAGTACTTGCTCTCCTTAATGTATCCAAGCCCTTGTCTTTCAAGTGTCTCTGCATCTTTTTCCTCAAACCTTGATGGTAATGATCGCACAGTTTAACCTCTTTACAACAGTATGACTCCTACAGAAACACAGATATTTATATAAAAACAGGCACACACACACACTCCCACCACCAGTATAACCCTTTTAGCCCAGCAGTGTGACAGCTACCTGAAGCGTAGCATCACTGTCCTCTCTGCTGCCAAGCTTGTAAAATAGTGTGAAGAGACACAGATGGAGTCAGAGACTGGAAATAAAACATTGCAGGATCACTGAGGAGAAGGATAAGAGGACGAGGACATAATTAACAAAGAGAGGAAGATGGGAATAATGACATAATATTAAATAAAAGAAGACTGTAGTGGTAATGAAAGATGGCGGCAAGTCAAACGGATAGACGACAGAACAATTCAGGGAACGGGGGTGGAAATGTAATGCTTTGGTGCTGACAGCCGCTGATTGCTGATATCTTTTTCTGTGGCATGGACACAGTGGAAAAGGTGATATTTTTCAGCCACCCCTGGGGTAAGAAGGTGAAGAAAGAGAC
Organism: Acanthurus lineatus; assembly: GCA_029814665.1. Taxonomy (NCBI): domain Eukaryota; kingdom Metazoa; phylum Chordata; class Actinopteri; order Acanthuriformes; family Acanthuridae; genus Acanthurus; species Acanthurus lineatus. The sequence continues at coordinate 10,054,636 of JAPZDV010000004.1, read as the reverse complement.
AGAGAGAAGAGAGAGAGAGAAGGAGAGAGGGAGATATACAGATTGCCACCAGGAGCAGAGGGGGTTTGATTTATGTATAAAAGCTGTCTGCTGCAGCTCTCAAGAGAACATTGGGGTTTATTACAAGTCTTAATTGTGCAGCTTCAGTCATCATTTACATTTGTTCTTACAACAATTTTTATTACAAAAATAACAGCGATCCAAAATTATTGCATTATTGATACTACAAAGTCTGAAGGAGCAAAATACACAAACAGTCCGATGATCAGACTAAGGCACTCTAGAGGATAGTGTGTAGATTTTAGGTCTGACTTGCGCCCACCGAAAATTTGGTTGGAACATAATATCTCACAATGTGATCTTATTATTATTGCCATCTGGATAAGAGTCTCTCTGATTTCTGATTGTGAATATCGAATGGTGTTGATATTGACGTTTTAAATACCTGTAATGTGAAAGGGACATCAGTGGTATTAAGCTGAAACCCACTGAGTAAGCTGTTTTTTCCCCCTGAAGACACATTTGAGCTAATTTTTGTGAGCTCCAACGTTTTTAAAATCAGTTAATATTTGAAAATCCTCTAATCTGCAACAGGTTTTCACTAACTGTAGCAGATTATTAAACCTCCTCATTTAAAGGGTGAGCAGAAGATTTATCACATTGAGTCAAGACAGTTACTTCAGTGTTTTAACAATTTATTCTGACAATTTGCAACAATATCAGTTTGGTAGTTTGGCTCATGTGGTACTCAGACACTCTAGGCAAACTTAGTACACACTGTCCTCCTCTGTAAAACTCCTCTGTAAAGCCTGAGACACACTATATTTGTTAAACCTGAACAGATATAATCAACACTTTAATATCATAAAGCAATATTACATCTGATATTTGCTTTTTTAGGGAAAAGATGACTTTACCTTCTCGGCACCAAAAGGCATACAGATAAAATGGGTGATGAGCTGGTGAACACAGTGGAGCATTTAAAAGCTAAATATTTTTCTCAAGAGCTGGTGGAGAGAAAAATCAGAGCAAACAGCAAAGTTAATGTTGGATTTGCATCCATCAGGTGACCACAAATATGGCTTCAAATGAAAGCTAATGATGCTCCTTGTCTGCATGATCTGTGCAAATATGTTTGCCTACACAGTCACCATATTGGCCCTATAATGTTAAATATGCCAGTTTTGTGTTTACAACTTGTTGCATTGCTTCCGGCCGCTCATTTAATTCAGGCCTAAAGAAATGTTCAGATATCACTGTGAAGAAGGCTAACACAGCAGCAGGCAGTAACAATGCAGAGCTGTGCATTTTTTTTTTTTTACTGTATGCAGATACAGTAGATTGAGCATTATATGGACCATGTAGTAATAGAGAGAGGTCACGCACATCTGTGTGACTCATAAAATGGCTCCATTAGGTTAAAGGCAAACCATGAAGTTTGTCTGTAAAGTGATTGATGTTTAAAACAGACAGTTTTACACTTAACCTTCCTTATCTCTTCCAGATAAGCTTCTCTAACCTGAGAAATAATTTTAAACCCGCAGTAACTAAGCCTTCAGTCTCAGGAGGGAAAACATTTGACTTCTTTTCAAATTGGTGAGTGCGGTTTTATTGTAACTGAAGGAAGGATGGTCAGAGCTGTGAAAATGAGACACGGATTGTATGAAGCCATAATTTCCCCTTTAAGGCTTCAAACCCTCCATGGAGTGAGGAGTTCATGAGACATCGGAGTTTGTGTAACACACAAGGTTAAGGCTTCAGGGAGAAAAAAATTGAGCGCAGTGTTTCAGCCGGAGGAGACAGTGTGAGAGGAGAGAAGGAGCTGTGGTAGGCTGCGCTGTGAGAGGATTTGATTGGGAAGGTGACCGGGGGTATGTGGGCGTGTTGAAGGAGTGTTTGATCTCAGTGTGTGCACTAATGTGTAAATGTGTGTGTGTGTGTATGTGTGTGTGAGTGTGTATGAGGATAACGTTTGACCTTGAGAAATGCACCAATGGTCTGAAGGATGTCCTGCATGGAAGATTGCTGCTACTAGATTGCTGCATGCTGATTGAAGTGCATGGGACACAGCTATCAACACGCATCTCACACAAAAGCTCCATGCAAATACACACACACAAACACAAACACACACACACACACAAAATAAAGCATTAGTCTGTATTAAACTTTGCAGTTACAGTACAGAGTCTTGTTGTTGCATCAGAGGCAGCTTACAAAACTGAATTTAATGGTCTTGCTTCCAGTGTAATTCAGCAAAACAACATAAGTGAGTGTGTAATATCACTGGTGACTATGTGCATGTACGTGAGTGTGTGCGTCCACAGAGGTTATCAGGCTTTTAAGATGCTGTCGGCTGGTGTTGTAACACATGCATATTGTAAAATAAAGGGCATGATCCCAGTCAATAATGAACAAGTGGACCTCTTTCTCAGGGCAAATTGAAAGTACGACTCCTCTACAGTCTCAGCCTCCTTCACCACTGTACTACGACCTCCTGACCTTCTTGAACACCTCCTCTTCCTCTTCCTCTCGCTCTTTCTCATTCTTCCATTTCTTCCCTTACCACAAATTATTTTCTCACACTTTCCCCGTTTTTCCTCATTCTGCCCTTTCACTTTCCATTTCGCTAACTCTAATTTACTTTCCCAGCTGCATTTTCTCAGACGTGACCCTGCGCCTTGAGATTCTGTTGTTCATTCTTCGCCTCATGGTGTCTGTCTGTTTGTCTGTCTCCTTCACTTCCCCTCTCTGTCTGTCTCTCTCGCCTGCTTGGGTCTGATAGGACCAACACTCATAATGAATTAGCATATAGCTTTGCTTCATTATTCAGTCTGGCACAACCATCCCCAGAGTCATTCTCTCAGTCTCTTTAAAACAAACTCCCCAGTTGAATGCAGTGATGATTAAATCTTTCCTTTAAAATTACAAAAATTTTCACTGCCGAGATATACAAAATCCTTGAAGGCTTGTTGTCCATTCCTTTTTTTTGTTAAGGAGTTCATCATCACTGTGACCTGAGATTGCTCAAGCAGACACACATTGTCTGTAAAAATGGTCTCATTTGACTGACTTTCAGGGGTTTTCTCTGTCAAATGCAATCATCTTTCTAAAGAAACTTTGATTGTTTACAGATACTCTAAGGCTTTTTCTCATTTAGAGGAAAGTCTCTTGCTTCTTTGACACCTCACTCCTAATAACGTTTCTTGTTCAGGAGCAGAAAGCAGAAAAATAAACTGCTCGAGACAAACAGCCTTTTACTACAACATCCCATAACAACAGTTAATGTTACACTCTGCCAACAGCCATTATTACCAGACTGCTTTTACAAAGCAGAGTAAAGAAGTCATGAATAACACACTGGCTTAGCAAAAAACACAGTTTAGTTCTAACAATTGACACATTAAAGCAGGCAACTTATTGACCTTCGAGCTAAGCCTTGAACAGGAACTGCTGCATTGTTGCAAGCTCACGACGCTACTCAAGGATTCTCTATTCAATCAGGAAATGTAATTTCACTGTTTCTTAAGCAGAAATTTATGGTGCATGAATAAACTGATCACTGCTATTTACAATCTAAACTGAAAATGTGTAGAGGCATGTTGTTTAAAGCTTAACAAGGACCAAACACACAGCCAGTTTACTAGCTTACTGGTATGTCACTGTGATTGTTTTCTGACCAACTTGGAAGTCTGAATTTCTCTACACTTCTATGAGCTTGTCAAGTAGAAGGTCAGGGTACATAACTTTAAGCAACAACTTCTTTGCTACTATTGAAAAGCCTTTCAGGATTTGAGACCTCTAGTATGCTTCTCACAATCCTCAATTGTTCAGCAATTCAAATATGTCTGGTGTATTCGTCTGTTTCTACCCGACGGAGAAACAATCAGCTAATCAGAGCTTTGTAGGCGGCATTGAGAACAGGGGACATAATTTCCTCTGTGACAGAGGCAGTTGAATGGCAACAAGTGTGGATGGGATTGAGACGTTTATATTCAGTCGTCTAAATTTAAGACATTGTTTTCACATGAAATCAATTTGCATTCACTAAACTGTTTCCAGGCTGTTTTTGCAGTCAACTCAGTCCACAGAGAAAAAAGCTGAGCAACATAAAAGCAACTATATCTCTTCTTCTTCTTCTCCTTCTTTTTAGTTGTCAAGCAGCAAAAATTGCATGTCAACATCTGGTACAGACGGTCTGGCTGAGCAAATCTTTATTTTTCGGTTGCAGCATTGTCTGGCTGGTTTAGCTTATGATTTTGTAAAAGTTCTTTGGAAAGGTTCCATTTTAATCTAGATGGAAAACTTAAACAGGGACAAAGATGTGTTCAGAAAATTTACTCCCATATGTGGGTGTACTCTGAGGCCGCTGCACTTTAAGTTATTAAGTTGTTTTGCCGCTTACAGAGTCTGTTACTAGCAACCGCTGCTGCAGCTTCTGTGTCAACTGAAAATGATGCAACAGGACACAAAACTTGCCCCAAAAAGCTTTGGGCAAAACAGAGCAAAATAACACCCCCTCTCAACCAGAAATCAGCTTACATGAACACAACGGCTGACTTAAGGGACAGAAATAAAATGGCGATTCAGTCTAATAAACAGGCTAAAATTGGTCTGCTCCCGCTCAGAAACCCTCTGCACTCTTCTTTTTAAAGTGGGCCAAGACAAGGACGCTTGAAAGTAAACTTATGTAAGCACTGAAGTTCATTTTCGAACTTGAGAGAGGCATGAGTGACAAAAAACCTGAACCCAAAGCTTGAGCAGCTAACTGATGAGAGCTTTCAACTGCATTTTATAGTCCCAGTTTATGCTGCGAAAACATTTGGCCGCCTGTTGACAAACACTTGCCGTACAAGAAAGTATCACATTAACCAGAAAAATCTCTCTCCCAACCTGAAAATGTGAACTAAATAAGGAGCTTAATAGAGTTTGAGAGAGGACCTTTTACCTTTTAATATCAACTGTGATCGTCGGCGTTTGCACAGTTTTCTGGATTAAAAATGTCAATAAAGAGACTGATTATGTGCTAACAATTTCTTCCTCTCATCACCTGTTGCAATAGGAGGAAATGAAAGTGTGTGAGTGTGTGTATGAGTGTGCGGACAGCAGGCCTCTCATTACCTGCCTGAATTAAGGACTTGTGTTTCTCAGACTTCATTAAATATTGATGTGGGTCTTGAAGCTCGTTGCTGTGCTCATCTGTGCTTCCCGTCCCTCTGCAGATGTCAACGCAGGTCAACGAGATTACCCTTTATGTGTGTATGTGTATGTGTGTGTGTGTGCACGCGTGTGTGCGTGTGAGTGTGTGTGGATTTGTGTAAATGAAAGTGCACTTGTGCCCAAACCTATTTTTGTTAATTGAATGTTAATTCGGGTTAAATAGTATTACCTTACATTTAAATAATGCAATTTAATCAATGACCAGGAGCTCCACTTTCTGCACTCTACTCCTCCTGTTCTCTTTTTCTCTATTGTCTCCATGAGTGTGTGTGTATGTATGTGTGTGTGTGTGCGCTTTTCATACAAAAATAGATATACAAATGCTGCCTTGCTTTAAAATGAAATTTGATAAAGTGCTGTGGAAGTTAATATACCCTCAGATTTGAAGTCATTAAGTTTATATGACTGTCCTGATGGCCTGTAGTGAGCATGTGTGTGTGTGTGCGTGTGTGTGTGGAAGGGTGCGAGTGTATTACGATCTCATGCCATCTGTAGAACAGACCTTTGGGGCAGGGGGGAAGTAATTCATTAACTTTAGCCGCATGACTTCTAGGCAAGAGCACTATCGAAATGTGTTTGCGTGTGTGTGTGAGAGTGTGTATGTACGTGTGTGTGTGTATGTGTGAGCATGCTCTTTGTACACATAAGGTCAATCAGTCTCACTTGTATGCTTCCCTTTGCTCTCTCTCTTTTCCTCCCCGTCGCTGGCTTTCGCTCTTTCATCTGTGATTCTCGGCAGATGAACGACTTTCTGATCCGTAAGGACTCTGTTAATGAATTCTGTATTGCTATTGATTTCTCCTCTGATCCCTCAGTTTGTTCAGGCACAATACAAACCATGTTTTCCTGCAACGTGCAGTGGAGGGCTCAGTTGATAGCTGTGATAGAGTGTTGTACCCCGCTCCTGCAAATTGGGTTTTGGTGATTGAAGTATCATTCCTGAACTGCTGCTCTCTGCCCCCTGCAAAAATTAAAACCTAATGCCTTATCTGAAACACTGGACGAAGTCAGGAAAGAAATGGTTTGGTTTTTGATTGTAAGTAATGTTAAGATACCCTTGATTTTTATATAATTGCAAAAATATGTGCTTGTTTTGCATTAAAGTTAATCTACATTTAAAATGAATTTTTGCCAAGAAATCATTACATTTGTTGTAAGCTTGAAATTTTGATATCGCCCACTAGTTAGTGTTCTCAAGAGGGAGCGAATTTTTGGTTCAGACTGGCAATGTTGCTGTTTGTGTAGGCAGGCACTGAAAATGTCTAATAATATCATTTCTATTCCAACAGACACACAGACAATTGAATAACTTGGGAGCTGATGTTGTTAGCTGTTGATTTTTGCAGTGAGTGAAAACTCTCTTTGTGACTCTACGTTACGCTGAGTTGTGATTTGAATCAGAGTGCTGATTGCCGAGGTTGCAGGACCATCTGTTGCTGTGAGATTTGACAGTCAGATCACCTGCTTCATAAAAGACAGACAGCTAAAGCTAACTAGACCACAGTTTTTTTTTATACAAATGTGTTATGAACACAGCACCGAGAGTGTGGGAGCTTGATGCTGATGCATAAGTTTTTAAATGATATAAATTCAAATTGGCATCTCGAGGAAATAATGCTAAATTTGGTGAGCTAGTTTTCCAACCGTCCACTTTTCCAATATAAGCTGGCGAACATAGCTTGTTAGCTTTTGCTTTTTACAACTAATATACGAATTACGTAAAGCAATTTGAATAGAGTAGTTCAGTAGCTGGTTGCATGACAGAAATCTTGCCTCTTTTTCCAAAGATATGCTGTGCAACATCCAATCTGGCTTCAGCATTTTTTATTAAATTTGACTGGTGATCTATAGCTTCAAATTTTATGTGCTGTCAGCCAATGTAATTCAAGTTATAGCTCTCTCACTGTTTATTTACATAGAAGCCTGATCTTGTCAGCTGAAAAAAGTGGCAAGGGGTGTTGCCAAGATGGCGGCTGAGTGGTGTGATTTGCCTAAAGGGACTTCAGTCCTACGACTCCTACAACAATGTTGTAAAGGGACACACCTCTTAAATATTAACATAATCAGTGCCAATGTGGGCTTGTTGAAAAGAGGAAATTCTTTTATCAACACTCATAGGCTACACAGGACTAGAACGTGTTTAAAATGCCTCTAGATAGGGTTAGAGTAAATGTCATCAGCTGTGGGAATGTACTTTAAAATATGTACAAAAAAGGGTTTGCATTTGTATCCTTATCGTTTGTATTTTCCATCACAAAAGGGGGGTATTCAGACGCAGGCCTGTCAGTATTAAGATCTCTGTGATTTCAGGTGGTTGTGGATCGTACATCCCTCTCGCTGCTGTGGGAATAATTTGTTTGGGTGAATGTAGATGGACAGATTTTCTGTAGTGTCCTTCAGCACTGACCCCTTATTCTGCAAACACACATACACACACACAAACACACGCACGCACGCACACACACGCACGAACGCACACATTTCGCTCTGAGGAAGCACAGATTCTGACATTATTTCTGCCTCACTGCTACACAAACAGGCTTGCAGAAGCCTGGGGACTGTTCACAATTGGTGTGTGTATACACACCAGGGCACACATGTGCCCCAACCTCCCTTAAGGACTAAAGGCATGTGGAAGTCACTTGGGGATGCCAGCATGTATGTGTTGCTTTGTCCTTTATCTGTGCCACATATATCAGAGAGGCCAACAGTGGGGTAATGGTGTAAATGTACACAGTGTCTGCTAAGGTTCTCGTACAGTTAAAGGTTAGCCGCCTCTGTAAAATGAATTCACTCTTTGCTTGGCTTCTTCTCTCATTTACATGACAAAACTCTTTTGAATCATTTGCTCCATTGCAAGTTGACCTCTTTGTTTTTCACCAGTTTTAAGATGACTTCAGACTTGTTGCCCTCTAGCAAGGCATCTGAGGGATTTTTTTAAGCATTAGACAAAAAGTGTAAGAGAGGAGAAGCTGCAGCTACAGAGAACTTCTGGTTTCATTTGAAAGGTAAACTGAAAGGGAGACAAGCTGCATCAGTAACATTTAGTCTACAGTTACAGATGTAAAAGTAGTGAGTGTGGATGTACAAAAGTTTTCATCAGCTCATGTTCTTGCGTGACTGTGGAGCCGCGTGCCCCCTGACTCAGTGTGTTTCAGCAGCTTGTTAAAGTGACCGCTGTTTGTTTAGGAAGGACAAAAGCCTTTGGCGAGTTGCTTCTCTTCCTCTTTGTCTTCTTGACTCTCCCACAGTTTATTATCTGGTAACTTTTCATGCAAACTACTGTACTGGCCCCATTAAAAAATAACCTCCTGTCTCCCAGTAGCTGTTTTAGGAAAAATACTTTTTAGCTCTTGTTAAAAAAGAAAGAAAAAGGATAGTTTATTTGCCATACAGAAACTATGCAGTGATCAATAAAAAGCAAACTGCAGAAGGTGAAACACACAGAAAGAAATTTACAGACAGAGATGTAGCAACTTCCAATACAATTCAACATTTAAAGTTGGATAAATATTAGTAAGTCAAGGCTCTTGTTAAATTAAGACTTGTTTGGGAATCCAAACTCAAAGTTAAAGACTTGGGACTTGAGCACAAAGACTTGAGATCTACTTATGTCCACCAATAACTGTAAAGGACTTGAAGAAACTTGTTTGCCTAGAAAAAATTACAGTTAAAATCAACTCAGAATACTACAATTCTCTGAAGGAGCTACTATACCATTCAAAAACAATATGTGAATATACAAAAGTCCTGTCTTTAAATGCAACACAACCACTAAATGTCATGTAATTCATCTTCACATGTTTGGATTTTGCTGAGAAGCTACATTAGCATTTATCATCCTTTTCATCCTTTTCCATTTGCGAGTATTTATTCCTCGATTTCCTGTTTCCCTCCCTCTGCTCCTGCCTGTGTCATCCTTGTGTCATACTTCCCGGCCCTCACAGCCTGACCTGAGCCATCGACTGTCTCCCCCTCCTCCCCCTCCTCCCCCTCCTCCTCCTCCTCCATCTATTCCTCCCTCCTTTTAAACATGGAGTCATGAAATTATTATGCGAATCAAAATAGAGCAATGACTCTTTGTCCCCGTCCCTGCATGTCACTGGTCTTGAATGAATAATTCAGCCACTGTGGTTGAAGTTAGATTCAGGGAGGAAAAAAAAAGCGAAATTATTTTGGGTCTGTACTATTCAGTCTATTTTAGAACGACGACGAGTTGTCGGCACATTTCCAGCAGTGCTCACTCTTTCTTCACCCTCTCTTCTTGCTCCCCCTCATTCCTCCCACCAGTTCACTCACGATCAACTGAAGATAGAACAAATTCGTCTCTGTCTTCTCTGTCCTTGGAAAGGACTGCATAGTAAGCAGATAGAGGACAGGATTGGCGTTGGATGAAGTCAGGCTTCTTCTTTGTGTTCCTCTGCATCTTCACGGTGCTGCTGTGTGTACTCTCCTCCTCTCTTTTCCTTGCTGTATTTATAATTTGCCAGTTGATTCTTTATGTTTGCACATCTCCCAGTCCCGAGGGTTGTTTGTCGGTGTGTAAGTCGTGATTATGGATGCTCTTTTGCACATTTCTGCTGAATAGCTTTGATGGCGTAACATGTAACAGACAGTTTATTTCACCAGCTGTCTACCTCATAGACAGTCATTGATCTCATTACGGAGCTCTTGCCGTCTCACTTTCTTTGACTCGCATTCGATGTTTGAGGTTTTAAACTGTGAAAGGACAATCCCTGAATGCTCCAAAATGAGTTCCACAAGCTTTGCATTTTATGATTCGAAGAAGAATTCACAGAGTAAAGGCTGAAGTTCTTATTGTTTCACATCACTCCGCCTGCTTGGGATGCAAAATGAAGCAGACTGACCAACCACAGGGGATCAGATGACCCTGATGGGGTGCGACAGAGGCCACCGAGTGGTCAACCACCTACACGTCTATACGTGTTCTTCACATGGACAAAATCACAGACGCACAAGCTCTGTGCGCACATAAGGTCAATCATGCGCTTGGAAACGCACACATAAATGCAGATGCACACTTGGATGATTACTCTCAGCCTCCTGGGGCATCATTGAAACTTTTCAGCCGTGACCTCGCTAAGAGGGAGAGAGGGAGCGGGATGAGTGTTCAAGTGTGTACGAATGAGAGACAGAGAGAGTCCTTGAATTTTAACCGGATGCTCCCCAGGGAGAACTCCCATCATCTCTGTGTGTCTTCAATGCCAGAGTCCCACAGCCTCCATTAGGAGCTCAAGGACCCTGACTGCTCTTATATTCTCTCAGGGAAGCTTGTCTGCCATCACTTGCTCCATAGATGCTTTTTGGGAGAAAAATCATTGGATGAATCAGTGGCAAAGGGTTTCTCTTATCTGGCTTTAGTGCAGAATAATGACATTCCTCCAGCAGTGGAAATTTCTTCCAGAGCAGAGGATGTACCAGGGGATAAATGTCACTATCACTTATCAGTAATCAGAACTGTGGGTTCAGGGTTCCAGCCACATTATCCCTACAGTGGTGTGTGTTTTAAAGGAAATATCCTATTGTATAAAACAGGTTGAAAATAAGCAGGAAAATGAGACATCTATCTATCTATAGGGAATGGCGGAACAGATAGGTCTAGTAAAATCCCCAAGGCTCGAGGCTAAACCAGCTGCTTACAGAACACAACATATATGAATACAACATATGTGAAGCACCATTAGTTTCCAGAATCAAAGAAAAGATGGGATTCTTCAGCCCTAGTGAGTCATTTCCTTTGTGTTGGATGGTGGCAGCTGCATCCATATCCTTAAACATGCTGTCAACATGGCACTGCTTGAGGTTCGTTTCATTTCAAACCAAACACAAAGCCCTTAAAGATCCGAGCAAAAAGACATCATTTCCACTTTGCAGGAAAAAACATTGTTGCAGTTGAGATCAAAAGTTCATAATGTCAGACCTCAGTATGTCTCTTACTTATGTGCTTCAGCTTAAAATGTCTCACTTTGTCCTGTGATTCAGAGCATAATAAATAACTAAAACCTGCATAAACCTTAAACAAGAAAAATCTATTTTAGCAAACAAATGACATATAAATAAACACAAATCTTTAATCTGGTACGATCATAAATCTTTAAAAATCTGACAGGGTGAAATGTTTACAGCCAGGGAGCTCATTAGTTCAGTTACTTCTTACTTGAGAGTTTCTTTAAAGTCTGTTTGGGATCAGAAACCTTTGTTGCAAGTTGTTCTCCATCTCTCTTCCCCTTAATTCCCATAATCTCCCCACTGACTAACTGCTTAGAGGTGTAAAATGTTGAGCGAAAAAAATGACATTTCAGGTTTCAGGTGATGTCACATCCTTCCTGAATCTAAACAATCATTATTATTAGTATAATACCACTACTATGAACAGTAAATATCAGCTAAAGCTCTAAAAAATATCAGATCCTGTTGGTGTGGACATGGACAGGCTAATAGAAGCTGTCACGGTGCTGTGACTTCAGATCGTCTGCTGTCAATCAACAAACCAACCCTGAACTCTCCCCAAACCTGGCAGCCTGTTCATCACCAAAAAGCTCTTTCTACCTCTCTCCTCCTCTGCCTCGTCGCCTCTTTAATCTCATCCTCTTATCTTTTTTTCACATCCTGTGTGCCTTTTTCATCATTTTTACCTCCTTCTCTCTCCTCCAGCATCCCTTGTTTGTTCAATCACTTTTATGACCTTTCCAGAAACTTCCTCCCCTGTGATCCCACTCTTCCTCCTCCTCCTCCTCCTCCTCCTCCTCCTCCTCACAATGATCTGTTTCTTCTCACTACCTTGCTCTGCAGTGTTTACAAAGCCTTTGCAGCCATATGTGTGTACATACATGAGTGAACCTCGATGTGTGTTTGTGTGTGTGAGTGTGTGTGTGTGCCTATGGGGAGGGTTTGTTTAGCCTCCTCTGGGATTTCTGGTGAGAAGAGGATCCAGGAAGTGTGATGATCACCTAATGTCCTGTGAAGCACCATCTTCTCCTATACACAATGCTGCACACATAACACACACAAAGACACACACACACGCTGTGTTGGTGTTGTACAACCACAAGCTGAACGGTCTTATCAGTGCTCAGGGATTATCGCTTTTGTTTCCACAGCACAAAGGATTCAGCTCTCTCCTCCACATCCCCTGCTTCCCTGTTTTCTATTATTCCACATCTTCATCCCTGTCACTCTACATTTCCTTCACATCCCCACGTCATTCCCATTTTTTTCATACCTTTTCCACTTTTTTTCCCTGTGCCCCCCGCCATTCCCCACCCCCCACCCACCCTCTTCTGCCCCTTCATCCCCATATCTGAAACGGTTGCGGTGGCTCCCATTGGTTGGAGTGGCAGAACCAGAGAAATGGGCAGCCAATAAGCTTTCAGGCTAACAGGGTCACCATTATCCATGAAGCAGTACAATTACTCTGCCGTCTTCATCCCCGGCATGTATGCATATGCAATGCTTTCCTTCATCCTTGTACCTGTACTGCACATTTCCACTTGTACATGAACATCCTTCTTGAGCATATGGTTTATTTACAACAGCTAGACCGAGAGTGAAGGATCTTTTTTTTTTATGCTGCATAGGTAATTCAATGTCAAGTTCATGCATTTTCCATATTTCTTGCATGCAATTTTTGAAAAAATGCACATTTTTAAAAATAGAAAGAGGAAGTGCATTAAAGTCTCAGATTCAGCATTTGCAGTCAGTTTATGCATTCAGGTCGAGATACATTTTCATGCTATTATGCATTTCTGCTTTTCAAAGGCCGAGGAAGGAAAGCTGTCACTCTCTTCCCCTCCCCCTCCTCTGTCTCCCTCCAAACTCATTCCTTTTTCTCGCTGTTTACTTGCTACACACATATAAATTATATATTTTTGCCAGTCCGTCAGGCTGTGTTCGGCTGTGCAAATTACACAAGGTTTCTTTCTCTTTTTTTTTTCTGTGGACATGTGGCCTTTTTACTCAGTAAAATGCCACTGATGTGTCGTGTTATGAACGGAGAACATTAAAAATATTTTAAAAAAGCAAGCTAGACAGTCTCGCTGTGTGTTATCAAGCCACATCGGGGTTCTTCAGCCTCTCTTGTGGCATCTGACTGAGCGTCAGGCCTAATTTGCATCATTAGATTCTCTCAACTGTGGAACGGCTTTGACCTTCCTCCATCATTAGTGACAGAGTGAGACAGAGTGTCCCCTTTTGCTTGCCCCCACCTCTTCCTCCTCTTTCATCAATTACACTCACTTCTTCCCTGTCCTCTGTGTCCATTATCTGTCCCTCTGGTACCCAAATCCATCCATCGCTCACATTGTGGCCATATTATGCAGCTCTGCACTTATCTATTTCAATCATCTCCCTCAATTTCTTTTCATCGCACTTCTTCCTGCTCGACTTATTTGCGGTGGTATATTGAGAAGACATCAGCTGTCTTGGTTTAAAATTCCCTGTTTGGCTTTCACCTCTCCAACAAAAGCGGGAGAAATTAAATTAATTCTCTTCTTCTGGACACCAAGGAGATATAAAGCACACTCCCACACCTGATACACACTTGCAAACATACACACACACATACACATACACCACTGCTGAGCTGTACAGGGTGAAAAAGCGGCCGTTGCCTTTCAGGTGAGGTGTCCTCTGGGAAATGCTTCTCTCCGCAGGAATCGCCCGGCTATCATCACAGTCTGCAGCTGCACCGTGTGACGCTGAGGAGAAGACGTGATTTCACTTCCCAATGACCAACCCGCGGGATTACCCCACCATTTTTTTTCTTTTTTTTTTAAAAATCTGGAAACTCATTAGCCTTTAGATTGGAAATAACACCAGAAATAAACTCCTTTCCTATCCCATCATGAGCCCCTCATTCAGAATGGTGAAGACAGAGCCTTCTGTTTGCATGAAGGAGAGATTTGTCTCCTTTGGCAACACATGAGACCCAATTTATCAGCATGGCCAAATAATACCGCACTGTAAGAATGGAGAAAAAAACCGACAGGAAATATTTTGCAAATATGAGGAAATACCATCAAATACAACTCATGGCAGTGACCAAGCTTTTTGGAGGCATGTGTGAAATAATTAATGAGTCATTTCAATCCATGCCAGTAATAAGGCCACAGATCCCCAAAGGGCGAGACTAATTCAAGGCTATTCAGTCACTTGTCATTCTGTGTGTGTCGCTCAAAATGATTGGTGTCTTCATGTGTGAAGGTTTTTACCCCCCCCCCCCAAAAGACAGGTCAGGTTTGATTAAATGATTTTTATCTTCCTGCTATTCTTCGCTCGTCCTCTCCAACTTGCACTCTTGTTAATAGTGTAATAATCTCTGCACTTGCTGGTTAATTACACCCCAGGATAAACAATTGCCACACTAAATGCTTTTCCTCAATACACTAATAAAAAGCCATGTAAACACAGGCTTACTTGCGTGCGCGCTCGGGCACAAACAGCACAGCTTTGTGCAGCATCAGTAGTGCACGTACCAGACTTAATGACTTGTAAGTCTTCTATCTGCCTACTAGCTGGCATGTGCCCAAACCTCTGATCTGCACTTGCTAGTTCTTCGTCGTTCCTAAAAAAAAAACAGTCTAGTGCACATATAGCTCAGTATCACACATGCTTTCTCAATACATCACAGCAACTCTGCTCGCATCTGAGTTGAAAAGAAAAAGGTTATTTTGTACATCTGTTAGCAGGAGGAAATGGGCTCTGTAGCTGCTCCAACCTGCTTGTTAATGAGGCAAAGTCCCATCCTGGGTAACAGGGCTGCCAGAACTCTTAAATGCTAATGAATAAGGTTCAAATGTGTAAGTAAGGAAAGTCTCTCCATTAGGGACCCATTATTGCACATTGCTTATTTGTGAGCCATGTTGGAGACACATTTCCTTTGTCTTATGACGGCATATAAAGTTTTTCTTATTCACTCTTCAAGGCTTGCCCAAAAAATTGTCAGTGCCTTGAGTGTGTGTGTGCGCATGTGAGTCAGAGCCTGTGACATAAGTGAATGTGTTGTTTGTTTAGACTTTGAACCGATCTAAGTTTAGTAATAATGTGTGGGAGACTTTTGTTGGGATGTAAACCAACCTGTTCCCCTTTTAGCCCTGGCATTTCACTAATGTCTGCCGACTAAGCCGAAACGACCACTGCGCTGGAGATTTATGATAAGACTGTAACCCCTGAACCTCCAGATCACATGGCCTCATTGGGATTTGGAGAGGAAAGTGTTATGCCACATGGTAGAAATAGCTTTTATGGGTTAACTATGACCAAGTCTGAGACAGTCGTCATCTTGACACCTGTGCAGAGACCATATGGCTGCGAGCAAAGTTACCTAACTAAGAAGCTCGATTCCTGGGCTGCTCTCCGTTGTTTGTTTACTACATTACCTGTGTGTGTTTGTGTGTGTTTGTGGGTGTGTGTGTGAGCATGCGGTGTGTCTTTTCATGTGTCTGGGCTCACAGTATGTGTAGCCATGTGCTCAGGTTTGAGCCAGAGAAAAACAGGTCAAAACACTGCAGGGTGGGAATAGCTACCGCTAATTAAATGTGCCAGGCCTTTGAGTAAAACAAGAGGATCCATGTGTATTAAATGTGAGCTTTCACTGAAATGGGCTTTGTTTTTTATAATGATGCATTTCTGACCAGTCTAAATGGACACAGCCACTATTAACCTCTTTTGACCTGCTGTCCACTGTAAAGGGACATCAGATATTTAATGTACCTATTAGATTTTATGAGAACGCAGTATTTGAAATTTAACTTTTGGTCAACTACTTTCAGATTGATTGAAACAGTTATGGAGCAATTATTAGAGGGATTGCCATTTAATTTAATAGATATATTCATGGTCCTTTGAGGATGAATCCTCATGGTTTTCGTTCTCCGCAGACTTTTCCTTAAGCACCATCAAGAAGTTTCCAATGAGGTTTACTACAAGTAAAATGTCTTGACAACTATTGACTGAGAAATGTGATACAGACATCTGTGCCCCACTCACAGTAACTTGGGTAATTAATTTCTTTTCCTTCAGTGCTATAATTAGGTTATTGATTTTAATCTACTCCAATATAATTAAATGTATAACAGCCTCTACTGTACTGAACGTTTAGTGCTTATTGGTAAAACTGCCATGTTAATATGCTAGACGGTTGTTGTTATTGTAAACATTTTAGCAATTACCATTATTAGTGTTTAGCTATAGCGTGACTATAGACTTTAAGACTTGTTTGTTGGTAGATATCAGTTTTTAAATATGCAGATCACTCTTTCTTGAACTGTGACATTAATAAAATAAAATCTTTCAAATTAAAAGTCAACATGAACATGTTTTCAATGAGGTGAATACAGAATTTGGCCTAAGTATAACGTCCCAACCACTGATTGTACAAAGATGGTTCAGATGACTCCTTAATAAGTTTTATGTTTGTGCATTTTGGAGGAAGAAAAGATGTGCAGTCCATGTTTATATAAAGTCATTTGCCCCAACAAGCATCACATCTTCAAATCAAAAGGAGGCTAATAATATTATTAAGGGTTAACAATAAAAAAACTGTCACAGATAGAATATACATTTGACAAAAATTGGTTATAAAACAGCTCATAGACGTTTGTTCTTGTTTGTTCTACTTTTGAAGAGAGTAAACAAGGTTTGAAGTAATTCACTGGCTGCAGCAGTGTTTTGTTTTCCCTTTAATCCCACCATCCCTCTATGTATATCTATCACAACTGTCAAACACAGGCCTTTTCTCAGCTGTCAGATTACACTCACAAAGACAAAGAGGAAACAAAGACAGAGGGGGAAGAGAAATGAAAAGCGAGAGTGTGATTTACATGCACAGGAGATTTTACATAAAGGTCGCAAATGCTAACACCATAAAAGCTGTCAACTACCCAGTACATTGATATATGATTTGAAACATATTTTCTGCCAATTTTATTTTTTTGACAGTTGTAAAGTATAATTGCAATCTGACTGACAGGAAAAGATCAACAGGTGGACAATTTAGCAAAGCTTTCACAGAATTCCTGGTCTTGTTTGCAGCGAGCGGAGAAATAATTACACTAGGAAAAAAACTGATGTACAAATACAATCACTTCAGAGGACTGAAACATGCACACACATACACACACACTTACACACACATACACACTCTTCATTGATGTTTGTCATGGATTTGATATTCTGGACTGCACCGCACAGCACTTTTGCTCATTATAACGAAGAGGAAAATAACAAAGCCCCGCGCTGAGTGGGAGCAAAATCAAGCAGGAGGCAAACTAACATGAGACATCAAAGAAATGAAGAAAAAAATATTGTATCCCTCTCAGTGTGCATGTTCTCAGTGACACGTTTGATGCGACATATCACTGAAATATGATTGGAAAGGTGAGACCAGCGTGATGTTTGTAACAGCTGAGTGAGCATCAGATTCCGGTTTGGTTGAAAAAAAAACAACAGAGTGAAAGAGACATTTGAAACCACCGAGAAACTGAGAAAGTTAACTTCTGTCTCAAGTCACTGATTTGAATTGTTGCTTTCAGGTTTGTTCACTCTGAGTCACAGTGTGGATATTGATTTGTTGCTTTGGAGTTTACATTTTTAAATTGGAGCAGAAATTTTTACCACATGTGAAGTGTCATTTACTTGAGATCAAATTAATAGACTTATATTTTATAAAAAAATCCTTAAAAGATTTGTAAAGGTTATGAATTATGTTGCCTGCAAAGTTATTGGAAAGATCAGAGTTCTCATTGTCTCTCACTTTTCATTGGCACTGATATTAATGTTTATTACATTTTTTGTTCATTGTCTCATTCAGGGCAAGTGTTGATTTTAAAAGCCAATGTTTTAAGAAAGTTGAGATGCTCTGTGAAACAAAAAAAAGAGATGAAAAAGGCAATAAAATTAAAATCTCTGTTATATTAAAGAGCTCTTTAAAAAGCTAACACTTAACTTTGAACCCTGCAGAAACCCTGAGAGCTGATAACCTCTTACCTTTTCCTCACTATTTAACACAGGAATAATACACTTCATACTGTTTGGTGGATTTTCATTGACTAGTTGTCTCTTTGTTTTGTGGATTAGCAGTTTGTAACTAATCTCTTTGAGTAATTTCTGCCGCACTGAGTGAAACTTAAACTGACCAAAGCTATCAGTGTCATTTTCCTGTCAGACTCCCTGCTGTGCCCGGCGCCCCTCACTGAGGTCTCAGTGTTGGTGAAACTCAAAGTGAAAACATGATACACACACACACACACACAAGGATAAAACGACCTTTTGGGCCTGCCTCTCTTCTAATCCACTTAGCATTGTCCACCT
This sequence comes from Acanthurus lineatus, assembly GCA_029814665.1. NCBI lineage: Eukaryota > Metazoa > Chordata > Actinopteri > Acanthuriformes > Acanthuridae > Acanthurus > Acanthurus lineatus. The sequence continues at coordinate 10,036,087 of JAPZDV010000004.1, read as the reverse complement.
CGTGCCCTCACATCAACCCAGACTCCTGTCTCAATGCAGGGACATTTATAGTGTTCATGCTGCTCAACAAACAGTCCTTCCAACATTAAAATTGTTTTTGCATGGTGAAAGCAAATGTTTATTGACTGTGTTATGTTTGCTGAGAGCTGGAGGAGATTCATTCTCCTTAATGAACAAGCAGAACATGGTTCTTATTTTATGTCTTGTGGGGTTTTTTATCTTAACTTGTTTTAGTTTCCATTTGTTGTGCTGTTGTTCCTCTGTGGCTGTCAGGCGTTTGTTTTTGATGCACTGTGCTTCCTCTGATGTTCAGTTTCAATGTGATTTTTGGCTGACTTTGATGCAGTTAGAGAACTGAGGCAAGGGTTTGACTTTCTTAGCTTGTGCCACTTTTTGCCAACTAACTCTCAGTATTTTGGGGGAAGGGGTCTCACTTCACTGTGCTGTCTTAGGAAAGATGCAGACAAACATAAGCTCAGAGAAATCGAGAAGATCTGTGAAGTATTTTTGGGATCACCTGGTTAGAGGCGAAACGGGTACAGTAGGAGGCTGCGTGAGTCAGAAAGCGTCTCTCATTTCGTGAAACATTACTCCCTGTACGAGGAGACAGTCATCAACAGAGGGGTGATGCTTCTCCAAATGATGATGAAGTGTCTGTGCACGCGTGCGTGTGTGTGTGTGTGTCTGTGTGTGTGTCTGTGTGTGCTGTAAGCCTGTAGCTGCAGATGCAGATGCAAGTTATCAGGAATATAAGAGAGGACAGACAGTGCGGATATGATACCTTGCCATCCTTGGCTCAGCAGTGTGCACACAGTGACTCTGTGTGTGTGTGTGAGGCAGAGAAAGACCTGTGTCTGTGTTTGTCAAATTAAAGTATTAAAATTAAAAATCACTTTAAGCACTTCTTTAAGTGCTGCTCTCAAGTGATTCTTATCAATTACACATCTGCTCAGAGAAGATTAACCAATCAGATGTAAGAACTTAACCCTGATCATAGTGGTTATTACACAGGACTCAAAAACTGGGGAACTGACTGAAATGAAAACACAAAAGTTGGAGCAAGAAATGCACATCAAAGAAGTCATAGAAAAGGATAGTTTAGTACCAAAAAATGACTGTAAACTGTAATAATATCTTTATTTCTTCACTCTTTTAAAACCTTCTATTGCGTCTTTTTGAAATAACTGACACCAAGTATTTCTAAGACAAAGTCAGACTTGTAAACAATCATTTTAAACTCTTAAGTGATGTGAAACAGTAACAGTTTGGTTAGATTTAATCAACGACAATTAGGTTTAAAAGGCTGCACAGTGGCACAGTGGTTGGCATCATCACTCACAGCAAGAGGGCTCTGGGCTGAGATCCGACCCTTCAGCGAGGACTTTGCATGTTTTTTGTATGTCTGCATGGACTGCTGCCAGGTGTCCCAACTCCCACAGCCATTAAACATGCAGTTTGGAGTAGCTTGCAACCATAAATTATCTGTAAATGTCAGTGAGAGGCTGTTTGGTTGTTTGCCTCTGTGTCAGCCCAGTGGTGAACTGGTGACCTGTCCAGGTTTTACTCCACTGCTTGCCTAGAAAAATCCGAATCATATAAACTCATTTAGAAACGCATATTCTGCTTGTAACACCAGAAAATTGTTAGATAGATTTGCTATTCCCCCACAGTTCACATTTTTTTTAGAAAAAATTTGAAAAAGGGAAATGAACTCACCCCAAAGTCTAGAATCTAAATCTGATTTGTGAGACCAAATAACTTGTCACAACAGCAGATAACCGCTTTACGTTCTTGTTCAGATAGATATGCCATTTAAACACCACTGCAGCAGTCAAGTCAAAGGTTTTTGTTTTTGGCTCTAATCAGCTAAAGGTCAAACTTGGCAGCTTGTCGGTCTCAATCAGTTCACACTGGCTGCCTCAGTGACTCAGACTTCTTACAGAAAGAGGATGCAGCTACTTTAGGATTTCATGGCACCGTCATGAGTATTGTCTCTCTTTGCAAACTCAAGACAACTGAAGTGTCCTTGTGTGTGTGAACATTGGGAGCTGAGGTTCATGGTCACACTGGGAGTGGCCAGGATGCAGGCAAGTGAACAAGACTAAAGTAAAGTTGAGCGAGTGTTTGCATTTTGTTAATTCTTTCAGTGTACTTTCTGTTCCAGTTCATTATTCATATTTTTCTTTTGTGTTCCCACTCCAAGCACTGTGGGGATCCTGCTCTGTAAGCCTCCACCCAGGCCTCTTTCCATTTTCATACCTCCTAATTATGTTGTGATGACAGTTTTCCTTTGTTGTCATCAGTCTGTGTTTGGGCGTTGTTATTTATTTATTTATTTATTTATTTTTAATTACAGTGTTGGCTTTTAGGATCCTTTCTGAGACTTAAACTTTGATAAGAAGAGATTTTGATAAACCTGAGTTGACTTTTCTGGCGTACAAAAAAGAACTTTCATGTTGACTTTGAAAAATTGATATTTCTTTTAGATTAATTTAGCCAAACTAAGAATTCCAACACTTTAATGAAATCATAAATCTTTGCTCTGAGCAAATTCACCACAGTTGTCTTCCTTTCTGACGTTTACATTTCCCTTCTTTCAGCCCCTTCGGTGCAGCTGTGAGCTGCTAAGCTGCACTCCACACTTGACTTGGGCTTAAAATGGAGTGACTAAGCACAGATTTAATATTGGACTTATAGCTACTTAGCAGTGGAAAGTACAAGCTGTCAGCTTTCCCATAAAAAGTAAAAATGTGTCAAGTTTGCAACTCGGTTTGTTTGCAACAATAAAATGTAAAAAGCTTTCTCTAATAACCTGCTGACTGCTTGACTGCTCCTACATCACTGATGCTAAATCTTGCCTTTCGAGGGTATTTATTTTATGTGTGTTTGAGTGTGTTTGAGGGGTCAGTGTGTGTGTGTTTGAGACAGAGAGACAGAAAGCAAAAAAGTGAGACTAAGCTTAGGACGGAGGGATACTTGGGATGAGGAGATCCACGCTCTACTGGCCAAATATAAAGGCTTACAAAGGCTACCAGTCAAACTGGATGACCTATTTACGGTCAGACACACTGCCACACTGCCACACAAATACAGACCAAACAATGACCAAAACCTTATTTTTATCTCCACAGCTATTTGTGAAGCGTCTTTTCTTGGCAACATGAGGTTTTTAATCAGACTACCCTGAATCAGTGTTTGAGACATCTGGCCGTGGTCATCATCGTTGTGCCTGTGCAGGCTGATGATGTACGTATAATTGGACGGGGATGTTGTTTCCCAACATCTGCTCATTAGGTCAGTGTCTTAAAGTTCTGTATTTTTAGCTGCTGGGCTGATTTTCCTCCACCTCTTCTACTTTTCTCTCCCCAGACAGCTGGCAGAGTTAGACCTCCTCACTGATTGGAGAGTTGTGAGACTTGCCACTGCTGTTACCTTAACATCTGGCAGATTTTAATTTACAGTTTGTAGCATGAGTCTGGGGACTCCTAGTGTGATTTCATGTGTGTGTATGTGCCTTGGGAGTTGGAGTAAAGGTGTGTATTTATTCGTCTGCTTACATGTTGTGCAGACTCCACTGTCTGATGAAGTGTGTGCGGGTGTTTTAAGGATCCCTGTCTGTCCTTGAGTCCAGCAGTGAGGACCCTGTCTGCCTCACGATGTCAACCCATTGATTCATGCTGTGACTCTGCCACTGACCCGTAGGATGACTCTCGGGGGAGGATGGAGACAGGTTACATCCATCAGACCGCCTAAGAGCCAGGCAGATGTGCACTGACACACACAGACTCTTTATACACTCACAATATAAAAAGACACAGTCTACGCCAGTGGCTCAAGCACTACTACGCTTTGAGCTAAATGCAAATTAACAAAATAACATAAATTATAAGTGAGGCTGGTAGCAATATTATAAGTTTTAAAGGTTTCCACATCACATGTCAGAAAACTGATAGAAACTTGTACATGAGGTTAGCAAAAGAGGAAAGTTCTGAGGATAAAAAGTTTTTTTAAACATCCCGACGGGAATATAAATGTATGTATCACACTTCATCACAATTCATCTGATAGATGGTTGAAAGATATTAAAATCTGGATAAATAAATGGAATTAAATACTTTAAATTGATAGTGATGCTAAAGGAAAAGTACAGTTGTCACCATAATCAGTAGGAGTCATCCTCTGTAGACCATGAATGTTAAATGTACAAACTTTTGTCCTAATCCGTCCAGTAGACGTAGAGATATAGAGATATAGGCTCTGAAGGAAAAGTCAGGGGGTCACCAAAGTAAATGGGATTCATTCTCTGAGGACCATGAATGCCTGTACAAAATCTAATAAAAAATCATTTAAAAGTTATTGAGATTTTTCAGTCTGAACAAAAAGTGATGGACTGACAGAAGTTGCCATCCATTGAGCCACAATGCTAACATTTAGCTGAGGGAAAAAAAGGTGCAAGAAGAGGAGACATCATCATGTCAGTGAAATTTTCTCGCTGGTGCAGGGATGCAAATGCTAATTTTGTTTGATGTTCATCTTATAAATAGCTTGTTAGTTCAGAACATCTGTACACTCGTGTTTGTTTTTCAGATCTCTCTGTGACTCTCTTGGGCTCTATTCCATAGAGATGTGAAGGTTTGCTGCTCCGTTGTTGTGGTCATGCTGAGTTGTTGCTGGTTGACAGTGCGAGGCTGAGTCGCTGCTGAGAAGTGGGTCAGTTTTTGCAGCAGTCTGCACATCAGCTCCTCTATGCCTGCGTTTTGTCTCCCAGTGAAAGGGAAAATTGTGCCAGATTTCAACCAGATCCTTCAGATATGGGATCTGTAAACATAGTTTTCCAGGCCTGTCAAGAAAAAAAAAAAAAAACTGTGGGACGATCCACCCTGAGGCTCAGTAGATGAGACACAATCTCTGGGGTTTTTTACTGCAGTCTGTGTGTGTGTGTGTGTGCGTGTGTGCGTGTGTGTGATCGTGTGTGATCGTGTGTGAAAATGTGTGAGTGTTATGCATGTGTGCAAAGAATTTATGTCTGCCATAATTTAAATTTAGCTCAAATCCCATTTCATCCTCTTTGATCCCATTGATGCCAACGCATTGAAACAGTCAGATATGATTAGGCACTCAAAAGGTTGTTTGTAATTCCAACTTTCTAGAAAGAGACTTGAGGCAAAGCCCACAGCGAGGAGAGGAACTGGCGAGTTTTGGCTCTTCTAACTGGGTGACTCGCCTGCTGAATACTGCCCATTTAGCACAAACTAACCCATAAATTATTAATTTGTTTGACTCCACTGCCAGCATCAGAGTGCATTTTAACATGATTCTCCCTGGTGATGATGATATATTCTCTCTCATTTCCACTTCATCTGAAAAACACACAACCAAGCAAAGTCAAGAGTTAACAATTTGGGGTGAGCATTTCCAGCATGAGACAAAAAAAACTTTTCTGTTTCTGCACTCTTGAGTTCAGCAGCATTTAGCTCTTCTGCTTACCGCTAACTACATGGACATTGAGTTGTGTTCCAGATCTAATGCCAGGTGCTCTTTGACTGTCTCTGAGTTGAAAACAGTGTGTGGGAGAGATGACAGGTTGCCTGAAGGAATGTTAAGGCACGAGTGATTCATCTCATCTTTGTGCAAAGAGGACCAAAACGATTTTTAATTCAAACCCAGCGAAATGCCACATCCTACGCATCCATGCATCAGCACATATACCTGATCAAACACATAAAATGACTTGGGTGCACAGTGATTCAAACACCTCACATTTCATGGGTGCGGCGTGCATGGCTTCCAGGCATGGCATGATTGTTCAGGAGCAGTCTGTTTTTATGCATGGTGATAATAAATTCATTGTGTTTGTGAAAATGGAGCAGACGGTCTCAGAGCTGCAAGGAGAGCTGATGAGATACAGAATGCATGAATTCAGCTGAAGTACGAAGCCCCCTCGCATGGCTCCCACTGTCCCAGATCTCCAACTGAAGCTGTAGATGTATTAGTGAGAAGACAAATTATCTTAAATATCTCACAGAGACTCATGTTCCTGCAGTGGGGTCTCATCAGTAGTCTTTTAATGTGGTGTCATTATATGTCTCAAATCTTCATAGCTTTATTACTTAAACTGCGGGAAGCATAGATAATTTACAGCTGTGTGGATGTAATTTTGATGAGCTTGGGGGATGATGGATGGTAGATTCTCTAGTATCATGTCTTAATCCATTCTCATCCTGTCTTTTCTCTCTTTTTGCTTTTATCCTGTTCCTGTCTCCCCTTGTTCTTGTCTTGCAGGTGCATGGTGCACTGACCCTGCCTGTGACAGGCGAGGAGTCAGAGGACCAGGGCCATGATTGGCTCTCCTGGCCCTGGTGGGCGTGCCTTAGTGCCATGGCTGAGGGTGTGGCGGTGGGCCCTGGGTGCTTCTCTGTTTGCCATATTAATTTTGACGCTGCCAGGAAGTAGTCAGGCCTGCCCGCCACGGTGCGAGTGCTCGGCTCAGCTGAGGTCAGTGTCGTGCCAGCGGCGGAGGCTCACCAATATCCCAGAGGGCATCCCCACTGAGACACAACTTCTGGACCTCAGCAAGAACCGGCTCCGCTGGGTGCAAGCAGGCGACCTGGCACCGTACCCACGACTGGAGGAAGTGGACCTCAGTGAGAACCTCATCTCCACATTAGAGCCCAATGCCTTCGCCACCCTCCAGAGTCTTAAAGTTCTGAAGTTAAGGGGGAATCAGCTGAAGTTGGTGCCCATGGGAGCCTTTGCCAAGCTGGGCAACCTGACCAGCCTGGACCTTAGTGAGAACAAGATGGTTATATTGCTGGACTACACCTTCCAGGATCTGAGGAGTCTGAAACATCTGGAGGTGGGAGACAATGACCTGGTTTATATATCCCACAAGGTAAGCTCTCCAGCATCTGCATCATGACTGTGTTGCTAATTAAAATCGAAGAATATTTACTTTGCTTTTAAAAACACTCCTTGGAAATTAGATCCCAGAGGATCGTACTTTTATGATAGTGCTCCAATATATTCTGTGGTTTAAAAAGAGAGGGGAGCCAAGCAGCTATTTCCCTGCCATTTCTGGCTTGGCTCAGCAATACTATCTGCTTTCTTGCCAAGTGTTAGAGGAGAGAAATAATGTCACTCTCGTGTCAATACGATAAACATAAAGTTACATCCAGTGGCCCTGAGCTATCTTAGCACAAAGACTGGACACTGGGGGAAACTGCTTGCATGACTCGTTTTAAAGTTTATTTAAATCCATCTAACAGCATGTCCAAAATAGATTTTTAGAAAAAAGAGAGAAAATATACAACTGAAAGTTTGAGTTTGTTGGCACTTTTTTAACAGTACATACAGCCCCACCACCTCCTGGAATCTTCTGAATAGAAATGAAATATATGTGCCAAAAAAATTCTTATATTTTGTCCTATCATATTTTCATGCATCTATGTAAAAATCTTTTGTTTGAGGTTTTATCTTCATGATTCCCAGGCGTTCTCAGGGCTGATTGGGCTAGAAGATCTCACAATAGAGCGCTGCAACCTGACATCCATCTCTGGCCAGACGCTGTCTTACCTCCGTAGTTTGGTCACCCTTCGCCTCCGTCACCTTAGCATCATTGCTCTGGAGGACCAGAACTTCCGCAAGCTCTCAAACCTGCGGGGTTTGGACATTGATCATTGGCCGTACTTGGAGTACATCTCCCCTCTTAGTTTCCAGGGACTGGATCTCCACTGGCTCTCAATCACCAACACCAACATCACCTCTGTTCCTTCAGCTTCCTTCAAGAACCTTGTACACCTGACACACCTCAACCTGTCCTACAATCCCATCACCACACTAGAACCTTGGGCTTTTAAGGACCTGCTGAGACTGAAGGAGCTCATCATGGTTAGCACGGGACTGATGACAGTGGAGCCCCATGCCCTTGGAGGCCTCCGACAGATCCGGGTCCTCAACTTCTCCTCCAATGACCTGCAGACTCTTGAAGAGGGCTCCTTCCACTCTGTGAACAGTCTGGAGACCCTCAGAGTGGATGGGAACCCCCTGATGTGTGACTGCCGTCTGTTGTGGATCCTGCAAAGACGCAAGACCCTCAACTTTGACGGCAGAGTGCCGGTGTGTGCGGGGCCGGTGGAGGTGCAAGGGGTCAGCCTCAGCGCCTTCACCGATTCTGCACTCTTCGATCACTTTACATGCCAGAAACCTAAGATACGCAACCGTAAGCTGCAGCAGGTAATGAAGATGAATACATTCAGGTTTATCACCAAGCAAAAACAAATAAATGTTCACGGTTTGTTTGCATAGTTGATGCTAATTTCCTCTACCACCACAGAGAATTTTCTGTACTACTGCCAGATTTGGTTGTGCATATATACAGCTGTGTTTTTCTGACTCTCCTGCATTTATTCATCCTTGCACTCCTTTCCTCTGCCTCACAGGTGATCGCTCGGGAGGGCCAGTCAGTGAGTTTTCTGTGTCGAGCTGAAGGAGAGCCTGTACCCGCTATTGTCTGGATTTCCCCACAGCGCAGACGGATCACAGCGAAGAGTTCAGGGCGCATTACTGTTCTCCCTAGTGGCACCCTGGAGATCCGCTACGCCCAGCTTACTGACAGCGGAACATACATCTGCATCGCCAGTAATGCTGGAGGCAATGACACCTACTTTGCCACACTCACAGTGCGTGGCCAGCCGTTAGATGCAGCCTCAGCCTTCTTTCTCAACCGCTCGCTGTACAGTGGCGACTTCTTCAACGACACAAATCTGAACAGCACGCGTGTTTTCCTCAAGTTTACCTTGGACCTGACCACCATCTTGGTCTCCACAGCAATGGGTTGCATCACCTTCCTGGGGGTGGTCCTCTTCTGTTTCCTGCTGTTGTTCGTGTGGAGCCGAGGACGCGGCCAACGCAAGAACAACTTCACAGTGGAGTACTCTTTCCGGAAATCTGAACCCGCCACTGGAGGCTCCTCAGGAGGGACCAGGAAGTTTAATATGAAGATGATATGAAACAACGCAGCCAGGGGTCCCTCGGGGGAGGCATGAGCACGTCCCAAAAACGTGTTTGACACACGCAAACGCACACAGCCACTGACTCGCAAAGAAGTTTTACAGCACAATATAAGTTCCTGTCTATGGCTCTATTCTAAATTGCGTGCCCACATCAAAACTGGAGCCATGACTCAATTTGGTTTGATTTGTGGATGAAAACCAAATGACCCTGATCTCTCTGTCTTTAAGTGGCTTTATTCAGCTTGTGGTGAAAAGCATGTTTGAAGGATATTTTAAGAAACTACAGTATTGATAGACATCATCCATGCTAGATAGTAATAGAGTTAAGAATTAATAGGAGATAAGTTCTGGGAATTGGCATGATCCCTGAGCTATGGAATACTGGTAGTCCTGTCTCTCACTGACATAAAAGAAAAAAATGAAAGTAATTTCCTTTTTATTTAAAATATCTTTTTACTGTGTTTGCTGCAGTCATGGAATTTTTAAAGCAAATATATATTGGAGGGAGACCTGGCTACCATCCATTTATATTGAATTTGTAGGTCTGCTCTTCTAAAGTCCATCTTGTTAAGAATCATGCATGTAGAAATGCAGTCGATAGTTAAGCTGTAAGTTCATACTACTGAATAAAACAAATGGTTTTCAAAGACAGTTTGAATATGTTTTTCTATAGGACATAAAACAGCCACCTCTATCTATTCTGACCACAGCTGAACAGTGAGGAGTGCTCTTTAGGGTCAAACACTTCATTAACATTATTGTAGTCCATTTGCTCTAATGAGATAAAGCCCTGTGGGTAAAAAGTATGGTGTAATCTGATAAGAAACAATGAATCTGGATCATTCACCAAACTGACAAATAGATAAAAGACAAAAGATTCGGCCTGTTCTTCTTTTTGTGACATTTTGCGACAACGTTAGCTGTGTGTGTTTGGGACGAGCACACCGGCCGAGAGCTGCTGTGGCGGCCCGTGGCCCAGAGGGTTTGATTAGGAAGTCAAGCCCACCGGACACGGGCTGTCACAGTAACCATAGCAACCAACACAAGAGAGAGCTAGAGGCAACGGGGCTGGTGGCCAAAGGAGGGTTGCTGGGTAGATGGGAGGGGAAGGGGGGAAAAAGAAGTCAATGCGACCTCTTCTTCCTCTCCCCTACATCAGAAGCCCAATCTATACTCTTTCATCAACAGGAGAGGGTCAACCTGCCAACCTCCACCCTCCACCCTCCACCCTCTGCTGTGTTGGTAGACGCCTGACCTTCCCAGAGCTGCCAGGGGGGAGCAGCCTGGAGAGTTGGGTCATACTCAGAGGTAGACAGAGGACACGCAGCAGCACTATGGGGATCACCACATAAACATAAACACACACACATAAAGCATCTTTTCTCAGGAAAAGTGAAAAAACTTAACCCTACAGAGTGAGAGTAGCCACACACACTTTCTCTGTTCAAATAAAACATTCCAGCAATACTGTGTAGAGCCATAAAGCCCAAATTCATTCTCAAAGAGAGAACTGAGGTAAATTTGTGAGTGAAGAAACTAAGCCATAGTATGAGTAGGTTGATTTTTTTATACAGTAACAAATGCATGATTCAGTTATATAATAACAATTACTGCTACTGCCATCTTACAAGCTGTCGAGATGATCACAAGACCATCTGCTGTCGCTGGGCTTGCATAAAATGCACCCCATATCACACATACACTTGTACACACATACACACATACACAGACACACACACACACACACCAAGTTTATTCCAACTGATATGAAAAGCAGTTGCAGCTCCACATGTAGAAGCACATGAATTGATAAAACAGTGTGATGCTGACTGCTCTCTCTCTATCTCTGAGTTGGTCGGTGTGCGAATGTCTCTGCCCCCCTAGCCCAGTGCATCCCCCCTCCTCACCCCTAGCCCCCCAACCCTTACACACATACCCCCACTGGGTCCTCCTTTGGGAGGGGTCCCTGGCTGGAGACCGAGGATTCAAATGTAAATGAAGTCGTGTTAACCCTACCAACGCCATGTGCATCGTATAGTGGAGAGTAGTACTGTGGTTTTAAAAAAGACAAAACAACAAAAAAGTTTCTTTGAAGTGTTCTGTTGCTTCTTGTTTGTCCTCCATTTTAATTTCCTCAGTTGTTGTTCCCTGTGACCTTTTGGCTGTTCAAAAGTTCCACGTCCACCGTGTGGGACCGTTCTGTTCTCAACACCTAATAACATTCCCATACACTTGACAGTGTGTTCCCTCTGCCATCACAGTGTGCATTTCAAATTAAACCAGGCCAAGTAATTCTGAAAAAAAAGAGGGTGCCTTGCCCTTCATCCAACAGGCCATTGTTCCAATTCCCATGTTGTTTTATTTCACACCAGTATTGCCCCTCCTCTGCCTCTGATTAGCACTGACAATGACCTTTTTTTAAAAAATATTTAACAACCATCTCACTCAAACCAAGCAAAGAATATCAGCCAATCAGTGAGAAACTGGGCTTGTTCCTTCTTCCATTTTTGAGACTATTGGCATTTTAGAATATATGGACATCAGAACAATGGGCAGTCGCCAGAAGGAGACAAATCTAAAGCAACAGTCCCCTAATGTCATATATGTCCGACTTTGTCTAGATTTCACTTTTCTGTTGCACTGTTCAGTTGTACCATCAAACAAAGCCTACTTCAAAGAAGCCTAATCAAAAGTGCTAGAAAACTAGAGGTTTAGGTATCACTATAATTCAAAACTAGATGGCCAACACAAACAAGTTAGAGATTAATCGCTCATGTTCACATATAGTAACTGATGCAAAGTAATTGGAACCAATTAACAAGACTAATGGTAGATTATGAATATTATTTATCGTTATTTCTCAATCTAAACCCTGTGAATATCAGAACTTGCTAACTAACTTAAGTAGCATACCCTAAACAAAGGAGTGGCAGGCTTGTTGAAATGTTTAGCACTTAGTCAGGTTTTTTTTTAACCTGTTTTACGGCTTGTGATGCTAGTGACTTAAAAAGAGTTCACATACAAACTAAGTGACAGATCTACACTGACTTGCATATATCACATTAGTCAGTGGCCTAATGAACTCTTAACTCTTAATTTTCTTAATTTTCTCTTAATTAAAGTTGCTTGTTCAAAATGCTGTTAAAGAATAAATTGTTAGCTTAAAAAATACTTTCAAATGCAAAGCAATGGGACTAATAAATGGTCATTGTTTAAAGCTCATTTTAAATTAATACTAATTCTGAAACACGCATATTTTTACACATTGGCAAATACTAATAAAACAAAGTTATGAATTATTTTACAAAATGACACAGTTACAGCTCAGGATGCTGCGCTGACTTCCTGTTAATATAGTCAGCAGACACTTACCTTTAATTTCAATGGTTTTTACTGACTAAATCACTATAACATGTTATATGATACATGTTATATGATCAGTGATATAGTGTAGACTACATACAGGTGGTTTGCCCTGAAGCAAGGACTTTATATTTAAACTTTTTTGATGGATTTGCAAATAGCTAATGCTTTCTAACTTCTTAACATGTGCAATATATCATAAGGGGTTTGAAATACACATTGCTTCATTTTAAACATTCATACAGTAAAAAGTTGGGAACCACTGTCACAGCACACGTCCAACAAAAAAAAGTCAAGTCTATGGTTTGGACATAATTTTCCCCAGGTAAGAGAGAAACTCAATTTCTGTCCCCTGTGAGGGATGATGAAACCACAGCTTCTGTGTCAGGATGAATAACTGAACAGCTGTTAAAGATTCATGAAGCCGAATGAGAATAGATGAACAAATTGGCCTGGTTTTCATACCGCCTTCAGCAGTGTCTGCGGCCATTTCTGTGTTGAGAACAGGACGTTTCCTTCATGGACATTTCCTCTTCCTTAGCCGACCCTTTTGTTTTTCCACCCCCCCGTATTTCTCAGTGGAAATTAGGTTTAGAAGACAGTGAGAATGTCTGTAGTGATTGTCGATGGTGTTATTGTGTAAACATCAATCACAAATGTAAGCGTAGACAAGGATGTGTTTCGTTTTATCTTCTTCTCCTTCTCCCCCTCTTTACCGTCCTCCTCCCCTCTTCCTGTTCCCTGTCTTTTTAACATTTCCGACCCTCGTTGTTCCTGTTCACAGTATTAGGCTGGAGTATGGTTGTGTGGTAGTAGACACGTGTACTGTGTGGTTGGTGAGTCAGTGTTGTCGTGTTATGATTTGTTGCTCCTCGTGATGCCATCGAACATGGAGCAGTGATCGGATCAGTGGACACAAAGATGAAAGGGGTGACCCAGGTTCCCTAAACAAACAACAAAAAAAAACAATGGTTCCCATTTCACACCCTCCTCATTCCTGAAGAAACATTTCTGGAACTTTCCCGCTCTGCACAGTGCCACTCTGGGATCTTTCTCTGGATATGAAAACCCATGGACTGCACTGTATGTATTTTCTCTGATGATAACTTGTCACATTTTAACTTACGAGTGTTGAAAGGTGGGGTGGGTTGTTGTGACTATGAGCCTACACTTGCGTTCTGCCTGTGTTACTGTGTTACACTGAGTCATTTCGACAAGGACTGGCATGTTTCATGTTGGTCAGGGTTGAAAAAAAGTGCTTGTTTATTCAAGCCTCAAAAGTCCTTGAAAGGTGAAAAAACTCACCTCATTTCCAGCTAAATGCTCTTTGAAAAAACCTTTTCTGTCCCAACCTTCTCACCAGAATAAGGGTTGACAACACGCTTTTCTGCAAAACACAGATATGTTAAAACTTTCTCTACTTTTAAATTTCCAATTTTTTGTTAGTTAAAGTCTGCTGTCTTTGTTTAAAATACCAGTGTTTTCATCACAGACACTCCTGAAAAATATCTTGTTAAAAATACTGTTTTGTTGCCTCAAACAAGGATGGAAAATGTTGAAACATTTTGTTAAAAATACCCAGCTGGGTTCCTTTGGTGGAAAGAGGAACAAAGCAATAGCCGTCTTTCCCGGAAGCCTCTCTTATAAGCTGAACTACATCACTTTGATGGGTATTTTAGAATCATTGAAAAAAATACACATTTAAAACATTCAAATTTAACATATCTGTGTTTTACAGAATGTACAATATGAATATTTTATTCTGGCGACTGGGTTTTCTAACCAGACACCTTCCTCTTATCAAAGGCTTATGAACTATGTCAAACAAATGTTCACATCTCTCTATTTTAGAAAAGTACTGGTACACGGGGCTTTGCAGCCAAGCCATCACCTCAGTATAGCTGACAGACTCTCAGTAGATACCAGCGGAGATGAGCTTGATTCATCTCCTCTGTCGTGATACTTAAGAAAGTAGGCTGAGCGATCCCCCGCTCCCTCCTCCGGTTCGTCCTTGCCTGGGGTTGGTGTTCTGTAGTCTAGACGTCCCATTTACAACAGCAGCAGCAACCTCACTATTAGGATACTTTCCACCGGGGAACTCTTCAAAGAAGCAGACAAAAATAAAGACAACCATGAGACACCAATAACCATTGCGTCACCAACCGAGCCTGAATTCTTTTTTCTGTTTCCATCCTCTTCATTTAAGTAGGCTTTGCTCTCAGACCTCTGCACTGTTTCCTCACTATTTGGCCAAAAACTAGTGATTGCAGTCTCACCTTTAAGACTGCATTTTTACAGCCTTGGTTTCCTGTCAATTCTGACTCCATATTAACTCTAAATGAATCCATCTCCCACTTCAGATCTTACTGCTGCTGTTGTGATTGGATTAGACTTGATTTGAATTATCAGAGCTGAGGGGAACGGTAATGGGATGACAGAGGGGAGAGCCTGGCTGATTGGGTGATTACTTGCCTCATAAGTCCCATTTCCATAGCAAACCTCTCAGAGAAATGTGTCATACAAAAAGTATATTTATTTATTTTATTGTTAATTTATTTATTTTAGCTTTTATTGAATCTGTTGGAAATATTACCACAAATTGGACAAAGAGATGGTAATGTTAATTAGTGATTATTTAAATCATATTCAGGCATCAAAATAAAATATTAAGGAGAACATTGCTGAAGGATTGCCAAAGCACCTTGGACAGACAACTGCTTCATCTTAACCTTGACCAGATAATTGCTAGTGCCTCCCTTTCTATGTGACAATACTGACCCCCAGTGGTCAGATTGAGTAACAGCAACAGATGGGGGGGTCATACTGTTGATGCACCAGTATAATATGTGGTGGGAAAATAAATAAATTACAGCTTTGGGTCTCATACAGTGAAACACCGAGGAGAGTAAATTGACTGTTAGCTTCATAAGTCAGTGCTTTACAGATTTTCTTATAGCCATAGTGGGATCTCCTCTCCACTCCGGATGTTCGGGGCGATATTTGAGTTATCAGGAGAAGCCTTCATCTGATCAAAACCAACAGGTCTGACCCGGCTGGCACTCAGTCTGTAGATAAGACAAACACGTTCTGATGCCCCTTCCAGTTTCACCACCACTCAAAAAAAACCCAGTAACAAACCATGATAAGAGGTCATAGTATCATTCTCTCTCTGTATATGATTGAGAGCTGATCTGCAATTGATCAGTTTTTGTCTCTAGAGAAAAAAAACAACTTTCTTTCTTGTGGTCTTAGCAGGTTTAATCTATGCATGCCTTTTGTATACAATGATTGGTCTTGCCAAACTCTCAAATAAACTTGTACGGAGAGCTAAGGGTGCCATTGTTGCTTGCCATGGGACTGGTTGAAACAAAGTTTTCTGCAAGAGGAAGTGAGACCATCAGAGTGTTTTTGATCTGGTGCAAATCAAAGCCAGGGGCAACTACCTGCTCCTGATTCATGAATATTTAAAAGGAGTGTGCATCTTAAAAAATAAAAAGCATTTGTTTACTTGGGATGATTGTACTTTTACATGTACTGTATCCATCCTAACACAGAGGATCTGCTCAGATGTCTAAGCTGTAGATAAAATGATTGATATTCCAAGCAGGATGTTGGGACTGATCAATGCTGTATGGGGATAGGATTATTAATGGCATACTTTCATTGATCTATCTTGAACCTTGTCACTCTCCCACAATCCCTCTGGAGTAGGAGGAGGACCGTGCTCTTACAGACCTGGCTGGCACTCATTCCTAGGTTTCCACATTAGCTTTTGAGATGATTTTACTTTTCCTACTTTAAGAACGAGATGGTGCCAGATTTCGACTTTTTTCCAGGTCTGTGCCAATGAGATGCCGTCTCACCCTCACCTGCTCTTATGAGGAAGCCGTCGTTGGTGTAGCTCTGTATTTATTGAAGCCTTTTAATGAAAAATTACTTTATTTGTCAAAATTTTTCTGGGATATTCTCTCTCCTCTCTTTTCTCTCTTTCTGTCCTTTCTCTCTCTCTCTCTCTCTCTGTCTCTGTCTCTCTCCTTTCTTTCTGTCTATCAACCTGGCACCAACCTCGTTAAACTTTTCAGAACATTTTGCATCGATCACACTTAGTTTTTGCAATAATGCACATTTGTTTCTCATTGATACAGCCGGTACTGACTTCTGAAACCTAGGAATGGGTGCCGAGCGCTTCAATTAAATACAGAGCTAACATAAAGACAAGTTGTTCAGCTTGTCAGGTTGAATGCTGTGATCCCATCAATCATTGATATGTATGACTGGCTCGTAGTAGAGACTGTTATACAGAAAGCACCAAATCTGACTGTACCAGATTTATGAAAAATTATATTTTGCACCGTGATTTGTGGATCTTTGGATGTGAAGGACAGAAACTGTACATATTAGATCTTTTAGCCATATCATGTCATCTAATCTGTAGACCTCCTTGCCATGTCTGACAGAGGACAATGACTGTTGAACTGTAAATAGTGTAGGTATAGAAATATAGGATTTTACTGCTGCTTCTTTTCTCCAGGGATCACCAATGTTTTGCTCAGTCCCATGGCTGCCTGGTCTCAAAGGGAAGGATGAGACGATAATGTACTTGTCTATAAAACACGTATGAGTTCTTTTTTTTATTTCAATGTATGTTTTATATACTGTCTGTCTTGTAAATGAACTCCTTTTCGTCATAAAAGCATGATGTGACTCACAAGTGTCCTATGTCTCTTCTTGTTAAAATTAAAGCGCAGAAAACAATGAAACACTCACGCACAAGTTACACTACATGTCCAATATGATTGTAAAATATGTTTTTATTGCCTTTAACAAAGGGTGTATTGAGTCATTACTGATCAAATAAAAAATGACAAATCTAAATCAGATTTATTTTAGTGTGTCAGATCATAACCTTAAGAATAAGGATGTCAAATTGGTGTCCTCAGTATATCTTCAGTTCTGCAACGGCCCTGCTTTTACTAACCTGCAGTTACTTCAGGAAGTTTAAAGACTGATTAAAGAACATTTGTATTTTTGTGTCTGAATTCGATATATGTAAATTTCAGTGCTTTCAAAAAAACTACAAATAAACAATAAATAATCTATAGCTTCAGCCTTTTCCACCTGAGAAAATTATGTGAGCAGAAAGCTTAACAACATAAAATACAAAATACGCAAAATCCAAATTATTTTTTAAAATGCAGAGATCTGCTGTTTGATTATCAGGCTGGTGTGTGGTGCATTTAGGAGACCTCCTTGTTTATAAATTCCTATAATAATCTATAAATCCTATACAGCCCTGATACAATTTTTTTTGGGGGGGGGGGGCTTGATTGGGAGGAAAAAAACAGCTCCTGAGCTGAAGTCCTCACTTGGTATCTAAATTAGGGTGTCCGTGTACTTTTATTTCACACCACTAGATGGCAACAGAGTACCACAGTAAGAACCCATCACACAGAAAATGAAAAGCCAGGCAGCCAATTGCTTGTTTCTTTATTTGTTTTAGTCAAAACACAGAATTTATCCATACTGGTTTTCACTTGATGTAATATTTGTTCCAGTTATTACTTGAGTCTCCCTCCACAGGCTGAAGGCAGACCAACGTGACTGACAGACTCACTGTGTCGGGGCCTAACGGGAGATGAGGACAGAAGAAAGGCTCTCTGGTTGATGACTGTGTGTGTGTGTTTATGTGTTTATGTGTGTGCGCGTTCTGTGCATATGTGTGCAGGCATCTGATCAACACCTTCGATCGGATGTCCACTTAACAAGTCAGACCCCCCCTCTCCACCACCACCATCACCTCCATCGTAGCTGGGGGAGGGTCCTGGGCTCTTCAGCCCCCACCGCAAAGGTCACACTGCAGAGGGTAAAGGTGACCACACACACATACAGTGATTTCTCCAAGAGCCATCCTTCCTTCTCTCCTCCCGCCTCTCCTGTCCAGTCAGTTTCTCTGCCCTCCTCCATCACTCTCTTTCTCTCTCCCCCCTTTCTTTTTTTTGTCTCTGCTCTATTTGAAATTGATTGTCTTCTACCATCACAAAGACACTTGGTTCTGATTGATTGATTGGTAAGGGAAGAGGGAGAGAACATCAACACTGGGGCTTCCAGAGCTCTGAGGTCTGTCTGAAGGAAAAAAGCGAATGACGCCATTTTGATGCACTGGAAGAAACCGTATTTCAGCTGCTTGTTTATGCCTTAACCGGCTCCTAAAGCAGATAAACACCCGAGCCGATCGAATTAATATTATAAAATGGATGAGCTGAAATACAGGAACACCACAAAGAATCTCACACACAAAGTCACATTCACACCTGTGGGATGAAACAAAGGGTCGACACATACAAAGACATATAGACGGAGTGGAGACTATTTCCACACAAAGGACAGGAAAGACCAAATGATGAAGCTGATACACATACAAATACACATATTTTCTACAAATTCACAAACAGTACATAAAAGACACAGAGCTTAAAAAGAATGTAAAGATTAGTTGGATGGAAAACCCAGTTGTTTTTTCCCTGTTTCTCCCCCTCTCCTCCACCTGTAGAGGTACATTTCATCCTGCAGTTTATATACACTTATTTATTATCCATGCATAAAAAGAATCGCTCATTCCAACCATAATGACAGAGGTGCTTTGGTTGGTTCTCTTTTTTTAATATGGGAATCACTTGAACACACATTGGAGACAATTTTCAAACACAAAATAAGCCAAAAAAGTGATGCAAAACAGAAATAAGCGTCCTTTATGTGTCATTTTAACTTGATCTTTAACAATTTTCTCAGTTACTACATCTTTCTTCTATTGTCAGTATCCTTTGCCACTGATTTCTTCCTCCCCTTCTGCTACTTTATTACACATAATGTCCTCTCCCACCTGTCAATTTATTCCCTATTTCATCTTTTTCCCCATTTATTACCCCTCCTTTTTAATTGTTCTCGTTTCTCCCAAAAAGGAAACGTGCAAACCTACAAACAATAAATTAACCAACTCAAAGGACGTCAAATCATAAGACATTTTATACTGCACACGCTCCTTTAAAGAAATGTTAAAAAAAGAAAATGGAACAATCATTTTGCTGCGACTAACGTCACTCTCATTGCTAAGCATTGTCATTATTGTTTCACTACATTAACCTTTACAATAAAGATTTGAGGTATATCAAGATGAATTGTCTACACGTGCCTGCCTCGCTGTGATGCTACCCTGGACGGAGGGACCAGCGGAGAGGGTTTGGATGGGTGGGGGTCACGGGCGGGCATCATGTGTCTTTTGGAGATGGTGGGTCTCATTATTTCTGATTGGACATTGGCTGGTTATGTTTAGAGCCAATGAGAGAGCGGGATCAGAGGGCTTTGTAAACAGTCAGAGACACACACACACCTACACTCGGATTATAAATTACACAAAAATATCTCTGGTGGGAGTGTGTGTGCATGTGTGTATCAAGAAGAGGACATTCTCTCACCTGCATGTAAAAACACACACAAAAAAACTAAATGGTGGTAAACAATCTTTTCCCTCCCTCATTATGTGAAAAAAGTGCTCTTTAAATTCAAACAAAAGTGGCTTTTTTTATGTCATAAGGAGCCCTCCTGTGTTGGTCCCCCTACACCCAGTGTGTGCCCTCCTGTGTGTGTTTCAGTGTGTGTGTATGCATGTGCAGAGCAGTCCAACCCCCCTGGTTGAAGGAAAAAGGCACTCAACTCTTCCCACATAACAAACACCTCCATGTGTTTGCCATGCAGCACGACCGCTCTGTGGAAGTGTGTATGTGCACTTAGAAGCATATCTGCATCTGCAATGTGTGTGTGTGTGTGTCGTGTTTGCATGTGTGCACGTCCCAGGTCCAGTGTGAACACGGCAGGATTGAAGAATCTTTGGTTTCGATGGCTGTGTCACAGTCCACTCTATTCTGTGAGGTAGCCATACACACACACAACTGTTTCCATCACTAACTCTCTACTTTGGGATCTGAACCTTCAAATATCTGCATTTTAAAAAACAACAGTTTTATCCTTCTAGAGTCTAGAAGAAGTCTTAAAATGACACCTCCAACAGGGAATCTGTTATAGTGCACTACATGATGACCAGAACCCAAAACTATGGAGGAATGTCACTTAAACGTTTCCTTCCAGTCTGATGATGGGCCTCTGATGCTCCTGCCTCCCCTGCTGCACCCTTCTTCCTCCTGTCTGCGTCTCCTCTCTAGTATGATTATCTCCCGCTAGAAGATGCTACACAACAAGTGGCTTTGCCCACCGAAAATTGAAGAAAAACAGAGAGACACAAAAGAAATGAAAACCAAAAATAGTTACAAAGAAAAACACCATCAGCAGAGGAATGCAGTGACAGTCCTGTTCAAAGGGCTCAAAGTTCAGAGATCAACAAAGAGGTCCATCTGTTCCATCACACACACGTATTCACAAATATGCACAGTTCGTCACTTGTGGTTTTCCTTCCTGGTCTGTGCATAGGATCAGTCTATGACATGTTGATTCTTCATTTTTTTTTTCCATCTTTAGGTTTTTACATTTTGTCGACAAGGTGCTTCTTTACATATAGTCTCAGCACAACATAGCACAATAGTCATTAGAGAGAAACCATGTGTCTATGGTACTAATTATTACCCGCATCAATAGTTAAGGGGAGAAAATTAAAGAAAGACACAACAGGGGGGGAGGAGAGAGTAGCAAGAGTGTAGATAAATAGAGAATAGATAAGACAGAGAGGACAGCGAGACAGAGAGATGAAATCAAAGATTATTTACAATCATTTTCATTGTGTTTCATGTCAATCACATCATGATTTTTTTCTGAGGTATGGAATAGGCAGCGTGCCCGTGTAGTGCTCGCAGATTGACGGTTGTGATGACACAGGCCAGACACAGCGGGGCGCATGGCGGTGGAGCGGGCTGCACCTGTCCTCTGATTATCATAAAGAGGCAAACATCATTGGCACTCAGGATCATACTATATATTGTGACATTTGACCTCCGCGTTTGGCCACTAGAACAGAGCAGACCCACCTCCACACGCACACACACATACACACACTTCCTCCCTACACAAGGGAACGACACTCTTTTAACGTGTGGAAGCGTCGTCCCTGTTTGATTGTTCTCCTTTTTGTAACCTGAAAAAACTCTCATGTGGCTTCGTGGTCAACGGCCATGTCGCCATACAGCGAGACAAGAGTCTTAAGAAACAAACATTCAAATGTATCAAAGGGTTTTTGAGTTGTTTTTATCAGCTTGTTTGGAGTTTGCAGGGCTACACTTATGCTTAAATAGATGGTTGGTATTTTTATTCTAATAGATGATGCAGGTTGCACTTTGTTGCTGCAGGTCTGCTTAGAGATATGAGCTGTGGCAACATGCTCTTAACATGTTCAGATGAGGTTCATATGGACAGCAGGTGGTGCTGTTACACTGACATGGAGCGGGCCAAATCACTGCAGAGGAATCAAACGCCCCTGGGGGCGCAGGCGCAGCATGTGCAACATTGCACACATGCACACGCACGATACACACACGCATGCAGTGATGCAGAGGTGGTATGTGGCTAGCAGGTCAAAGGGCTCCGCTGAGAGCATTTCACAGACACTTGACACACAAACGCACCTCTCAATCAGCCTCAGTGCCTGTTACTGAAATGAGGAGTGGTTGATCACAGCCCAGCACACATATTTGCTGTCTGATTTCTGGCTGATTTGTGAAGACCAACATGCAGCTGCTCAAGGTTTTCCTGTTGTAAAGCTTCTTGTTTACTGTCAGCTGTGATTTTGTTGGTGTGTTTACATCCTGACAACTGACAAAATCCTCCCTTTTCAAGGCTTTAACACAGACCCACAGTGTGGTTTGGTATGGCTGGATTTTCTTTGGTTTTCAGGTGGATTTACTAAGAGCCATGTGTGGTTGTTAAAGCTACTGGATCTTTGGTTTGAAGAATTACAATTTGAAATGCATGTTAACCCCTTCGAGAGACACTCAGATTTAAAGAAAACACATGGAGAATAGAGAAGATCTAATTCATCTGCACAAGTCATCAGCACTTTGAGCAGATGAATCAGATGAATGGTCTGGAGCTACACACCCTGTAGCTCTGTAGACAGAGCCTACTGCTTTGGTGACAAATATCCCCCCTCCCCATCCTCCATGCATCGGTTCAACCATCCGTCCTGCCACCCATCAGGCCTTTGAGAAAGTGGTTGCAGAGGAGGTACCGGGTTGAATGGGCGAGGCATTGTTGTTGTTGTTGTTGCTGTTTCCGTGAGGAGTGTGCACGTGACCGTGGCCGTGCATCCCATGACTGTGCTCCTCTGTGTCCCAGCGGTCCGTACAGCGGCGGCGTGAGTTCATGAAGAAGTTGGAGACGGTGGAGAGCTCCAGGCCCAGCTGCTGGGAGATGGTGACCTGCATCTCCTTGGAGGGGCGGCGGTTCTCTCTGAAGATGGCTACCAAGGTGCGACGCTGCAGGTCGGTGAAGACCAGTCGCTGCTTCTTTGGCACCTGGTTGCGCTCTCGTCCTCGGTCCTCCTCCTTACGTTTACATGCTGGAGAGAGAAACAGCAGGAGGAAGGAAGAAGGGAGAGGAGAGAACAAATGAAGTTTTATTGCCATCAAAATATTTTTTTTACTGAATACAAAATACAGGATTGCAGGGGAACTAAGAAATGATGGGTGAAAGATGAGAGAGATGCAGAATGAGGATAGGATGCCTTAAGACACCTGACTATGACATTGAGGGCACAATTTAAAACTGACAATTCAAATGGGTACAGGGAAAATCAGTATGTGATGGCAGGAGTTTAAAGGGACAATGTGTAAGATTTAGCTACCTGTCAAAAGTCGGAGGACAGCATATCACTAGAGTTACTGCCAGTTTGATTGATAGGGATTAAAGTCATTTATGAGGGCTCCAATGAGGAGTCTGACTCAAGGGACCTCGATGACACAGCAGGCTGGGACAGAGGCGTGAAGCAGGAGGGTTGGGCAGGGTTGGATGGGAGATTTTCACCTCAAACTTAGTTAATTTAAGTTTAATTAAACCAAACCAGAGTTTGTGATTGTAAGGAGATGTTTGAAGTGAGCTCTATTATTCAGGACTCAACACTACCAGCATCCCAAAAAAAACATATTTGGGATGGAAAAAAAACTCTGTGAAAGTTGAATGAAGGTTGAATTCAGAGGGTTTTTTTTAATTATTATTGTCATTTGCCTTTCACTTTGAAAATTAAAAATTGGATCGCCAGCACATTGATATTGATATTCAGTTTTTTTCCAGTACAGAAACTGACTACAACTGAGTGTTTCTTCTCTTGCTGTAACTGTTAGTAATTACTTGCTGTCCCCTTGGTTGACTGAGGTGCGAGATCCGTGAAATATATAATGATTTTGAAAGGTTTACGCAGTGGCGATCATTGCACCGGTCATGCCGGCAATGATACACGAGAGTCAACAGAGGTGCTGTCACATACACAAGAAAACTGAAACCCAAGTCAAACTACAAAACAAGGATCATGATCAGCTGATGGAACAGTGTCAGAGTGAGCTGCTGTCGGCTTCTTGTTATCAATAGGTTATTTTAGATGTTTTTAAGTACAATTCAATAAACATGAGTGTTGGGCAATGGTAAAGGGGATAACTATCATGATGTGTTCATATGTTACTTTTTTAATCAAGACAATATCTAAATAAATATACAGATTTTAAGATTTTAAGTTGTTTAATTTATGCAAATAAAACTATAGTGACAATAACGAAGTAAAGGAATGACTGGTTTTGGACATTTACATACAGTTAGATTATTTTTTTTTCAGGAAGGTTCTTGGAGCTGTGTTATTGTATCTGTCGAGTTTGAATGAAGTGTGTTTTACAGTGAGTTAACAAAGCAATAGAGCTTGTCCTTGTTTTGTTAAGGGACCTATCGAAGGTTTCACCGATCACCCAATGCCAGGGGGGATCAGTTCAACCTCCCCAATGACTGAAGGATAAGCAGTTACAAATAATGGATGGATGGATGGGAGAGAGAGAAGAAAGAAAGAAACTTTAATTCATATGGTGTATGCATTTTTAAAAATAATAAAGAAAATAGGTGTAAAAATATTTCTTTCACCTTTTGTGAGTTTATTTTGTTCATTTATTAGACTATAGAAGCTTGTGAAATATGTGAAACATGAAATAGTTGTCTCACTGCTCACATGCATCTCCAGGCTGACAGGTTGGTGCTGGATACAGAGGAGAAACGCACTGCTGTGTGCTCTGCTGTGATTGGTTGTTACACCATCAGTTGCCTCTCAGTGAAACAACCAATCACAGCAGCTGCATCTGACTTCACACAAATCAAATGTTCATCTGACACATGACATTTGATAACTCCACTGATCTCACCTCTTTTATTAAAGGAGCAGTGGAAGGGTCAGAGACGTCAGATCTAAGATCTGATGGACTGAGCACATCTGGTACATAGCAGTGGCATTATGAGATTGAGTTATAGCCAGTGGCTGAGGAAGTATACAGGTCTTTAAAAATAATAATAATAATACATGTGAATGTCTGCTCTGTAATTCTGTTATTCAGACATTTGCATCACATTTACAGTTCTTCTGATTAATGTCCTGATAAGTTCAGAAGATCAACACAGTGCATGTGTGAATACAGCTATACAAATCTAGAATGTGACCCTGATGTACTATTTTTTGTAAAATATCAATTTATCAAAATTTAGTTTTGGTAAAATATCGTCCAGACAGAAATCCCTTTAAAAAAATTGTTTGCTTAGGCTGCTGTGATTAGTTGTTTCACTGTGAGGACAATGATGACATGGCAGCCATTTGCAGCATTGCCCAGAGCAAAGTTTCCCTCAGGCCCATCCATTTTAGGATGGACATGCTTCTGTCAGACTATGGCCTCTTGAGATACAAAGTAATATTAAAAGACAGGACGTGACAGGGCTAGCTGGTTTGCATGCTAACATCAGTGTACAGTATCTCTGCGGCATAATACATAAAGGTCTTTGGCAATTTTTACACCAAAATGAGTTTGTATATGCAGTTTTTGAATCCACTAAAAAAAACTAGGGATCAACCCCTTTTTTATTACAAGTAGACAAGTTTGTCTCTCTGTCTGTTCAGAAAATGGGGAATAGTATAAATCATTTCATATAGACTCTTTTAATGCAATGCCAACTGCAAGATGCCTGACAGCTGCTTTAACAGAGACAGAAGAAATATAATTTTGTGTATCTCAGTGTCTTTAAAACTAACAGTAACCTGGCTCTTCATATCCTCTTCCACTTAGATCAGGAGAAGCCCTTTCACCGTATTTGAACCAGTGAAAGAGGATATGGTCAAGTGTGAAACTGGTATTTAAAACAATGTAAGAACTCTTCTTCTCTTCCTGTTGATCATGTTAGTTCATTTTGTGAATTTTAACACTAAACTTCTAACCATATGGTATTATAAAATGATGTATGTAGGTCATAAAAAAGTCATGAAAACAAAATATTTTTTTAAAAAAAGAAAGATATTGTGACTGTGTGACACTTCAAAAAGAACAAATCTGGAGGTGAAATTAAGAAATTTCAAGGTAACAAGAAAGGTGTGAGAAGACAAAGGCTAGAAAAAAGAGAGAATGGGCAAAGGCAGAAAGGAGAGCAGTAAGTGGACACTAGTGAGTGAAAACAGACCAAATTAAAAAGTCATTCTGATTTTCTGAAAGTTCATCACAGTACCACTTTTAAAAGATCAATTTAGTTGAAAACAGTGCAGAGCCCCAGACCACCCTTGGGATCATTTAATGGCTATTTCCTTAGCTTTTGTAAGTTGCAGCTTTTAAAATGTTATACATCTTATTTGCTAAAGTATACTGAAAGTTTTTAGATTGATTTCTTATCTCTCTGGGCTGCATTTGTACATTCATTTCACTATAGAACAAAAATCTGCTTGAGGAGATCTGAAAGTTGCTTGACATTCACCAACATTTGTTCTCCTTTTCTTACTTTCATGTTAACTTTAAAAACTCTTCCTCCTGGCATGTTCAAGAGCATTCTGTGAAACAGGTCAATTAACATTCCAATTTTTAACCAGGATTGTGCTGTATTTTTGCTTTTTTTCTTAATACAGCTTCTGGAAATCATATTTTTTAGCATTGAGATTCAATACCCAGATGTCAAACTGTCCTTGAAAGCTGCAGAAATAATAGCAATGATAGTTTTTTTAATTGTCAGGGCAGTAGAATGTGACAATCACAGATTTTAAGGAGACTAAGTTTTCATTAGGATGGATTCCCTATTTCAATCTGGTTCCAAATACCTACAAGTTGCAAAGTGTAGTGAAATGAACTGAAACCAGTGGCTACCTGGAGGATAGGAAATCAATGTCAACACGTACAGGCCCGGAGGGGTTGAAAAATGGTCATCAGATAGGATACTGTAAAGTGGGTTTTAGCCCATGGATGTTGAAAATTGTCAATAACAAGCAAAAGCGCCAGTCAGGTGATCTGAAGAGTGTAATTGTTGTTGTTTTTTGCTTTAAATTTAAGTTTAATTCCCGGTCCAAAGGCACAATTCTCTGATAATGATCAAGAGTGTTATGGTGGATAGATGTGGGTCTGTGTGAAACTGGAGGAGCGTGATGTGAAATGCTGACAAAGAAGCGGTCTGCCGTGCCTGGATGCACCGTCAGTAGGCTCGGCTCTCGCTGTGGAGACTGAAGGGAGTCTGTTCTGTTCTGCTGCCCTAAAAAGCTGCAATGATCGATTTTCCGCGGTTTTCTCCCGAACACGTGGTCCAGTAATCAGGGCTCCCTTCCCCACCCGATCGATCCCCATCGATCCGCGAGACCGAGGTGTGTGAGTCTGCTTGTGTGTATGTTTGTGTGTGTTTGCTTGTGTACGTGCGGCGCGCACTGACTCGCATTGGGGAGTATGGCTCGTGAGCGCGCTTTTGTGACAGACAGCTGGAGAAGAAATTGTTTATCTGTAGAAGAACAAAGGAGATGTGGCGGGAAAGAGTGGCAGACATCCAGTCTGAGAGCACCAGTCTGAGAGGACGAAGGAATGTCTCTCATAATGTTTCTAATAAAACAAAGTAAAAAACAAGAGAGAGTGAGCGCGCAAGAGATGTGTTTTACTGGCGTGCCTGAAGGAAAGAAATAAAGTGAGGAGGTATATTTATCCAATGTCCTGAAGTGTTGGTGCACATGTGTGGGTGAGAAGGGGGAGGAAAAGGGTGAGGTGGGGGGAAAAGGTAGGAGGAAAGGAGGAAGGCAGGCTGCAGTGTGGAGGTGGTGTATGCAAATGATTGATGACTTTACAGCAGGTTTAGACAACAGCAGTAAACAGATTTGACTCTGAAGGGAGGATCGATATAAATGTGCACATGTGTATGCATGCCTGTGCGTGAGCGTGTGTGTGTCTGAATTGCCATTGCTTCATTACTGCAAGCAAAGCATAATTAATAAACAAGATATTTTTTTCTCCCCTCAGCAGAATGTAGGTTACGTGTTTGTCCCTACATTAGAGCCTCCACCAGATGCATCACCCCGGACCCCCTCCACGTCTCCAACTGTTTTCCTCTTCTTGTTTTTCTCAATTGTTTTAATTTGCCCTCAGATTGATAGCCCCCATATTGATTGATCCGCACTTCAGAACCATTTCATGGAACGTTTATTCAATTGGTTCAGGCCCAGCCATGCCAGAATCTCCTCGCGGCTCTCTAAGTGCTGTCTCAAACCAAACTCAATACTCCCTAATGTAATGACTGAATGCTAGTGCTAATATAGTGATAATTTAATATGTAATGCCTGTTTTCGAACAACTTGTGCTACCGGCCATTTTACAATGCCAACACCGCTCTGGTTCTCCTCCACGAGCTCACAAACAGCTCCGAGGCCCGCAGAGGCAACACGGCCGCCATCAAGGGAGGGAGTTAGAGAGCCCGGGCCTGATCGATACATATTTCGGATAATCAATAGAAACATTTCAAATGAGACTCCAGAACACCCCACCCCCCTTCTACGGCAATGAATAGGACCACAGGGAAGGTAAAGAGGGAGCTGCTCATTAAAGTGACCTCTCTTGAGACGAGAACCGCACCGTTGCGGGCTCTCTGTAGTTGCCTCATTACCAAATGGGCTTTTCTGAAAAGACAAGCGGCGAGGTGACGCTCAGAGGTCTCAAGTGCCACTTCCTCGTGTCCTCTATTTCATATGAATTGCCAGTGCAATTGTCAGTTTGCTTTTTCTTAACCTCTCACTGATCCAGAGATTAACTCACTGGCCGCGCGTCATGTTAACTTGAGCTCGTGCCTCCTTCAGGAGCCGCTCGGTTTTATTACTTAAGTGGCTGCTGTTTCTACTTCACTTTCAGATCTGTGCACTTGCACATGGAGATAAGAAGGAAAGTATGTGGATGGTGGTTGACTTTTGAGCATGTGGAGATGGCTGACAAAATTTTTACCGATTTTTGACAATAATTGGCCAAATACACTCACTTTCTTTAATTAATCTTGCAGAACGTTTAATACATATAAAAGAAATCCATTTCCAATAGTAACGGTGTCAAATTTGTTTGTTTTTCTTGCAAATAAAGGTTTTATTTTCCCATCATAAACACCTTCTTCATCTTTAAATATTTTCCGTTTTAAAAAAATTTTAAAATCCTGATGTTTTCTCCAACTTCACTGAAAAGCCCATTTTAATTTTCGATTGCACTACAAGCTTCAAGTTCCTATCACACTTATATAAGTTGCAAACTGACTCATGATGTGCATATAGATTCGGCAGATGGAGTAAGACAGCATCAAACTCCGCACAAGCATCAGTCTGGATTCAAGTGAAGTCAAAATAAGCAAAAAAACATTCTCAAAACATTTAAAAGGGGGAGTCAAAATGTTCTTTCTAACCGTAAACTTATAAACTCTATTTTATATTTTACAGGCTGCATTACACCGACTTCAGACTCTGGTTACCAGAATAGTATTTTCGTCTGAAGACACTTTGCCTGGTGTGTTTTGAAATGTTGAATCTGCAGGAAACCTGAGATTCTCAGATGGCAGCTACGTCCTCAAGGTATCACAGTTCGATTAAACAGAGATGAAAGCCAATAAGTGGATGTGAGTCACGCTTAAAAGGCCATCTATCTATATCCTGTCATGTGGTCAAAATGAAGCATGATGCATGCTTAATATGACTAATCCTCAACAGGCAGAGATCCACCAATATATACAAAAAAATCAATGAGTTTATCTGTAGGAGTGCATTATGTGATGTGTTTCTTAACTTAAAGATCTTTAAACTTACTCATAATTTACATCTGTGTGTGGTGTGTTTGTGTGTGTGCGTGCGTGTATGTGTGTTTGTGTGTGTATGTGTATGTGTGCAGATGGGGCATGAGGGGCAGACGGTGAACTAACCGCACCGTGCTGCTGCTAGTCGACGCCTGGACGGACGGATGAGATCGGGCTTTGTGTCCGGTGAGACGGGCCCTCTCCCGCCCTGGACGGACTACTGCAGGCGAGAAACAGTTTGGCGTCAATCACTCTCTGTCACACCTCTCAGATGTACGGTTATTGATTGTATTGATCATGTTATAGGCCTATTCATTGCTGGGAAGTAAAACGCCCGAATAGCAAATCACCATCATCACCCACCCGCACCAACACACAGCAGCGGTGAAACCAGACCGTCCCCTTTATCCTTAAGAATACTCTCAATTGATTAGGATCGGATTATTTGAAAGCTTTCGTTTATTTGTCACTGTAAAGTCTGTGTTGTCCTGTTGAGACGAGTGATCGGCAGTTTTACAGCCCATAGCAGATATTGGCTTGTGGGCTGTAAACGGTCTGCAAGGCTTGCGCTCATTTTAAATGTCTTTTTTCTTTCCTAACCGAACCGTGTACTTTTTACTTGAAAACAACTTAAACTTAAATGACTATTTTTACTCTAGAAGTTAAAGGCTTTATCTAGCACTTGCGGTTGATTTGGGAAATCTAAACACGGTGAAAATAAAGCGAATAAACCGAGTTGTCTGTGCCAAACGCAACTCTAGCAAGTGAGGGAAAATTCCAGTGAGAAATGTTCTGTGAAAAAGAATCATTATAAGGCGTATTATTGAATTTAAAAAACATCTTCTTTTGGTTATGAGGACTGATGTAAATATCGGATATTACACTGGTTTTAATCTGGCGTATTTTGTTTTGAAATGTTTTATTTTGGCCTCAAACACAGACTTTTTTATTTTAGGCTATTTTATTGTCTATAAATTTCGTGTCGTTTAAATATGATAATGGCGAGGAATGTAGTTGACTAAAATACGAAGAAATGTTCGGCCTGAATCGATAAACTGGTTTTTAGGAATTATAGTAGTATGTGAAGCTATAGTCTTGGCTAGGCCTGTAAAAACAAACTTTCTGGACAATGAAAGGATGTTTCGTATAAATCCAGGTTAAAAAAATAATAACCCCTATGCTGGATAAAAAGAAAATCTGCTTTATTAAAATCTACTTCTTGTTGTAGTTTTGTTTTTCCAGACGGTCGTTTGAAAAAATAAAAATAAAATAGTCCGAAATGGAAATTGTGGCCTCACTAAAACTGATAATGTCTCACTAAAAAAGATAAATGACAAGCTAAAATTTACCTCTGACACACACACACACACACACACACACACACACACACGCTCACTCACTCTCTCACTTACTAACACATACACTGACTCGCACACACACACACAGAAAGGACGAGTTAAAACAAGTTTCTGGATGATAAATTTTTCCTTATGGATAATGAAGTTAAGATTGAAAAGTGGCAATTTAACCTTAA
>JAPZDV010000004.1:9972694-9989490 GCA_029814665.1 Acanthurus lineatus | reverse complement strand
TCTAAATTTTTTTTAAATTTATATTTCAAAAAAAAAAAAAATCACCCCAACCCTTAAATTCTTTTTTCGGTGGGTGGGGGGGGGCTGTCCCCCCCCCCCCCCCCCCCCCCCCCCAAAAAAAAAAGTTGTGATACTAGCTCAGGTTTTTCTTCTCTGTTAACTTTCGCTCGGTTGACCTTTGGCGCGACCTCAACCAAGTGTTTGATTGTACAGCGTTTATCTGTGAAAATCGTGAAAATGACATAATCCGGTCGGGCGAGGCTCGTGATCTGATATCTATGATGTGGCAAAAGACGGATTTCTGCACTTTTTTGTATTATTCAATGATAATATTTAAGGACTATTTGCTTACCTATCACAAAGTTTGACATGTGGAGCTACTGGTTGCAGAGAGAAGAAGCCTCGAGATTAACGCAGAGAAAACTAAAACCAGTCGGGCAAGTTCAGCAGCCTTTATAACATCTGTTCAACCGCGCATATCCCTGATTATCATTTATTAGTCTATTGGTGCAGATTAGCAGTTTGTGCAGGGAATCATGGCGAAAGAAAAAAATTACAACCTCGATGAACTTACGTCGCTTTTGGGCGACTATGCCTTCTTCCAAGGTCTTATTATTGTTCTGCTTAGCTTAGGTTCAATACCAGGCGGCTACTTTAACTTAATCGTGGTTTTCGTTGCGGACACGCCAGAGCATCATTGCAAAGCGTCGATCGACTCCACGCGCAACGGCACAGATTTGAAGCAGAGCAGCTGGATCGGACCCGACAGCTGTTCCCGATACAAAGTGAACGGAAGCTGGACGGAGACAGAGAGGCGCAGCAACGACACGGAGCCGTGTGTGGATGGATGGGTCTTCAGCACTGAAAGATACACCTCCACTATGGTGTCTGAGGTACATGTGACAGCTGATCAGGGTCCTGCTGAAACTTGCTCTGTTTCTACTTTAGCTGAGTGTCTTCTCTCTTGTTAATTATTGCAGTGGGATCTGGTGTGTGAAGATGCATGGAAGGTCCCTTTCTCGACGTCCTTGTTCTTTGTAGGAGCTCTAATTGGATCCCTTATTAGTGGTGTCCTTTCAGACCGGTAAGCAGTAGTAGAGAATAAATTAAGGTTGTTTACATGAAGAGAAATACTAAAACCGAACTGTGCCAAAAACAAGTTCAAGTCCTGCAAAACCTGACCTAGTTAGGTTTATAAGGAACCGCATAAGTTTTGTCCAAAAAAAAATTTAAAAAAAGGCAAATATCAAAAAATAAAATAACTCCTGCCATAAAATGCCCCCCCCCCAATATTTTACTTTAAAATAAAATAAATAAATAAACACTGTGGATGCAGCACTGTTGTAAACGTTGGTGGTTGATATTGGTGGGTAGTTTTATCTGCTGCAGTGCATCATATTCAGTGGGATCATTGTGTGTCTGCAGGGTCTCTGAGAACCACAAATCTCTGAAAACTTTTCATTAGCTCTTGAAAATGAGTTTTCAACTTTGTGACAATATATTTTCTAACCAATCAAACAGACTTTTTAAAATAGTTTATTTGCTTAAGAAGTAGAGGACTTTTCGCCATCTGTGAAGGAACACTCAGAAAAATTCAAAATCAACACTTTTCACTAAACAGGAACGGTATGAGAACTATGGAGTTAAAAGTGCAATATTTTCCACTGAGACCTGTCAGAGTAGTAGGACCAAGTTCTACAAAACTGAAGAACTTAAATTAAGGTCAAGCCAAGACAGGACAGGACAGCACAGGATGCTATTAACAACAGAGGAATGCTCTGAACATGTCTGCCAGGGAAAACAATCACATGTCTTTAAGTTGCTAAAGGGCACGTCTGTGTATCCATCTTGAAACAGTGAAGAGGTTCCTCAACATACAACATTAAACAGGCTTTGAAACTACAATCGGATCTTATACCACAAATCCTTGTATTGAAAAACTGGCAGCAAAATCAGATAGTCAAACTAAGAGGTGAATTAAAGAAAAAGAGAAGAATAAGTTGATCAAAGTAAAAGACTCAATGTAATATTCGCAGACTGCATGCCAATGGTTACATCCACGTCCCTGCTCCTTGTCTTACAGGTTTGGCAGGAAGCCAATGTACTTTATCTCCATGGTTTTTCAGCCAGTCACCGCCTTGATCCAGGCCTCCTCAGTCAACTGGGTCATGTTTTGTGTCCTTAACTGCCTAAGAGGCGTGTGCCAAATGTCTAACACGCTCACGGCACTCGTACTGGGTGAGGCAACTCAAGCACTCAAAAATCAAAAAGAACAGTGTGTTTCCAAAACCCTCTCTTTGATAGCTGTGTAGTGTGGGAAACATGTTTGTATTGTATCATATCAGTTTACCTACTGAATCATATCATGTACAAATCTATTAGGTTGAGAAAAATTCAGACAATCAAGATATTATTTGAACATTTAGTCCTATTATCCATTGATCATATTTCAATTTGTTTGAGGTTAATAAAACATTTTTTATTACCTTAAATTTGCTCCAGAATATATCCGTGTAAAAATTTCAGAGTTTTTTTTTTAGTTTTTCATTGCAAAGAAATGTAAGCAATCATTATTTTCTGGGAGCGGCTCAATTATGGTAAATGAAGAAGCTGATAATACCTGTATCATGATGGTAACTTCTTTATTACATGAAGGTATAGAGGAGTTTACTTTGATGTAAGGGGCAGATAAGGTAAAGTGTGCTAATACTATGACAATACATACTTGACTGAAAACAGTCCTGTTGCTCCCTGAGACCAGCTTTGTTGCTACACTTTCATATGGGACCCAGATGATTGTGTTCATTGTGAAGATTGCACAAGCAGAATTGAAAGTTAAAATGTGTGGGTGCAGATCTGACCTTATTTGGCCCAGATATGTTTTTCTCCTAAGCTGTTTTCCCTTAAAAGAAGTTTTGCAAAGTCAGTGACTATGGCTCAGCCTACTGAAGGGAGTGATGTTGATAGACAGCTTTAAATATATATTCATGTATACCTAAATATGAGACTTCTGGAGCAAACAAAGCAGTGCTTCTTGTTGTTTACATACAGTACTTTACCCTGCTCCTGATCTACGCCCTAATTAGGGGCCGAGTTGCTGAGCCAGTCTGTTAGGGTGAACTTCACTCTGCTGGGCTACAACCTGGGCTATGGCATAGGCTACACCTTGTTGCCGCTCTTTGCCTACTTTATACGGGGCTGGAGGATGCTGCTGGTTGCGACTGCCATCCCCTGCTCCTTATTCATTCCATTGTGGTGGTAAGTCATTGGCTGATGAATGGTATTGATCAGTAGTCTCTCCCATGTGACATGTTAGTGTTTATGCACATAACCCCCCCATTTAAACTCACTTTTTACTGTTTTAAGCATGCTGTGTCTAATAAGAAAGGCTCCAATACCAAGATTTAATTTATATTTTGTTTGTTTGTTTTTAACCCTTGATTATCTTAGCTAATTACGCCCTAACCAGCTTCTTCTCTGTTGGTTACATTGAGTTTGATTCTGTAATAAAATTACATGCACTTAACAAATTTAGCCATATATTTACAGGCCATATATTTAAAAATAATTAAAAAAATTAAGGTCCCCTTTTTGTAAACACTTAAAACAAATTTATCTAAACCAAAGTTCAGTCATTATCATTTCATGAAAATCTTTCAAATACTTTGCACGCAACTCAATGTTTGACTTGCCTTGGCTGAGGTTTGCAAGCTCATCAAAGGTTCTTGCAAATTAAATCATAAAAATGCACCACTCCCTGTACCTGTTACACTCTAGTCCAAGCTGATCTTAACCAGTTCTCAGTGCTGATAATTATCTGTTGTCATGCAGTTTGTTCCCATTTTAAGTGTGTAATAAAAATGTCACTCTCCTCCCTTTCTGTCATGACTTTTCAAAACCGGATATTGATCTCATTGTAACCCTGTGTGTATATGGTCTTTATATGTTTACATGCTCTGAACTCTCAATTGTATGCAATAATTGTATGCAGTCATTGAAGCCAATGCATTACCAGATAAAAATTTGTCCATTGAGATTTTTCAGTTGTTTAAAATGGCTGTCTGACTTTAACCTTAATGGTGTGCAATGCTGTAATTGTGAAAAGCAAAATTTATTTTCATATTGTCATAAGCCCCCTTCCTCTTTCTCTCTGTTCAGGGTGATTCCTGAGTCTCCACGCTGGCTTTTGCAGAAAGGCCGGGTGGTGGAGGCTGAGCTCGTCATACGTAACGCTGCCAAAATAAACAGGGTTCCTGCTCCTGAGATCATATTTAGGGATGGCCCTTGTTTAGAGCTTATGGTATAAACTCTACCTTTGTAAATCTTCCTGTGGAAGCCATTGTGATCTAATGTAAAATATGTTCCCAACAGTGGTAATAACATGGGAAAGGGTACTGATTACTCAATGAGACGACTTTGTTTTTCTTTTCATATAATTCTAATTCAGAAAAATGAAAGTGAAGAGGAACAGAGGTACACTTATGTGGACCTGATACGCACCCCTAACATGAGGAATATCACAATTTTAGGTGTTTTCATATGGTAATATGCCTTCTTCTCTCTGTTCATAACTTCCCTCAATACATAATACACTTTATTTTATATTTGTTGCAATGCAAGATTGTTTACTCATATGATGTGTTCAACTGGAGAGTTTTGAAAGCTTTCTTTACCACAGCATTAGTTAAATAAGACACAGTGTTTTCAACTTTTGAAGATATCTATTTGAAATTAATACTGTCTTATCATTTTTTTCATTGAAAACTTCATCCTCAGAGATCAGACAGGCTTTTCTCTTTAGTTGTATCAAAAACAATCAATAACTCTGGTGTTTTGGTTTTATATTTCCATAGGCTGTCCATCTCTTTGGTCTACTTTGGTCTCTCACTCAACACTAGTAATCTGAATGGAAATGTCTACCTCAACTGCTTCACTTCAGCTGCCATTGACATTTTGGCATATGTAGTTTCTTGGCTGCTCATCAAAAGGGTGTCTCAACCGAATCTCCTTTTCACCCTGCTGATGTTGTGTGGCACCATGCTCCTGATCATCCAGCTGGTTCCTGAGGGTCTGTACACTCCATGCGTTACAATAACTGAATCTTGAAGCTCTGAAAGGAGACATGATGTAAAATTATAATGTCTTGTCCAATAATCCTGTTTGTTTTTTATCAGACATGCATGCCATGCTCCTGGTGCTGGCCTCGGTGGGAAAGGTGGGCGTGTGTAGTGCCTACTGCCTTACTGCTATGTATTTCACTGAGCTGTTTCCCACTGTGGTCAGGAACATGGGCTTGGGGATCACCGCCACAGCTGCAAAATTAGGCACTGTCATTAGTCCTTTCATGATCTACATGGGCAAGTTTTCAATTTTTAATTATTCTTTATGCTTTTAGATTTTTAGTTGTATTTGTGTGAGCTACTGAAATCAAACTACCTAGACTACTAGAAATTGACAGCGGACAAGAACTGTAGATGACGGTATAGTTTAGTGAACATGCTTAACTTTTAACCAAGACTGCTCAAGGCTTAGGGAATCACATAAATCATTCACATTGGTTTGCAATATAGGGGGTATGAATTTGAACTTGATTATTAAAAACAGTCAGGCAGAGTACCATTTCAAATTTATACAAGAAATGGCATTGGTAAAATCCTAATTTGCCCCTGAATATCGGTTTTGCCAAGTCACAAATTTAACATATTGAGTTTTTAATTACTGTCACAATGTATACAGTAGTTTGAAGACATGGTTGTATTAGACCCACCCTTGCCTCTGCTGCCTGTAAGGTTAAGAATTAATTAAGGATTTTGCTCACATTATATCAGGTACTACAGGGCCAAGCTCATTATGATTAATATTTGTTAATATTTGTTGGCATGCTAGCTCAGTGTTTAGCATGGCTGTCTTACCAACAGGGAATTGTTGGTATCAGTAGTCCCACTGATTTGTACAGTTTCCATCCCACTGTTACCCAAGAGCAAGTTAAATGCAGAGATCAAATTTCATCAAGTTGCATTGACATTATTTGATACTACATGATGCATTACCAGGCAGTGCATTGTGTCTCTGTGTAGTGTCAACAGCTGAGCTTATCCAAATGTGCCTCTGAAAGCCAAATATGTCAAAGCAAGTTGTAATTTTGTCAGTGAGGATCAACACTAAGAGAACAAGATTTTTTTACACCCAAAATACAGAAAACTTTACCAGCAACCCTTAATTCAGATATGGCTGACTTGTTTGCTTGATAAGCATCTGTTTTCAATCATTGGTCCTCTCCTTTCCAGAATAAATATTGTAGACTTTTACCTTGATAGCAATGACAGCTTCTTAGCACTGTTGTTCATTGATTGTTCCAAAATTAATCAGATTCATATGTTTTTTTAAGCAAACATTTGACTTGTCTTTTGATAGTTTTCTTTCCATTACAGGTGCAACACTATTATGTCCTCCTGTGTTTTTTCTACCGTCATATGTCACAATATCCTCTATGAAAATTGTCTATGAAAGTGATGGGAATAAACAGATCAGTGATTATTCTGATTCAAGTATTGCTTGTTCTTTTTTGCAGGCATGTACAACAAGGTCCTGCCATACATTATTTTTGGCACAATCAGCATTATGGCTGCTATTGTTAGCATATTGCTGCCAGACATCAGAAACAGCCAACTTCCTGACCTTATCAGCCAGGTCAAACCCATCAGATGGTATGTAGTTCTCAAAGGAAATATGAATGTGAATAATGATCAATAAAAATAAAGATCACTACTCTTGTGAGTATTAGAAAGCCATTGTTTGAAGAAGAGGCAATGAAATCTTCTGACTTAGGATTGTATGCAACTGTGTCTAGAATTATTCAATCAAACCAGTCTAGAGCTGCATTTTCAGTTTTAAAAATAGTAATGATTTTAAACAAATAACATCTATCAGAAATCTGTTAGCACAAGGGAGCAAAATTGTTTTAGAGTCAATTAATAAAGCTTTATCTCTTCTATCTCTTTGTTTACGATGATGTGCCTTTCAACGGTTCTCTATCTCTGTATCCGTTTAACATTTTT
Source organism: Acanthurus lineatus (assembly GCA_029814665.1). Taxonomy (NCBI): domain Eukaryota; kingdom Metazoa; phylum Chordata; class Actinopteri; order Acanthuriformes; family Acanthuridae; genus Acanthurus; species Acanthurus lineatus. The sequence goes on along the minus strand of JAPZDV010000004.1, from coordinate 9,982,432 downwards.
TTCTCTTTGTATGTAAAAGTTGCTGCACCCCAAAGGAAAAGATTAAGACACATGTGGAGGCTGCAAAGAAAAGAACAAGAGCGCCCTCTCCTGAAAGGAAATCGCACAGCAAAAGTGATCAGAAGACAAAGCCTTGAGAGCAAATGTATTAATGTTTTTGTGAGAGAGAGCCTATGAACTTTTTGGGTCTGTACAGTACAGAATAAACTATGTTCTTTACAGTTATGCCATCTTGATAAGGTTTGTAACAGCTTTTTTGATATAAATATAGGATTGTTTTTTAAGGATTTCTTAATGTTTGGGGATGTGGCAATATAACAGTTTCACTGTTTTTTAAATGCACTAATGGACTTACTTGAATGAAAATAAATTGAAATACATGTCATGAGTGTCTGTTACCATTTGTACAGTTAAAAGAGAGTCAAGTTTTAACCTGTGTATACTAATGAAACAACTATATGATAATGATTAGAATTACTTTGAAATTTGTTTAAATAATGGGTAGTGTAGGATTGCAGGGCTATAAGTTTTGATGTATAATGTGATGCTATTGGACTTGAAAATAAAAAATGTAGATTTTCATTTACTATTTATTCATGTAAGTTTTTACTTAGCACAGTCACTTACAGTCCATATGAAACAGCTGGATTATCTGCTGGTCAAAGCAGACAGCTTCTCATGTCTCCGGACTATAAACAACCAAAAAAGTCTAGGTCTACTGCGTGACAAATGGTTTGGATCAGATGATTAAGTCCAAATTTGTCAGGGATTCACAAAACCACATGCAGGATATGTGATCCTGTGATGCAGAGAGCTTTTATGACAAGATGTTTATTGTTGCTCAGTGCCATTGTTATTTCAGTTAATATTGTGCACTCATGTTGCATGTTCTCACAAAGTTTTTTTGTGTTTGAGTTGTTTAATAAAATTAACACAAATTAATGATCAAAGATATTACTTTACATAGTTTTCACACTGTACATTCTAAGCCCAGGGCCAAAAGCATTCTTAAAACCCTCTTAGCCACTAGCTAATGATAGCCCTGGGCTAAGAATATGCATGTATAAAAAGTCCTTATCATAGCAGCACTGGTCAATCAATGAGGATCTAATTAATGTGTGCACTGTACCTGATGGGAACTTGGCTGACAGGGTACATGCATCTTGCACAGAGAGAAGTAAGTGTTTAGTGAGGCCACACTTGACCGATTGGAAGGACAACTTAATAGCGACCTGGAAAAACAAACATATGGCAGGTTGTTATGGTAAGTTTTAAATAACTTATATGTGAGGAAAGTAGGGTCCTTTACACACCCTGACTATTACAGCTGACTGTCAATATCTGAAGTATCGCGAGATTAATTCGTACACTGGGTAGTGTGCGAGCGCTGCTGGGCCCCTGTGCTGCGCCCGCCCCCACCCCTGCTGCTGATACAGAGACCCGGTGTCTGTCCGCGGCAAACACACACCTGCCATCGGAAGACGGGGCAAGGATAAACTGAGAGACACGACAGCCTCATTAGGCTTTTGTTTGTGGGGAACAGTACTGGAAGCGCTTGTATAGTAAAAAGTCGCTTGCTATCAGCTAGCGTTAAATGTGGTACTATCACGCAACAGTAAGCAGATGAAGTTAGCTAGCTAACGTGAACTGCTGCTAGTGATGGCTCTGGTTTTAAATATATTCTGTTTGCCGTTACGTTGTAGTTAGTTTTATTAAAGGTCACTTATTTCACTTAAGTGTAGTGGCCGTAATGCGAGTTATCGCACTTACCAGTTAGTACCGTTATGTATCTTCAAGTAAAACAACTAATCTGCCAACGTTAACTTAACATTAGCCGACAAGCTAACGTTAGCGTTATGCTGTTCTACTCATTTTAATAACTGGCAGGCTTGTCATTTAGTTTTGAATTAACAAGAGGTCATTTAAGTAGGGTATGAGGCTAAGCCCGTGTAAACTCTTGAACCCGGCACTTATTATTTTACTTACCAAGATTAACTGTTCAATCTGATAACTGACAGAAACATTAAACCAATGAGGAAATGCAACGCTCGGCGCTTGTTAGTCCAGGAAGCAGCTTCAGCTAATCACAAATAACGTTCCTTTATATTATCAGTCATTTCCCTGTCAGAAACCCCGTGTAAAAGGAAAAGCTTATTATTTGTAGCCCGAAGGAAAGTGTTACTAAAGCCCAACTCATAGTTTAACCACAAGTGAGCATGGCTCCAAAAAAGAGACCGGTGCCCTTAAATATTGCTCCTACTGGCGATGTGTTATCCACCTCCACCAACTCTGATGTTGCATCTGAGTAAGTCATCTATTAACCACGTGAATAACCGTATAAACTGTGTAAATATGTTAGTCATTTGTGTCATCTGAAAGCCGCTTTATTCCTGTTCTGAATTAATTTTCATAGGGCCAGTTTAGAAGCACTTAAAAAGATATTGGAAGAGTTGGATCTTGATGAACAACAGAAAAAGAGGTTAGAAGCTTTCCTGACCCAGAAGGCCAAGGTGGGTGAGATGAGAGATGACGACTTCCATCGTATCTGTGAATTGGGTGCAGGGAATGGAGGAGTCGTCAATAAGGAATGCCACAAACCTTCAGGAATAATTATGGCCAGAAAGGTGACTTACAAATAAAACTGTTTCATTAATGTGATTTCACTCTTTGATCCTGCATCAAGTATTCATACCATAAAAGGTGCTTAACATAGCAACGTTCTTTCTGTTCAGCTCATTCATCTCGAAATTAAACCTGCGATTAGAAACCAGATCATCCGAGAGCTTCAGGTGCTGCATGAGTGCAACTCACCCTACATTGTGGGCTTCTATGGAGCATTTTACAGCGATGGAGAGATCAGCATCTGTATGGAACACATGGTGAGAGCATCAGGAGGCCGCTGTCAATGTGTGTGATGACCGACAAAGGTGTCTGGTGGAACTCATCATCTTTTGTACTGTTGTACATTTTTATCTCAAAGTCTGGTGAAGAAAGTATCTTACTAATTTACATACAGCCTTCATAATTTTTTTGCTCACATCAAGAATCAAGACATTGTAAAAACGGGAAAACAGATAGATCTTCCAAGGCCTTTTTATTAGCATACATGTCAATATCCTTTGGTTTATCTTTTCAAGCACACAATATTTGTCTGTCTACTTAGCCAAAAACATCTGGCAAATATTTCAGTGCAAGTTTAAATTGCCTAAAGTGGGATTGGGAAAAAGAAGCTAAGCCAAATTCCTGGTGGTACTCTTGATGGGATAAGAAGCACTATATCAGACATGTTCCTCAAAAACTTTTCTGTTCTTCAGATTGAGAAGCACTGTATTTGTATAGTAAATTCACTTTTGAACATTTGGGAAAATTTCAGTTATGGGAAAGATCTGCTTTTGGCAATTCATGACCTGTTGTATTGTTTGGCATTTTACGTTCTTGTGCAGGATGGTGGATCTCTGGACCAGGTGCTGAAGGAAGCAAAGAGGATTCCTGAAGAGATTCTTGGAAAAGTCAGCATTGCTGTAAGTGTATGGTTATCGTCTGTATTGTAATATAATAATACACCATCTGAATAAATGAAATGTCTGTTAATTCAAGTTTTTCTGTTTATATAAAAATATTTTATCAAGGGTAACCATGTCAGTTGGCTCTCTCATTTTACTAAACTGATCTCAAACAGACCAATCAAATTATAGTAATATAAACTAATTATACATATGCACACTATTATCCAGAAAGGGTTTCATGTGGGTTTCTGGCTGTTGTTTTCACATTAAGGTTATTTACAATTTTTGACTTACATTATTTCTCCTCTGTTCAAAACAGGTATTAAGAGGCCTTGCTTATCTGAGAGAAAAGCACCAAATCATGCATAGAGGTACTTGTTTTTCATGAAGTTAATTACTGATTCTTTTATTTCATAACAGGAAATTTCATCTGATAGGCATAATTGGGTTGTATTTTTTTGACACAACATGTCTATTGACCTGTTTAAAAACATGATCACATGGGTATGAACGGGTTATGGTAATTATGTAAAAATCAAGGCTGTAGTACATTTTGGCTGCATAATGTTGTTAATGGCCATTAAGGTACATTTTTGAGAAAATTTCTTTTTTATGCTCAGACGTAAAACCTTCAAACATATTGGTGAACTCGCGTGGAGAGATCAAACTGTGTGACTTCGGTGTGAGCGGGCAGCTCATAGACTCTATGGCCAATTCCTTTGTTGGAACAAGATCCTATATGTCGGTATGTTTATTGTCTCTATGTTCTGGGGTCAAAAAAATTACCCCACACATTTGCATCCTTTGCATCACACTTCTTTGTTGTAGCTTTTCGTTTGAAACATATCCTCCTAACCTCCATTGTGTTGTGTATCCTCCTAACGGCCATTAAAATGTTAATAATCCTAATTTCAATCAGAGTCTTCTTTAATCGTCATGAATATTCCAAGTCCACTCACTGTTCTAAATCTAAATATTTGTTTGTATGGTTTGTTTACTCTGACGTGTGTTGTTTTTTTCTCACTGTGCAGCCTGAGAGATTGCAGGGAACCCACTATTCTGTGCAGTCAGATGTGTGGAGTATGGGGTTGTCCCTTGTAGAGATGTCAATAGGACGCTTCCCCATTCCTCCCCCAGATGCTAAAGAACTTGAGGCCATATTTGGACGTCCCATCTTGGATGGCAGCGAGAGAGAGACACATAGCACTTCACCTAGACCCAGACCACCAGGTAGACCTGTTAGCGGTGAGCAATGCACAGTTTTACAGTTTGTTAGATAGCTATTTTAAACTATAATTGGGTACTTTCATTCAGGTGCAGGTGACAGAATGAGAAATAATGCAGCCTGGTGTAAGCCAACTGCACACCAAGGAAAACCCACCCGGCCAATCTGTGATATCTGAATTCTACGGGGGAGAGTTTAGTGTTTGTGATTTAAGCTTACTCTGAGTTCTAATTTGCTTCTGTTGTAAAGACAGTTTTTGTTCCATTTTTATGTTTTGTATCATAATTTTCTGTTGTTAGGAAACTAAAAAACTTAGCACTGGAACCAAATTCATGTATTCGATCTTCCATGTGCTTGATCAGTTTGATGGTTGGAATTCTGTTGCAGGTCTTCAGTGTAATTTTTGATCATAAGATGAGTGATTTTACTTAGCAGTCCAACACATTAACCTTGGCTCCTTTTTTAGGTCACGGTCCTGCAATGGCCATCTTTGAACTACTAGACTACATTGTTAATGAGGTAAAAACCTAAGAAGTTGTTCCCTCTCTACTGGTGTTGATATGAATAAGTTCTCATTCAACTGTCTTCCTTTATTTCAGCCCCCTCCTAAACTACCACATGGTGTCTTCACTTCTGATTTCCAGGACTTTGTTACAAAGTGGTGAGAATTATTTTATCCTTAAAAACTTCTATCAGTTGTTGCTCTTACACACACATACACACACACACACACACTGCTTTTTTGCTTATTTACCCGACTTTCAGAAGTTATCATAAATATTTGATCTAATATTTTGTGACCAAATGGATGGATCAAAAAGCTTTCTATGATTCTACTTTCTTCTGTCTTTTTCAGTCTCATCAAAAATCCAGCAGACAGAGCTGATTTGAAAATGTTGATGGTGAGTGTCCCCAGTTACACTATATTCTACATTTGATTTTTTCACAATTAAACTAACTGATGCTAGATTTAATATCGGTTAAATTTTGTGAAGCGTCACAGTTGTGCAAACTGAAAGGTTGGAGTCAATGGCAAAAAACTCTGTTTCTTTGAATGAGTTTTTCAGTGACAGTTTTGCATTTGTATGTTTTTTTTCTTTTCTTTTAATTTACTTGTTTGTTTGTTTCAGAGCCATACGTTTATTAAGCGGTCTGAGGCGGAGGAGGTAGACTTTGCTGGTTGGCTTTGTAAAACCATGGGGCTGAACCAACCTAGAACTCCCACACACACTTCAGACTAAACACACGCACTGCAGACTGAACACACACTCTTGACATACTCCCACACACACAGTATGTACGTGTAAAAACATGGAGAAGCTGCTGCTTAATTATGCACACCTTGTTTGCAACATCCTCCCTCAGGTGAACCTCTGAAGGCTCCATCTTTCAAAGGAACTCTGCTGCTATGTAAGCCTGATGATAACATGCCAGGAAAGATACTAAATGTACAGTTTGCATTTTCTGTGGAAAGCCAGAACACAGGGTTTCCTTGTAAATGGTTAACAACACAATTTCTTGAAATGTTTTTGGCATTGCAGAGGACATCCATCACAGCAATAGTTTTTGTTAAGTTCAATTCAATTTTGGGCCATTAAATCATTTGCGACCAACCCACAGCTGCTAGATTGGAATCCTGTTACAAATGCTACACTTTACATCAAAATTTTTCACTGTTATTACACCCATGCCGAGTGTTCAGTGCTGCTGCACTATTTTTCCACTGCTTGTCTAGAACATGCCAATAGGCTTTTTTTCATCCTCACTCACCCTCCTGCAGTCATGCAGACTGTTCATACTGTATCAAAACCATAAAGATATCCCTCATAAGTGAATTAAAATTCAAATTATGGCTGTGTTGTTTTATGAAATGCTTATTTTTGAGTACTGCTCTTCAGTTTTGTTGTCTAAATCCCCAAAAACACTTCAGAGGTATACAGTGAGTGTGTCAGTCTCACTTATTACAATTATGATTAAACATCTGTACATTTGTACAGGCATAAATATATATGAATATGTTTTATATGTGTTATGCAAGCACATAAAAAATGGTAAAAATGCATTTTACAGAACAAGTCAGGTTATGTGTGTGTGTGTCTTTGCAAGAGAAAATTGAGAGTTTTGTTTTTTTCTTTGCATTTGTTGACATTACTGATTTCTACAAATGCTGAGATTTGTCAAGACAAAGCACAAAATCAAAAATGTTTAATCATGCCCCTCATGTCAAAGCCAAAAGTTTTTGTTAAAATTACAAACTTAAATGCTCCCTTTGTATGTTTGAGGTGTTTTTTAAAGCAGTATCCACAGCTTGCTCTAGTACAGTTAGCTACACTGGGCCAAAAGCTTTGTCTGGAAATACTAGAAATTCATCCCTAACAGCACCTGCTGTAGCAAGGCTGCTTTTATCTCTTGAGCAAGCTGCATTGCAACTCACTGAGCATCTCAGTGAAAACAAATGGTTTTTTTCTTTGTATTCACAACCATGTAAACAGGACATGGATTTGCCATTGAAGTGCATCCTGTGTTGTGGCAGGATTCAGGCATTTTGCTCCCTTGTTTTTTTTTTTTTTATGTACTTCCTCCTGTAATGGTTTAGAGATATAGATGTATTAATGGTAAAATCATGAAAGGCTTTGTCTCCATAAAGTTATGATTGTCAATAAATGGTATCTATTGTAATCTGTGAACATGATGTCTTCATTTGCCAGAATTTCACTTCACTGTCTTACACTCATTTCACCAGAAGGGGGAAGCAAAGAAGGTGTAATGCATGAAGGACTACTGGCACATTTACCAACTAAAGCATTCTATCAAACATAAACATCAAATTATACTTGGCATTGTTTGTGGGGTTTATTTGTATACATTGCAACTTAACTCATGCCTGTACTGAGTGAAAGCAAGAGCAGGATAGTGAAATGCATGAGTCCATTCAAATTAGAAGCACAATGATTCTTCTGTTTGGCTCATGTGTGGAGTGATAATGAAATGTCCTCCCTTCAATGTCTGTCAACTTCAGGCTGAAAGTGTGAGGCCTTGAGCTCAGAGAAAGATGTAGTGTTGCCGCATGTGGGAAGGCTAAATCTGAGCAATGTTGATGGGAGGGGGGGACTACTGCAGCAGTAAAACAGCAGAGTCTGCAGTCATTAATATGCAAATATGCAAATGAGGGGGTAATTAAGATTGGGCGTTTGTAAGTGGATCTTTGATTGCTAATGAATTCAAAACTGCAAAAAAGGGGGAGTGGATGATGAGCAGAAAATTAAGAAAAAGAACAGGATGGCATTGTGCTTTTAGTTGCAAAAAATAGTTAGAGTGACTGACTGGTGTGTAGAATGCAAAAGCTGTATTGAGAAGAGACTCAACAGAAGAAATAATCAGCATCGCTGCTTTTAGACCAGCATAAAAAAAAGATCGCAATACCCATACAAAACCGATAAAAACTATCAATTAGTATATAGAATTAGTATATAAAATTTTGTTTTAAGCACCAACAAAAGCATGAAATTCTGTAAAAGGGAATATAAGTTTCTGGCACGAAAACCATACACACTGTCACTGAGCATCCAGCATTGCAAGCTAGTGCCACTGCAGGAAGGTACAGAGATTTCTGCTCATTAAGGTTGATGTGGCTGACCCCTGTTGAGAGAAATGCTCAGGTATCTTGGCAGGGGAGGTGTGTGTGTTTGTGCGTTGGCAGCATGCTGTGCATCACAAACTCTGTTATTTTCATATTTTTGTCAACCGGGGGGCCTACAGTTCACACACGAGCACACACCACTGTTATTGCTGTTTCAGTGGTCCCTTGACACTTGTACATCTTCCTCCCTGGCATGTGAAATGAGGATATGTATACAAGGAATTAAAACAAATTAAATGTTGTGAAGAATGGGGGAAAACAGCTGTTCTTGTCAACCTTAAGGCATAATGACTTTCTCACAATGATGCAGTATATTTCACAGGGCTGAACACTGACTCCAGCAATGTCACTGCCTTTGAAACTCGATCAAAAATAAACTGAAAAGACTGAGTCTTGTTTGGAATTACCTAGAATTTAAAGGCACACAACTGTATTCTTAACTAAGTCCAAGTAGCAGTCTGATATTTACATTGAGCTTGTAAAAAAGTGCTTTTACATTTGTTCTAAGTATAAACAAACTAATAAACTAATATCTTTGGAACTGGTTGTCAACAGCTGACCTGGCCCTGCTCTGTTTAGTGTGTGATGAGTGGTGGAGATCATGAGTGTGTTTTTGTGTGAGAGAAGGGGCTGTATTTTTCACAGGAAACAGGAAACCAGAAGTCATAACAGGATGCCCCAGGTTTTTATACTGTACCTGATGCGTGGGTGGCTGCATGGGGGTAACCCATTTACAAAGCAATAGTGCTGTTTTAGAAGAAGAAGAGAGAGCCCAGGAAAGCGTGGGTGGTGAGGAGGGTACACACTCGGGGGTTAGGAAAATGTAGTTCCATTCTAAATATAGATTTTTTTGTGTCTTGCACCTACCATACAATCTTTTTTTTTTCCTCTGTACCATTTGTCCTACTTTTTAAAAGGCAACAAACCAAACATTGTTTGATGTCTTCTGTGGAGCTGTGATATGATCACTTCCATTGCAAATACATGCGCCTTCCTTCCTCAGGTGTACTGTTGGAGCTTCATGAGTGAATCTGTGACATGAGACCAGTTTTGTCATAATGAGGTTGATCTGCTTACCCTGTTGCAAAAATGTAGCAATGGGTTCTATCCTTCCCACTTTGCATGAGAACTGTATCTGTCTTTAACATTATAGTTCCACCATGCACTGCCTTGGTACTTTTTTATATTTATTTAGTTATAACAGGATCACATGATTACCAGGCTTTAGTCCCATTGTTAATGGCATGCAGGTTTGTGCTTCAGTTGCATGTGTGCAGTGCATGCTGAGCATGTGTGTGTGTGTGTGTGTGTGTGTGTATGTGTGTGTGTGTGTGTGTGTGTGTGTGTGTGTGTGTGTGTGTGTGTGT
>JAPZDV010000004.1:9941533-9971619 GCA_029814665.1 Acanthurus lineatus | reverse complement strand
GACCATACATTTAGACAACACAGCAACCAACAATCAACCTTGAGAAACTTTCTTACAATTTTGTCCATGTTTGGCATAACTCAGCATGGTGACCGGACTCCCATCTCTTTATCTCTTTCTCTCGCACGCGCACACACGGCCACTTTTGTAGCACAGGGAGAGCAAAAGTAAAGTGCAAGCAACCCGATGGCAACATAGGACTGCCCTTTAGGTTGATACAGATGCATATTTGGCCGCTCCACATGCCAATCAAATTTTCGCCGTATCCCATTGGTCCCCCCTCTGTTATTATCATTCCATCCTCTACTGGTGTAGTCCGCTGCGCTTTCCGCCATCCTCATCCGCCAGTCGACATAGTTCCCCACGAATCGGTACTACGACCGTCTCGTTTACAATCACAACGCGTTGACATTTGCAGTGTTTAAGGTAATCGTCGATACAAAGGCTGTTGAAGCCTGCTTCATTTGGACATTTCGTTTCGGTTTTGATCGGAACACCGTTTACGTTTCAGCGTCAATGTCCTCCCGTAGGTTGTGCTGCGGAGTGATCTTCTAGTGAACCTACAATGTGGAGGTTGTTAAAATGTCTACTTGGAAAATGAAATGGTTACAATTTCTCTAACAATTAGGTAACGGGGTAAGACGAGAGTTATGGTTTGCGTTAGAGACGTCTTTTTACTTTCGTGACGAAGATAACAACGAAACGAGGCGGCGGAGGAGTGGTTCATATTGTCTTTCCTCATTTTTCATCAAGCCCACAATCCGGACCACGGGGGAAGGATCCTATCCCTAACTTTGTTTTTCTCTCTACTCCAACCGTTGTTCTTACCCTGTTGGATGCCACACAACTGAATCCAGGTAAATACGTGTGTTAATACACCTTCGTAGCACGCATATGCATGCCAAACAGAAGTTGTCTGCCACGTTGTTACTGGAGTAATGATCAAGTTTTAAGCGCATCGTTCAAGTTCTACCGACTGCCACAACCGGGAAAAGCGGGGTCTCGGATTTTCGTCCCTTCGGCCTGAGCTCGTCCGTGTTAACGTTACTTCTGAGTACCACTAGGTTAGTTAATGAGTAGTGGAAAAGACCTCTTTGTTTACTTCAATAGGCTATAACGTTACCCCACATTAGCATATTACTAGACGGACTTAGCTCCCCTCGGAATTTTTTCTGTCTGTAGTACAAGTATGTAGGTATTGTAGGTACAAACGCAGGAACGTTAGCCTTGAAACGTTAGAGAGCCCTTATTGATTCGGTTTAGCTAAGTTTGATTATAACATCCCTGGTTGTGGCTAACAATGCAATCTCTTCCACATGTTATTAAGATGTTATAGTTTCGCTAATGCTGCTTAGGTCACTGCACTAATGCGTTTACACCTCAAAACTGTAATAAAAAGAATATTCTCGTTAAATGTATAACCCTGGGGTATTATTTTTACCCCCCTCCACCTCTAACAACAACACTACACCACTATAACAAGCTACGAGAATACATCTAAAGCCGTATATAGTGCATCCATCGTGTAATTAATGCATCTTCAACGATTATTTTTTTAGAATTTTTGACCCTTTTTCTTATTTTCTTGCATTTCGATGACTAAACTGTAACTTTGGTGGCCCGAGCCTTTGTGTTCATCAGTGTCCCATTCTCCTGCTCGACGTGAGGGCAGGCAACAGGTTTTCAGGTCCTTTTAAACGTCCCGCTGGGTTTTAAGCTACAGATGAGCCCTGAAAACACTGACTTTTGACTAAGAAAAGTCTCCTAATTGACGCCAGGTATGAGATGTTTTGTGGCTTTTTTCTGCCGTAAAACTTTTCTCCAAATGGTCAGGCCGGAGGTGGGGGTGCTGAAGACAAGCATATGCAACTTCCATTTGTTAGGAGGGGCTAAAACACTTATCCCCCATTTTGACCTCAGCTCAATGAGAGTCTGAAATTACTAGATAAGGTAGTGTCAGAATATTTTGACGTAAGCTTATGTAACAACATTTTTCATAAGTCGTAATTTTATTATTGTGTGATTATTACTCTTTGTACCACTATTTAAGTTTCCCTTTTTTTGTTAGACTTGATCTGGTGACTGCATCCTTTCATAGTCTAAGAATCAGATACAATTCTTTTGTTTTAAGAGTTTTCTCTGTATACGTTGTTTTAAGTGTTGTCTTTGTCACAGTTTAGCTTGATTGCAAACAGAGTAGTGAGATCACTTACAATATTACTTGGAGGATCATTGGTAAAACTAGGACCCATGTAATACATTCAGTATTAGTCAAACAATTAGACAGGCTCTAGTGTGATGTATAGTTCTTTTATAATTGGACTACTTAAATAACTGTATCAAATTGTCTTTTCCTGTCTGTAGTGTATTATTTTTGACTTGAAGCGAATCTTCAGAAATGCCCTGAAAATGATATGTAAGTGTTAAGAGTGCAACAATCTAAGTTACTTTTACAAATGCACTTAAGGTCATGGAAAAACCTCAGACCCTTTCAATTTGTGTTGTATGGTTGTTTACTTGAACCAAAAACCAAAAACTTGAATAAATATTCCATAATCTAATAGATTGTATCAGTTTGAAGCAGTTCATAGAGGTTGGCTTTTGATGACAGAAATAGTAATAGTGTCATTAATTAAATATCTCTTTTACTTACTTTACATTAGTGTTGGTGACAGAGCTCTGCACTCATTGTTTCCATTTGGCCACACAGTTTTGGAATGTTTTGCTTTTGACGGTAAATTTAATTTTGAAGTCTTAACAAGATGGACTAGCAATACAGATCATATTGGTGGTATTTAGAATAAATAGATTACCTTGTATCAACGTTAGCTGATGATTGGTAAGACATTCAGACATAACAACGCATTTCTAACTTCATTTGAATTGAGGCACAGCCACCACAAGTAAACCATCAACAACACTAAACTGAAAGACATTTAATTGAGAATCCATTTGACGGCATCACATACTCTGAATTAATCAACACCTCTGACTATGGACAAAATCATTACTTCATGAATTACCTAGTTACCTAGCTAGTTTTGACTACAGTTCTTTTGTATGACAAAGTGTCCACCCTGTCTTGTCCAACACATGTAAAAATTATAGTTAATTAGATGTTTGACAAGCATTGGCTACACTTGCCTTGAAAAAGGCTGGTCATACAGTACATTGCCTTTTTTTGAGCGTTTTTTTTTTATTATTTTTTTTTTGTTTTTGTTTTTCAAGGAGTTATCAGAGCACATTGGTTTATGAGGTAGAGGAAGCTACTGAATCCAGGGCTTGGCAAACAAGTGCAATGTGGCCTGTGGCTTAGCCATGGTCACCCATGTAAGATGTGGGCTATTAGTGTAATTCTTAGCACAGGCTGGATTTTTCATTATGTGGTAAAATCTCTGATGGTCGAGCAAGAAAGTGCTATGCTATTAGAGTAGCACTTCTATTTTGCAACATTTGCATCAACTATTCAGGTGTAAGGGCATCATTGGTAGAAAGATTACCAGCTTCCAGGTTATGCCAGGCTTTCCATTCAATAAATTGATCATATTGAGCAAAGTGAATGTTTATCCATTATTACCCAAATGATGACTTTGTGTTTAATGCTGGTTTAAATCAATTAATATGACATTGTGATGCAGGTCTAGACATTGTCTAAAATAATGTCTATAAAATATTATAATAATATTAATTAGAATATTACAATTAATATATTAATTTTCCCTTTTTAACACAAAGTTTTTCTTTCAGTCTTTGTCATACACTTGCAATTTTTGTCTTCATTCATCATTTGGTTGTGACAGTGTTACCAGCTTTAATGTTAAGATATAAGGACACAAAATCTTTCCAAAACACAGCTTTACAGAAGAGGAGACCAAAACACAGGCACTCCGACAGGTTTACTTTATTCACTAGTTTGACTTTATTATCAAAAACAACTTTTCATTAAAGACGGACAACTCAAATGTCAAGTTGCTCACACTATTATATAACTGCACCTGCAACATAAACATAGTAGGCCAAGTTTAAACCATGAATCAGTTCTAGTACATCCACAGGATGTTTTGAGTGGACAGTTTGGAATATAATTTCAATGTTAGTCTTTACTTTAATTTCCAGAGAAAGTGGTTTAAATAATGTGGTTGGTGGTTTAGATTAAACGTTAAACTAGACTTGTTTAAAACCTGTCTGATTGCTTGTGTGGTTGCCTCATGTTAACATAGATGTTTCTCCTGAAATCTTAACTGGTGGATAAGATGTCATAACCAATAACAGTAACGCAAAACCAAACAATAGAAATAAGTTCTAATTATAAAGGTTAAAATTCAAATGCCACCTTTAATGGCTACGGCCAAGTTCATCAGTTTCTTACTCTGTAAGGGGGCTGTTTTTACTGAGTGAAAGAAACAATGAGTAAAACACTGTGTTATAAAACCACCATTTCATTCTGAACCCATGTCAATATCCCTTCATTTTGATTATATTTTCTAGAAAGCGCCAGTAGCCATTATGGGTGTCAATCACAGTGTAACTCAAGATACAAAGCTATCACAATATGTTGCCCATATTACAGATGGTATCAAGATACAGCGATTCTTAATTTTGCAATATATTGCAAAACACTAATCTACAATACAGCACAATGTCAGTGCAACTGCGGAGGAAAAAATACAAATAGCAGAAATATTAGGGTATATGTCTTGAAGTTGTGACTCTGGTAAGTTAAATTGGCAGGAAAATCCATTTCAAGCGCCTCTGTGTTTTTTAATAAAAAACAGTCAGTATAAATAATTGGCTCTAGACTGAAGTATCAATTAATGTCTCTTGAGGAAGTAAATGATGTATTCCTGGTGAGAATAGTAGTCTATCTTTGACAAAATACATTGATATTCTCCTTACTTTCACTTGTAGTCACTTGCTGAGACTGAAAGGGCCAAGTAAATATAGCAGCAGAGAATGGCTGCAGTGGAAACCGACAAGGAGCTCAATGACTTGCTGGATTTTAGCGCGGTAAGATCTCCCTCAAATTTGTTTTGTTTTTAAATTTGTTAAGTATGCATCCCATCCCAAAATCAGGACATCCATGAATTGGTCAGTTGGATAGAGTTGAAAAGAATAAGGGGTGTTTCTTTTCACCCACCTATTTTTCAAGACTGTTGTGTCACATTTACTTTAGCAGTTGCTTAGTCAAACCTAGCTTCTAAATTTTGTAGCTTAATAGATGTAGATTTTCTCATGCCAATATTAGGATAGTATGCATATTTTTAAAATTAAATTACAACCTGATAATAATTATTACACAAGAAGAATGAAACACATCAAAGTCATAGATTGACTTGCACTTGTGTTTACAGTTTCATTTCTCTCATTTCAGATGTTTGAACCTCCAGTTTCAAATGGAAAGAACCGACCAACTACTCTCGCTAGCAGTCAGTTTGGAGGTTCAGGTAAGACAAAGGCAAAGATTTTCCTTTTTATATCTGATTTGTCTCTCTACATGTCTGTTCCTTTGCCTCTAAAAAAATATAGAGGATCTGATTATCTTTAGTTCAGTTTCTCTCTTTCTTCCTCTCACCTGACGCCGGTGTTGAAATGTCCATATTGTTGTGTAATGCTCCCTAGTGCATCCTCTAACAGTAAATCATAGCAGTAATGGACTGTTATAGCTTCTTTTATCTCATCTTTTTGTTTCTTCACTCTTGTTTGTTCATTTTGATTTGAATGATAATAGAAAATGAAGCAGTTTTTGCTCAACATTTCCATTTTCTACAAGGAACCTCAGGAAAATGACCAGGTTATTTCATGCTATGCAGATCAGTGGCATCTCCTCTGCACATCCTCACCCTCACCTTGCAGGTGTCCCTTCCCTCACCTTCTCAGCTGTTGCAATTCAATCACTTAAGGACAAAGGCAGAGGGTGGGGGCTTATGGGAATTGCCAATTTAATCTCCTTTTTCACATATGACAAAGTGTATTCCCTTGTCCTGCTGTTGGGCTCAATACTTTTTACCTTTGCATAACTCATTTTCACCATCTAAAAACATTACAAACTTTACAGTCAGTTGCATGACGCTAACAATGAACAAACAACCTTAGAGATACTCAAGTTCAGACTGTTTGCTTTGTTTTTTTTTCTAGTGTTTCTGGGCCCTTTTGTATAATTTTCATGCACAGAAAAGTATTGAGCTTTTTAAACATTTTAGCTTCTCTATATTCTTGCCCTGCATGAACCTTTTTCTGTTCCTCTCGTATATCTAGAAGTGCAGTAGGTCTTTCAGCTGGCAATAGAAATGAAACAGGATATTGAAGCTAAGATGAAAGACAAGGCAAGTGGTGGCAGGGTGGAGTATAGGGGGCTCCATTTCTTCTATTCACTTGAGGAACACATACATTTTGTCACAGCAAGGTGTGTGCTTACAAAAGAGACATGTTGATGTTATCAATTCAATGGCTGCTCATGGCTTTGTCTTTCAACCTTGAAATTATACTCCCCCAAAATCTGTTCCTTTAGTATCAAATACTTGGCCTTGCTGGCTGTAAAATGTTGTAGTAGGGGTCTTAATAAGGGACAACTATTGTGGTCCCCTTTAATTTATGCTCTTTAGGATGATTCTCCATAGTCATCCATAGATCTGTGTATCAGTACCAGGACATTTAGCATTATTTTGGCAAAACAATAATTGTTTGGAACATGTTCCACAAGTGGATGGAAAATAGCAAAGTAGATTGTAATGCAGGTACAGGTTTCAATTGTGATTTCATTTTTTTTAACATATCTAGGAAATATATTCAACTTAGTTCTTACCACAGCATCATCATCTAGGAAAGAGCTAGGAAGCAGTTTGCTTAGCTCAGCATCAACACTGGAAGCTGGGGGGAATGGCTGGCCTGGCTCTTAAAAAATATCAATAATACTCTTGCTAACATCTGTAAAGCTTACTAAGTACCAAGTTTTAGCTCTTTGTTTAATCTGTATACAAACAGAAATGTAAAACCATCAATTTAGATTTTTGAAGAAGTATGTGCTGTAGCCATTTCTAGGTGATCAGCTGCCATATATGACTATATGACATGTATGTTACTTTCCAAAGTCTCATTATCGTTTGGTTTCATCAAGAGACCTACAAGTATACTGAAACCTGTGTTGGCCGTCCATATCTGGAAATCCATGCGGTAGTCAGAGGGGCTGCGCAGAAGTGCTGGCCAGATTTCATTTTCATGTTGTGTTCACATATCTGTGTGTGTACAAATGTTCTCATCTTACACTAAGAAACAAAGAGCATTTTCCAAAATGTTAAAATTTTCCAGCAAATTTTGTCTAAGATACTTTGACAGTGGGTTACATTCAGAGCAGTCACGCAGCACATGTGGCTATAAGCATTAATTTCAGATCAAAAGGCACCTCTGCCACGATTCATGTCTGTCTATAAGTAGTAAAGTTGGTCATGAAAAATTTTCTGTTTCTCTGGTTACCTAAAGCTGCACATATTTAGTTTCAAGAACCTGACTTTGTTTAAGGGTATTGCCATGTGTTTTTTTCTTATAGAGTCAGTTAAAGGCCTTTTTCCCAGTATGGTTAAGATTTGGGATATGTGGATATTTAACATGTGTGGCTATGGGGAACCTCCCTTTTAGAGCCTTCAGAAATGATAATATCTGGGCTCTTTGGTGTTACAGTCTGTGCCTGTTCAAGCCCTTTTGCTAGTCAGTTAAAGTCATCTTCTGTGCACTTTCATTTTTTTCATTCTGGAAACTGAGAATCCTATAAAGTATTTTTAAGGTCGGTAAGGACTAAAATGCAGAAGGGGAAGAGTTTCAAATTTGCATGAACTGTTCCATTTTCAATCAGATGTGTTAGAGAATCACAGAAATCTCACTAGCAGATCTGCTGCTAAAACTGTTGATCCTGATACATATTGGTATTTGAAATGTATTTAATTTAACTTGATGCCAGAACAAGAGCATTCAGAGCTGTATTTGATAGTGGGTTAAAACACACTTGTGCTTGAGAAGTCTCTGGTGACTCACAGGTTAAAAGAGTCAGACCCGTGTTATTGTACATTGTTCAGTATTTCATTAACAGTGTTCACTCTCTGGGGATTTGATCTGACCTCATGCTTTGTGTCTGTGTGACTCACTTTGCCAAGGGAAGGAAGAAGGTGTGTAGACAAAACGTCAGGCTCAGTTAAAGGTGCCTGGGGCAACGTGCCTGTAAAAACTAAGACATGTCTGCAAGTTTAGTCAATGTATGTGCTGGAGTTTTGCTCATGAAGCCTATGACTCAGGCTGGCTGTCTGTTCCCAGTATCTCTTCCTGTGTAATTATAGACTAGCCATGCTTAAAGGGGCGTTGCATGCTGGGAGGAGAAGTGCATTGGGGTTCACCAGAGAATTTGTCTGATGTTACTCACCCTTTTCTTCATTTTTCTCTTTCCAGTCCTGGTAGTCTGAATAGTGCAGTACTCATGTTTTCCTTGTTATTTTGGCAAGTCTCGTAGCTGCTAATGGAAATCGTCTCGTAAAGTTGACACGGGATTTAGTATAATTTATGCATTTAGAATTTGAGTAAGGTTTACAGGTGGGTTTTGCAAGTTTATCTGTTTTTTGTAGAAATCTTATCTATACATGCTAACGACCCTTGCTGCAACAGAGGTGTGTTCTGTTGTCTCTGTTTAGTGCTCCCAGTTTCTCCCCAAAAATGTGAATCTCCACACCTGCCCACAGGCCAGAGGGGCAGAGGCAAAAACTCTCAACTGTGTGAATAAGAGCAAAGAGTAATGTGGTGGAAGAAAAACCAACACATGTCAAACTGGAGACACTTAAAAAGAAAACCAATGAATAGAAAAAAATAATTCTGACTTAAGAAAACCCTGCTGGAGATCGTGGTAAAGAATAAACACGCTTACCCCACTCAGATTCTTACAAAAACATTGTGCTTGCATACAACATTGTTTTAAACATGTGTTTTGTGGTTGAAACACATGACGGTGATGAATCAGTAATGCATTCATAGGAGGTATTGTATTTGGGATAAGAAGCAGTTGTGTACTGTCCTTTTTGTGTTTTTATTTCAATATCCTAAAAACTAAAGACAGATATGTTAAACATCTTGCTTTTGTCAGAACATATGCAGGTATTTAATCAATGAGTCTTGCATGAAGGCGTTTCTTTTGTGCTACATGGGCAAACTAAATTTAAAAACTGGTCACATTTATCTTGAAAATTGAGGATGACTGTTAAAAGCATTTACTTTACAAGTAGAGTGAGGAGACATATTAATCCTAACACAACAAACATCACACAAGCAAGGCTCAAGAGAGCAACTCAAAGTCAGGTTTGAATTGAAAAGATAAAACCAGGCATGTGCAGTTTTTCTTGACAACTTTGATAAGATACATTAATTGAGCAGAACAAGTGACCTGTGCTATTTCCATACATGCCCTCACATGTATCCTCAGCAGGCATTTAACTGGCCCATCAAACAGATGTGTGGTTAGCTGAAAGTGCCGCCACTCAACCAATTCTTACAAGATGTGAAAGTCCCCGAGCAACATAGCTGGTAAATGGGCAATGCTGATGTGGTATTTCAGTGTACCTGAAATGTATTGTTTATTTAGGTCAGACGCTCACTCAGACAAGGTAACCAGGTAAGGTTGATATGTAATATATAGTTGTGTAAATGATTAAGTTATGTCCAGATAATTGGGATCAGTTATGTTTATAGGTGTTTAAAGTCATGTTAAGTTTTCGGTGAGGAGATTAGTTGTAAAACTCATGTTACATGCTTGTGCAGCTCAATTCTTTGTGTGATTCTAAATGTTTGAAATTAAGAACTTTTGTGGTGTTTCTGTTTGAGATAGCTGAAATTTGCAAGTCAGCACTTTTTGGGAAAATGGACAACACTGGTGCCTGTAATGAGAGCTGTACAGCTCATCTCCTTCTACTTTAGGCAACAAGCTTATCAATAACCCCTCATCTATCATTTACTATATAAAGATGGCCAACATTACAGCACCCAAAACTGAAGCCAAAACATCTCCATCACTGGCTGGCGTGTGGTTACAGCTTAAGTCATATATTCTACCTCCTTTGTGTTAGCAGATGGGACATTGGTCATACTAAAAAACCCAAAGTACAAATACATTGTCCCCAAAGGTGGTTTCTGTCATTTTAAATAATTCATATTACTATAGTATAAGTTTAATTGTTCATTTTTCTTACTAATGTAGTGTCATGACAAACAGCTAACTCTAAACTGTGACTGAGTTGGGTGGGTGTATTGGCAAGACTTAAATACTGCGACTCCATCGGCTGATGACTGCACAGACTCTGGCTCCAAATGAGGTCACCAGTGCAAGATCACAGTGCTTTTATCAGGGATATTATGGCTAAATTTTTGTACAGTGAGAGGAAGTGGAGACAAGCCGTTTTCTTAATTTACCGTCATTGGCATATGCATGTTTGTTATTTGTTTTCCTTTTGTGATTGAAAACCACAATAGTGAGTGTGTGGTGGGACTTTATAATTGTTCCAATGAATTCATAATGATACACATTACAGTGACCAGAAAAATGGAAACCCCCATTATATCATAGCATTGTTTTGTAGTGTTTAACTTCATCTAGTAGAGTTTTTAGGATTCATAGGAAGCAGTTTCAAAGCAGCTTAGTTTTGTCGATGTGCTTACCAACAGATCAATTATTGCAGAGAGTGTAAATTATTCTTCAATGCCTCTTAGCTCATATTATGCCAACTCCCCCATGTCTTAGACATTTGTCTCATAATCCATACCTTCAGGTGTGAATACTGTCATTAATATTCAGTCCATTGATTTCATTAGATTTGTTCCTTACTTCCAACACAACACCTGTTTACCCCACACTTTAATGCAAATGTGGTTATGGAGTTAGTTTTCTGAAAGTGCTGTATACATCCTGCTACTCATGAATGAATGGTGAAAGTTCCTATTTCTTTTTCTTACAATCTTCAGTCCTGCAAAAGGGGGGAAAAATACCACATGTTTGTGTATCGCTAATTAGTTCTCAGTTTCTTTTTTTCGTACTGTTCTGATATGCTACATGGTTTTGAATGCATTGCAATTATGAAGGTGTATGCTAGATGAAATGTGACCACTTTCTTGCTGTAGCCCTTGAAATTAAAGCCTGTTCTTCTTGTCTGTAAACTTTTATTTTATGTGGCAGTATTGTTTGAAAGAGTAGCTGGTCTGAAGCTTGTGATACTGATGACTTACAGTGAAAACGAGCGGTTCATGCATTTTCTTTATCGTCTTTGATTGACGTGAAAAGTGACAGTCAGCCATAGAGAGGGGACAAGACATTGTTTCCTTCATCTCTTATTCTGCTGGTGTCGTGCGTATAGATCACAGTTGTCACGGCAATCTAGCAGCTCTCAGCGCTGTGGACCCATCATTCTGTTCTACTGCTGATCCTGTCATGATTCTCGCCCGCCTCTACCCCCCCTCGCCTCTCCCTTCTCCGCTTTTTAATTAGACAACAAAACAAAAATATGAATATTCATAGAGCCAAGCTTCATTAATATGCACAATTATGCAAATCAGTACACAATTAAGCTTCAGCTTTCCCCCAGAGATGCTGTGTTGCAGTACGAGAAGAGATTGAGAGAAAGGGGACGGGCAAGAATTTCTGCTTCACCAATCTTTAAAATCACTCCTTTCAAGCATATTCACCTTTCTGAAAGCCAGTGTGCTCTGGCCTTGGATAACATATCTAAACTACGGAAGATGTAGACCTTGTGTCTGTGCTAAGGTGAAGGTGTAGGCCAAATGTAAGAGAATGAATGGTGGGTGAATGACTGTTGAAATTGAGAATGTAAAGTAATCGAGTAGGAGAATGAGGAATGTCGAGGATGAGTCTGGGAGCCTCATACTGGGTGTTAATTATTCAAACTTCCTACAGCTCATATCCTTGCTTGGTGACAGCGCTGTCACTATGATGTGTCTGTGTGAGCTGTGAAGTAAAGCTCTTCAATTGAGGTTACGTCGAACAGCCTGAAAAACCTGTATCAAAGCAGGTCGACTTCATCGTTCTCTCAAGTTTGACTGAGTTTTGCAAAACTTAAATAGAAATCCCTCTGAAGAATCTTTCTGCCTCTTAACGGGTAATAGGCCTGACCCAGCTTTCCTTATCTTTCAGGTATAGATGAGAGGAGTGGGTCCAGTCCCTGGGGGCCAGGACAACAAAACAGTCCATCATTCAACCAAGGAAGGGTAGGGGTTATCTTCTTTAACTGCAGTGAATTTGGCCATGTAGATGTCATGCTATTGAGTTTTAATTAAACAAAATATAAGTTTCAGTGATCATGAAATGTTCAGCCCTTTCACACGCAAACATTATGTGTGACATTGTGATAAAATTTAAAACTGTGTTCACACTGAGACAGCACCAGTGCTCTGATAGTTAAATAGTAAGCTGTCATCTGGTTTAACACCTTCAGTTTAATACACCCGAATGCCGAGACCAGGATCAGGTTTTAGGGGTTTATTAGAAATTGAGATGGATTGCACACAAAAGTAGACTTTTTACACATGGTCTGCCAACAAAAACAAAGACATCTAAGAGTCAGCTGCGAAACAGCATTATGCCCACAAGCTAACTTAGGGACAAGGGAAGTCATTAGCAAAGTTTCTATCCAGATGTTTCAAGTTTTAACCAAATTTTCAGAAATTCCCCTACGTTTAGTTTGTTCATCTCCAATCTTGTGTGTTCAGTGTTTTTGTGATAGTCAGGTGCTCAGGTTATTATATGCACAAACTGAAAATGCACCTCAAACATGTGGACAGTCATGCATTTTAGCAGTCTGACTGTAGGTAACTGGACCCTTCTGAAAGACACGTCACTCTGTCCACATTTGAAATTCATTTTCAAACACGCCAAAACACTAGCATGTTTTTCATCAGGCAAAAATGCATATGTGGTCTACTAATTTTTAGTGATATTATTAGAACCCTGCAGCTTCTGAATGATCCCATATTTAAATTTTCATCTAAAATCAGAGTAGTGTCAGACCTGCCTGAAAACTAAACCTGGCACTGCATCTCAGAGCCAAGTAAGATAATATTTATTGACCTGTTCATATTAACATACAAAGGTTTCTTTTCTTAGAGAGTTAATTTTGTCTGAAAATATTGTATGAAAATAGGACTTTTTTCAATCCCCATTTATTTTTTATATTCCTAATGCCCCTGCTGTCTTTCCCTTAGGGGTACGGAGAGGAAGGCCTTTACAGCGAGCAGGAGGGCATTGCCTCTGCCCCCCTGTTTGGACCAGGGATTGTTGGTAAGGATGTTTAAACTGGACTTAGCTGCTGAAGTTTGGACACCAAAACTTTCACATCATATATTTATAAAAACCAAAGACAATCAGGAAAGTTTGGAGTTGGTGTTTCTTAAAATAGGACAACATAATGGCAGAGCATACCATTTGAAATGTGCAAGTTTATGTCAGTGGTCTGTGTAACTGAATGGAACAATGAGTTGTTTGTTTGAGAGGGCAGCCATTTGCAGGTTTGACACTAATGTACCACTTAAAGGCAAACCATATTTATGCTGTGGTAGCGATGGGTGAAGGGAGCAGGCTGATAGAGGAGGATGTGGAGGAGGGGTTTCTTCGTGTGTTGCAGTTTGTGTGTTCAGGGAGGGAGGGGGTTGGAGGGATGTAAAGGGCACCGATGCACAAACAAGGCTCTCCCTTGGGACGACGGTAGCCTATAGCTCTCCTCTGTTTAACTGTCAGGGGAGGGGACAGAGGTTGGGCACAATTGCCCCTGAACCCTTTATAATGGGCCAATTTGTTGTTGTTTTGCTGTCCATGACCATAAATACCACACATCATCATATACACTCACATAGCAGATGGGAGGCACCCAAATAGAGAGAGGGGAATAGCCAAACTGTGACTTATTGTTGACATAAAAATCCAATCTCCACAATCATGACCTGGTTTAATGTCCTTTTCTCCTAACAGGAAAGGCTGAGCGAGGACCATACTCCTCATTTGCAACACAGGTAAATCAATCAGAGAGGAAAGTGTTGTGCTACAGTAACACCCCTTCTTTCCTTGTGCTCTTTTTTTAGACATTCTGTCCCTTAGTTAGGTTCTTTACTGTATAACTATGAATTAAATTCCATAATGAATGTGTAAATGTCCCTGTACACTCCATGAGCTTGTGCATGCTTTTATTCTTTCTTAGCAGGGATTTATGCCCAGTGACATACCCATGCCCAGTCCCAATGCCATCTCCCCATCTGGCCTGAAGTCCAGCTCCCAGTTTTACTCCTCTTATGAGGGAAGCAACCCTCGCAGGAGACCCTCACAGGACCCCATTGGTAAGATTTTTAAGGATTGTCAGACAGACATCACAGTTTTCACTTCAGAAAAAAGTTTTCTCTGCTCTGATTCATATTTAAGTCTCTGTTGATGATCACTTCTCCTTCTGTGGTTTTAAAAAGTTTTCCAGAAATTTAACTTCTGCTTAGTTTGAGAGAATGATATCACCAGCTCTATAAGGAAAGTCAATGTATAACGGACTAAACTACCTTTTGATTAGGCATTAATTAGTAGTCAGAAGACAGATGGATAGATTGGTTCAGCAGGACTTAAAAGAAAAAGGAGCTGCATAAATGTAACCTGTCACTGGTGGGTTTATTCTGTATTAAGTTAAGATGTTTGTGTTCAAGCATGCTTATGTGATTAACTCTTCCTCCCCTCAGAATCACAGCCAAAAAAGATCAGGAAGGTGCCTCCTGGCCTGCCGTCCTCGGTGAGTGTTAGCATCCTGAAACATTGCAGCCCTGAACAGTATCTCAGCTCTTGCAGTCAGTCCATGGAAGCCCATGTTTTTTTGTTTTACGCCCCCTTTTCACATTCCATTTGGCATCTTAAGCCTCTTCTTGGCTCAAAAAGGCAGTAGAATAGCTGCAATACAGGACATCCAGCTCTTACAGCTGTGTATCTGCACCGCCAAGCAAAAAAAAAAAAAAAATAGGGAGGGGAAAAAGCCACTCATTCACCCAGTCACTCATTTGCAGCATGTATTTATAGTGTGTTGTATTTGTAGGCCCTTTACTTTATGGCCACATTTCTTCCCCTCTTCCAAGTGTACTCGTCAGCTCACTGAAGGGAATTCATACTGGGGTTTGATGGTTCTTACTCCACCTCATTTTTTTCCCTCCCACTCTTGCTCTCTGGGCACCCTATTTCCTCCTCTTCTCTGTTTCTTCCTTCCCCCCTCCCCCCACCTCTCTACCCCACAACCACCCCCTCCTGCCTCCGCCCTCTCCTTCCCGCCGCCTCCCTCCCCTTTCTCTCCCTCTCTCTCTCTCTCTCTCTGTCTCTATCTCGCTCCCTCCCCCAACCCTCTATCCCAGCTGCCAGGGGAGTTGGCTGCCATCCAGGATTCGGCAGATGGTTCAGTAATTAGGAGTGCATCTCTCCGTTCCCTCTTCTCCTCTCCCCTCTTTTTCCTCTCCTTTTCTCTTGGTTTAATCAAATTACAGAAGAAAACTTCAGTCCATTTGGATTTGAGTTTTGCAGACACAGTTTGATACTTGCTTTTTTGTCTGGAATAGTCTTGATGGAGAAAGATAGGGTGGTTCAGAACATTGGTTCCTTTATACCCATTATGCCACACACTAAATCCAACTGCAACTCCTATTGTGTGGCCACTTCTCGATGTGGTTAAGAGTGTACATTATGTATTTGCAAACCATTTTAATAATATTTTTGTAATGTGGTAACTTGTAAAATAGGAGAGCCTAATTACTTAATGCTCAGTGCTCCAGTCTGCAGAAATGTTGCTACAGCTTGTTCACTGAATCAAAACGGAAAACCAGACAGTAACGCTAGATTCTACTCTACAAAGGAACACCGTCTTTGAAGTCCATGTTTAGTTGGGTATTAAATGCATGCTTGTTTTTGGTTTAGTTTTTTGTTGAAAAATTGATCTCAGGTCTCAACACACATGTACACACACATTTACACACACACAACACAGTGTGTCATTCATGCAACAAGTTACATATACCATGTAGTTTATAGTAATGTAGTGATTTGTGGGGAAGTTTACAAGCAGATAAATAGTTTCACTCCTTTTCTCTGTTTATTCGTTGTAGGTTTATGCACCAGCCTCAGGAGAGGATTTTAACAGGGACAGCGCCGGCTATCCGGCCTCCAAGGCAGGAAACGTCTACCCACCACCATTCTACATGCAAGGTCAGTGAATTGAAACAAGGTTTCAGAACCTCACCGTGTTCATTGTGTTGGGTTTAAAAGTTCAGCTTGGCTTTTCGTTGTTATATAATGGTAAATTATCAAACACATAAGTAGGTAGTAATAACAAGAAATATTATAGGAGTATTGATAGGTGATTAGCCCACAATAATATCCCAAAGAAAATCCGGATGAACTTAGGTGCTGGAGCCGTATGCCAGTGACCACCCTGTATTGCCTGGTTGCTGAATAGTGAAAAGCAGTTTAATGAAGTCATCACAGAAATGTGACATGTCTCATATGTCGATACATTGTCTTCTCATCTCCTGTGGCTGGTTATCCCTTGCCCTTCTTGCCCCCTCCCCTGGATACCCCCGACAGAAGGCCTCCACCCGCCCTCTGATCCATGGGGCTCTGCTCGGTCGATGGTTCAGCCCGGTTATCCTGCCATGCTGGGTAACTCCCCCCATCTGAGCCAGCATGGTCCCTTCACTGCCATCAACCCCCAAGACAGACTGGTGAGCTCTGCTTTCACACTTTGGACTTATTTTTCTTCAAGGCATAATGATGTCTCTGACACTTTTTGATTAATGCACCATTGAGAGCTTCTGTCTGGTTGTGCATTTTAATCACTGGGTCTCTTTGCTTGCCCAGAAACGGCAGCCACTGCCCCTCTCTCCCCAAAACTACCCCCTGCATGGCAGTGAGGTGAACGGGGCTCATCCTGCTGGCTTCCACTCTGGCTCCAGCAGCTTTGGAGTCCCCAGCCACACACCCCCTATCGCTGGCACTGACACCATCATGGGTAAACCCTTTATTGTGTGCTCTTTTCTTTGTTAAGGTGTTCTTAATGTTTTCATGTAACCTTTTTTAAATAACAGAATTGTTATAGAGGAACTTCATTAATGCTTTCTTTCTTCTACAAAAGCCAATCGTGGAGTACCTGGAAGTTCAGGTGATGAGATTGGAAAAGCCCTGGCATCTGTAAGTAGGATTAACAGTAGTTGACTGTAAATGTAACTTGCAATCATCTGCTATGACAATTATAGTAATATTTAATTTACTTAAAATCTGAAACTTTTGTGTCCAGATCTATCCTTCTGACCCAAACAGTAATGCCTTTCCTCCATCCCCGTCTACTCCCTCTGGCTCTCCTCAGGCTGTATCAGGTGAGGAAAAAAGCTTCAGTCATTTTTTTCCTACAGCTTCAAGGTCATCTGGCTGTTTTGTACTTTTGTTTGTTCAACACGGGGTCTTTCCTGTTGTGGAAAGGAATGATAAAATATAATGACTAAGCCTGAATTGTTCTTAGTGACTGTGTAGCTCCATCTGTTGGGGTAAATGTGGAAGTAACTCAGTTGGTGGAGATTCTTTTTACTTGCATATTTTAGGATTTTAACTTTCTTACATGCAAATTCCATATTGTCAGGAAAAGTCAAAACACATTACATGGATGCTTGTATACAGGCTGGTATTTATCTTGCCATTAGTTGGACTCAGTTACTATTCTCTCTGATCTGTATTAGTCAGAATATATAACGAGTGATCATCTTTGCTGGCAAATGACAGATAATACAAAATGTCCCCACAGCATTAAATTAAATAAGCCATGGCTGACCCTCACAGAGTCCAGGTTAACTCTTAATAAATCTGTTTGGTTTGCAAAATTTAAATAACCCAGATTTATTTTTCTCCAACTGTGTCAGTGAGTTCATTCAAACCTTTTTCTTTAGCTGGCACTGAACAAACATAGAACGGGAGATAAATTTGGCATACAAGACTATCTTGACATTTAGATTATGTGATTTAGCTGCGAGCGAGCTGAACAAAATGTCACTGAAATCTGTCCAAGTTTTAAAGGGTACTTGAGTTGGTATTGTGTCAATATCTTTATTGTTTTGTGTTTTCATTTAACTAATGGTACCCCATCCACAGCTTAACCTTCACTTGATCTTTCAGACACACACACCATCCAAATATAACTCATGAGAGAGGAAGGGAAAACACAGTAAAAATAAAAAGAGGGTGGGGTCACTTCCCCATTTGTCTCTGCACTGAATCCACAAATGAACCAATGACACACTTCACACATCAAATACTGCTGCTGGCACAAAATGAGAGAAGAGGAGAAAGAAGAGACTTAATCATGAGCCCATTAAAAAAAGGAAGAAGGGATTACCTCTTTTTTTTAAAAAAAAAAAGTGGATTTAATTTATGAAAGGTATAGAAAGAACAGGTTTATATTTTTAAATCTGCTGTATGTACAGGGCATGTTTTACATTTGTTTCATATCCCCTATAACTTTAGTTTCACATCTTGAAACTGTACACTCAGAAACTCATTTGGTTCACCCAGTGTTTCGTGTTCTAATGTTTAACACAGAATTGCCTGAGCATCATTTTTAGAAACAGCAAAAGTTTCCAGTGTGTTTTAGAACAGAAAAATGTCTTCTGCATGTGGTTGGCATAAAAAAAGTGAACATGGGCATAAATTTTACAGTGTCTTTGATTAAGAGGGCTTCATATGTCGCACTGACCAAAATGACTCACAAAATAATACAGGAAAGGAGAACCAGGCTCAAGCCCCATTGCATCAATCATTTGCTTTGTAGTGTTTGTGAGTAACACATGAAAAGCTCTTTTCCAGCAGTGCCTCTCATTGACTGAATCAAAACTCACATCCTCCTGTCACATGTACAGCCAGAAAAAATTAAATAATCATCAAACACCCACTCCTGGGCATGAGGCATTCCCTGTGCATTAATATAGTTGAATCAGTTTAGAGCATATGCTCAGTTGATGCAGTAAACCTGGGCACACACTCCTGGTGTTCAGCTCCTTCATCTCCTTTTTTTTTTTTTAGGCTCTGCATCTCAGTGGACTCGCTCCTCTGGCCAGGCCACACCTTCACCCAACTTTGAAGGTGGAATTCAGTCCATGGTGAGCCAACATGCCAATTTTACTCTCTTTTCACGTGAGATATGCAACTGAAGCCTGTCAAAGAAGATTATAGTTGTAGAAACCGGATGCTTAAGTCATTATGGCTCCACACTGGCCACATCTGTGGCTGAAGGAATTATGTTTGTGAGTTGTCCATGTGTCCATGTGTCCTACAGCCCGTATCTGGTGAACGTCTGGGGCACATTTTAGTAAATTTGGCACAAATGTCCACTTGGACACAGACGAACTGTTTCGAATTTGGTGGTCACAGTTCAAGTTAATGGAGATCTAATAAAATGTGTTTTTATACATAACTCGAGAATTATGACACAACTTCATACAAATATCTTACAGGATAAAATGTTTAAATAATGACACCTATATCTAAAAGGTTGTAGTTCAACTTTCTTGTGACATCAGTGTTCTAAAAGAAAAAAAAAATCTAATGCTTATTCAAAGTCATAACCCAGGAAAAGGCTGGAAGGTTTTCATTGTATTTCACATTTGGTTGGATACTGATTGGAGACACTAAACTTAGATGCCCTTCTGAAACTGTGCTGATTGTTTCTGCACTGTAACCCGTGAGTGGTTGGCAGAGACATACAACCACCAGGCAGTGATTTTATTTTGATACATACTTAAACTGTTGTTTCTACATCCATTGCGCTTTAATTTCTTTAGGCAAGCAAAATGGAGGACCATCTGGATGAAGCCATCAATGTTCTTCAGCGTCATGCCAGCGGACAGGGAGGACCAGGCCTGGCAGAAATGCACAGTGTGCTTTCATCTGGCTTAGGGCTACCTCCATCAGTCACCAGCGCAGCTCTTGGACTTGCCAGTCGCCTGCCAGGATTGGTAAGATTATTGAGTAGCAGCACAGAAAATATATTCACTAGTGAATGTAAACATAAACAATGATCCTGGTTTACCGGTTTTGTTGCACTTGTGTCAGTACTGCAAAGGTTTTAATGAATTTATTCATTGAAGCACTGATCATGATGTTGTCTTGAAGATGTCCAGTCACCATGAAGACTCTGGTCTGCCCTCTAGTGGAGGACTGTTGCATGGTCACCACGGCCCTGCATCTGTCCAGCCAGGTTCCCAGCCTGCCAGTAAGATTTTCTGTTGCTGTGTACTTATTTGTTCATTTTCCATGTCTGGGGTGGAAATACTTTTTTATTATTGGACTATTAGCTAATAGTTACTTGCCCCGCATTCGTCTCATTCTGTAGTTTCTGGCCCTGCATGTGACTCGTTCAGCATCTTTGTTTCTGAACTCTCTGTGCAGGCCTGCCCGGTTCCCTCAGTCGTGTCAGTGGTGCTGATATTAAACGTGAGGACAAGGAGGAGGATGAGAACTGCTCCATTACCGACAGGTCAGAGGATGAGAAAAAAGATATGAAGACCCGCCTTGGAACAAGGTGTCAAACATTTTTTCATTTATACTTACCTCTCGGTGCAGGAGATTACATGGCATATAATCCAAGTATGATATGTGTCATTAAATAGTCTTGTGGCCTTTATATTAAAATGATTCTTTGAAGTCGTTTTTAAAATTTAACGCAACAGTAGAAGTGTAAGTTAAGATCTACACAGATGATAAATTTTGTGCTCCAGTTTCTAATGCTCTCACCTCATCACTGCATTTAGTTTAGTTCAGTTATTTTAGCCCCAAACTTTAATTTACATTTCTAAGCCTGCCTTTACTGGTTTGTTGAAAATGTTTAAATATGGAGCCATTTACCCTAAAGAAAAAAAGATTTAAATGGAGGGTTAAAGAGGAAACTGAATAACCGAAATGGCCGGCCATCATTGGACTCTTTTCCTAAATCTGTAATCTTTACAAATCTAACAATAACTGTATCAGATATAAAGGTTTATTGACCAAAAAAAACAGCCCACATCTTAAAGATCATTTTAAAGTGTATGATTGGAAGAAAATCTGCTTGATGTTGAAGTTCATATAAAATCAACCCTTAATGGAAAGAATTGAACTTTGTAGTAATAAACCACGACTGAAAAACTAATACAGTTAATGGTTGTGCTGTCTTGGCATGCCATTTCCCTGTTATTCTGTTTTCAGTCTGATGCTCCTCCAATAATTATTTGGTTTGTGGAGTTCTGATTATTGTCTGGTAGGCCCTGAAATGCCGATGACAACTTTTGAAGGAACTAAGGATGCTTTTAAACAACTTATGAACTTACTAGCATTTCAACTGGAACAAAGTACAAATTTTGTTCCTCAGGTGTGCTGTTGTTGAAAAACTAATTGTAACTAAATGTAATTGTTAATTCTCATCGTATAGCATTATTCTGAAAATCTGTTGCACACCATAATTGGCAATTCATTTTCAGTAAACTGTACCCATACTATTGTTTCCTTCCCTCCTCATCTGCCATTGGCTCTTTGTCAGACTGGGTGATGTGGATGATGAAGATGTGCCAGTGGAGATTAAGGCTGAGCGGGAGAAAGTGCGGAGGTTGGCAAACAACACCCGCGAACGGCTACGTGTTCGGGACATCAACGAGGCTTTTAAAGAGCTGGGCCGCAT
Organism: Acanthurus lineatus; assembly: GCA_029814665.1. Lineage (NCBI taxonomy): Eukaryota > Metazoa > Chordata > Actinopteri > Acanthuriformes > Acanthuridae > Acanthurus > Acanthurus lineatus. The sequence continues at coordinate 9,949,885 of JAPZDV010000004.1, read as the reverse complement.
GTGTCAGATCCATCTGAGCAGTGAGAAACCGCAGACCAAATTGATCGTGCTGCAACAGGCCGTTAACGTTATACTCAACCTGGAGCAGCAAGTTCGAGGTCAGTGGGTGTCCAGGGAGGAAGGAAGAGGAGGGGAAAGGCCTCTTTCCCCCCCCAAAAAAAAAACTCCCACAATGCTTCACTTCCCGGCTCCTGACATGTCCTTTTGACTATTTAAAAATCTTCTTTTAATCACTCATGGTAGTTTACTCCACTCATAGTTGTGAAGAAATTGAGCCTGCTTGATACCAGTGAGTTTAAGTGTTAGACTTGTCACAGACAATGAAATGGTGAGGACTCGGGTTAAGGAAATGAAGCTGTGTGGTTGTTTTTTAAGACTTGGCCATTCTCCAGTTCATTTTCTAAGGTTTTCGTCCTCTGGTAACACATACAGGACTGCTGTTTGTTCTGATGCAGTATGTGTTGCATTGTCTTACAACTGGCTGTCTGTTTAAATGCTTACATGTCTGTGGATTAACACATCTGTTTGTGTGCCCTCACTTTCTTTATTCCCCCCACTGTTGCATCAGTATGCTTTTACTAAAAGTCATCTTAATTTCATAAGTTATTTCAGCATTGTTATGTCTTCTTCTCATAGCTTACATGTCTGTTCACTGGAACCCCATGTTAGCATGAGAACAGCGCTGTCTGTCATTCATGCACATTAACCTGTCCTAAGCTTTTTTGCAGTGTCTCTGAGCTGCATGTTCAGCCTTTCAAGCATTAACACCTGAATTTTTGCCACCTTAATTCTGAGATAACCCTTTCCATCTCTCCATTCACTTCCCTGTCCTTGGTCATTTTCTTTTTACAGATGGCAACAGTGACCTCCTCTTACCACATACAGATAAATACATCTGCTCTGCTGATGTATTTAACACGATGCCCTCAGCCTCTCCTCTTGGCTTTTTTTTTTTTTCTCTGTGGCTCTTTCCATGTCAGCAGAGGGTGTTGCTTCCTCTCTCTCCCTTTCGTTCTTCCTCCTCATTGCTTCTCTCATTCTGCTGGACAATCACTTTATCCCCTACAACTTCCATCCTGGACCCCAATGATCAAAAAAGATTAAAAAACATCTTTGGTTGGTTAGACATCAGATCAGATTTGTTCAACCTTGTCTCTCAGATCGGCTATTACATATCTATCTCCGATATATTTGTTCTTGAAATCATTCAGCGTCGCACCTGCTCAGCCCTCAATACAAAGATTTTGTACATAAGATAAATTATCTATCATTTAAAAACCTTTTGATCCGAGTCAAAAATTACCTCTACGCTCAGTCTCTTGGATACAGCTTCACTCCACTGGGATCCTCTTCAACAACGCCACTGGTCTTGTCTTGGCTTGAGAGCTTGAAGTTCATCATTGAACATTAACATAAATTCAAGAGCAGTTATTTCCTGGAAAAAAAAGGTAGTATACAAAGGAGCATACAAAGTTAAAGGCAGTGTCGTAGGTTTATATGTGAACAGTTATAGCATTAGTGAGAACATCGAGCCTAGGATCACCAAGGGTTGTGATTTGGGTTTGTTAATCAGCCAATCCAACCAACCGCTTCTCCTCCTGGCTGCAGCGTTGTCTCAGTGACTGATGAGAACCTGACTGCCGAGGAGAAGGAGCAGAGGGAGCGTGAGCGCCGCCTGGCTAACAACGCTAGGGAGAGGGTGCGTGTGCGTGACATTAACGAAGCCTTCAGAGAGCTGGGCAGGATGTGTCAGGCCCACCTGCAGACCGACAAGGCCCAGACCAAGCTTATCATCCTGCAACAGGCTGTCCAGGTCATACTGGGCCTGGAGAAGCAGGTGCGAGGTAGGTCAGCCAATACAGGAGGGTCTGATTCACATAGACAAACCAACCATCTCTTATCACAGCACAACAAGCGTAGCAACACATTCACCCATGGGAGAGTCACCTCTTTGATTTTTGATCCTACTTATTCTGTAGCTTCCACTTTGGCTCCTCTTGCTTTTTTGCCTGTATCACTTTAAGGAATGAAAAAAGGGAGAAGAAAGGGAGATTTGAGGAAGTATATCCCTGTTTCTCTGCCAAACGCCTGCAGTTCTCATCCTACTTTTCATTTTCCTGCTTTCCTTAATTTCTCCCCCCCTCTATTATTGACCTTTTGTGTGTTCAAAACTCTGCTTTAATGTCTTACAAGATTTCTGAAGGTGAAGCATGAAAATCTCATATATTTTATTACTTCCTTCCTTACTGTTTTTTAACTTGTGGATGTGTCCTGTTTTTCAAAGAGCGTAATTTGAACCCCAAGGCTGCCTGCCTCAAGAGGAGAGAGGAGGAAAAAGTTTCAGGCGTGGACCCTCAGATGCAGCTTGGTGGGGGTCATCCTGGTCTTGGAGGAGATGGACATATGTAATTCTCAGGTCAGTCTACAGTGTCAGCACAATGGGGTTTTTGGTCCCTATGAGATAATTTGATGAATGTTTAATTTAAAGTTTTGTGCAGCTGATGATGATGTTAATTCATTTTTTTCCTTTCTCTTTCAGCTCCTGTTGATTGTACAGCCCTTAGAACACGTGGCCTTAATCTATCATTGTCATGCATCTCAGTGTGTGTTAATCAACTTTTGGGAAGCACACACGCACACACACACCTCATTAATGACAAAGCAGGTGGCCACATTCCTGACAAGTGAATACAAAAGTAACAAGCACACTCTCACAGAAAGAGGAAACATTTATTAACCTTCACACAAAAAATACTTTGAACCGAGGACGCTGGTTTGGAGACGGTGGAAATTGGACATAAGGACGTTCTTATTGTCATGTTTTTGTAAGACATTTTGAAAAATTGCTTTACATGTCGGGAGCAAATATTGTTTGGATCAAATAAATCTTTTTGGATCAATTGCTCATGTGAGCAGAGTAAGGAATTGTATTGTTGGATAATTATTGGCATTCCCATCTGAAAAGGAGGTCTTACATTCTTCACAAGCGAAGAGGGACACCCGGGTTTAAACCTTACAATTGAACAAAACCTGTTTAAGCATGTGCCTGAAATAGGCCTAATGCATAGTGTTTGATTAAGATAAAATAGCCATTTTTATTATCCTCACATGACTGAATTACAGATGACATCCAGCCACTGACTGGCCAATCAATGAGCCGACTTCTCTCTTTAATGTGCTGTTTTTGTTTTTTTTTAAATTGAGTTTCTTGCTTTGGCTGTAGAGGTGTTACAGTTGCCGACTCACATGTGGTGAGTTATTTCTTGTTTATTTTAAACTGTGGATCCCTAAGTCTTATCCTTTGAAGTCCTGTACATCTGTCATTGTTACAGCCATGTGAGTGGAATAAAAAGACTGCCGGAGAGACCCAACCACCGACAAGAACACGAGCAGAGACTCTAGAAATCCAGGATCCACACTGATGTTGAATCAAATCCCAAGCTTTTGTGAGGATGTTGTCTTCACTGCTCTTATCTTTCTTCATCATGAGGTTAATCGCTCTCAATCTCAGCCATGTGGTCAGTTTGAACCCTCTGACTCACAGACATTGTCACATGAGCCCAGCCCCCAGTGCATACATACCTGAAGACACTGTTACGCCTCGGTGAACTTACTTAACACAAATCTCAGAGCAATTTGTATTGTGGTGAATGGCATTTTGGTGGGAGACAGAAATCATTGAGTATTCAAAGGGATCATGAGTGTTACTGCTACCTTGTGGAGAATTTTACTCAATTGCCATCGACTGACTTGTTGTGGTTGTTGCTCTGTGTTGAGCATTTTTGTTTTTTCCCTTTTGAACAATTTGCAAAGCCTGTTGTAAGGATCTTCCTTTTTGTAGAATTGATTTATCATTGTTTTTTATTTTATTTTTTACTTTGTAAGATAGTTGTACGAGTTTTGTTTTTATCATTTGGAATGCTTTTTTCTTTTTTGTTTACATTGTTTAAATGTAAGACAACTCTCAATTTAGATTCCAGGAAAAAAGTGAGGTGTTTTCTTTTGTGCCAGATGCTTAGAAATGTTAGAAATGACAAAACTATCTGGCTGTAACATCACATGTTGTGATATTTTTCTTTTGTTGTTTTTGAATGCCTGCTTCAACACAAACTTGTCAGGCCAGTTGTAATTGGATTGTTTTGGTGTTTGCGACAGTTTTCTTGAAATGAAACACAATATATTTCTTCAGCACACATCCCCATCTCCTCTCCTCTCCCTTATGTCCAGCTCTGAATGAGCTTGTTGATTAGTTTGAGGAAGGGGCAGCAGGGGTGGTCTGTGCAGTCTGCAACATAATTCAGTGTTTCATCATGGTATGAAGCATAAAATGAATCAAAAAGGGTGGCCTTGGTCATTTTCCTGACTTTGGGAGTTTTGATAATGGTTACTCACCAGTGCCTGAATACTTCTCTGCTACATGATGGATGATGTTGCATTTGAGGATTTTTAGGTTGTACCTTTTTTATATTACAGTTGTATAAAAGCATATATACTTCAGTAACATGTGATGACATCTAAATGAAGCGTTAAATCCATCGACGCCAACTGCATCTGTCATTAAATGGAAGATGACTAATAATTTGGTCTACACCTTTGACGCTGAAAATTGTACTTAACAATTTCTCATCTTTTATGAACTGATTTTGTAAAATATAATTTTGTCCTTGACTGGCATGTGCATTGATATGTATGTACAGCTGTATGATATGTCCGCATCAGCTTTATCATCGTAAGCTGATACTGATATGTAACAGTATTTGGTTTATCTGTCTTTTTTTCACAAATCTTGCCCTATGGACTAGCCCCGAGCATTATTTTCTTTGTCAGTTACTCTAGCTTTTCTGCAGAAGAACGTGGCATTGTTTTAACATGAAAAGTTGCTACTGAAGACTTTTATTTCTTAACATAAAAGATATGTCTGCAGTAACCAACTATCAAAACATGCACCTGGTTTTCTTTTTTTTACAGACCCTTTCTGTCCTCCACAACAGATGACCTGCTACAGATCTCTCTGTCTTCACTCATGTTTGGGGACAACATCTATGTAGGCTATGTCCTCAAAGTGCCTCCTGTTTCCTATTTTTTATATATAAAGTAGATATCGAGAACTGTTGTGTATATAACAGTAATGTAGCAATAAATGTGCCATTTTTAATAACAAGGCCCACTTTAATCCTGTGTCTTCTTTAAAGCCCAGATATAATTTCATTTCTGCAATTTCTGCATTTCTGCAATGCAAAGTAGTGAGCCAGGTAGTGGTAGATTTTAACAACTTTATATTTGGGAACTTGAGTAAACCCACCTGAAACAGACCACACAGAATGTAATGATAGCATTCACTGGACCTCAGAAAGAAACCATTGCTCGATTGGTCCGCTAGGTGGCAGAAATGAGCCGCGCTCACTACACACTGCCGTAAAGTACTGTCCTGCATTCATTTCACTCATTCATTTCAGAATGCGTATTCGTATAGGATGTCTCTTGGTGTAACATTTGTGTATGATAAGTAAAGAGCTGTCTAAATGAACCATATTTAAGCATAATGTAAGAGTAACTGAATGATTAAATGTAAAAAAAGGTAATTTAGTTCCTACATGAGAGAGAACGTACACATAAGGTTTCACTGCCACGAGTTCATTTTTTTTGTTAAGACTTTTATTGTTTAATTAACCGGAAGTACCATGCGGACTAACAAACCGGATATGCACCAATTGACTAAGAGCGGAAGTTCTTCATAGCTTTTTTTGTAACAGGCACGTTTCGTGATAAAGGACAAACTTCAGCCAAAATGATCAGTAAATTAATAGGTCCGAAGTATGTGGCCATTGTAAGATCATGGTAAGATTTTTCGATCTTATACTAGGTGTAAGAATAGGATATATATCGCCGTTGGTCCAACGTTATCAGAATTTTGATATGTCCTTAGCTAGCATTAGCTGTTAGCCTCGCCGAGGTCAATTCTGTAGGTAGGGACCTGCTAACTTTAGCTATCTGTCAGCCAAACTTAGGGAAAAGGATGTCTACAATGATGTGTTTTAAGGAAATAAATAAAGCATGCGTCACCACTCTCTCTATTATTGTTTTTTTCCTGATCACATGGAAAACATGAATGTCATACCCGATTTGAACGTTTTTTTTAAAACAGTTAAGCTTTGGACGACTGAATAAGCTGGTGCTTTTTCGCAATAGCTTAATCACAACAATGAAAACATTACATTAATACGTGGTCTAAAAAAATTGAATTTCTTTATGTATAAGTATTCAATTACCAGCTACAGACAAAAAAGTAGAATTCTTTCACAGAAAAAACAACTAGACCCTTTATCTTAATTCCTATAGTGTATTGCTTTGTGCATGTATTTCCAATATACTGACTTTAGAATGTATAAATTTTTTGATGAAATCAAAATGTTCATCAGAATTCTTGTATTTCCAGTGTTATAGGAGTGTATCCTGTAAATGAAAGAACAATAAGAAATCTTTACAATATTCTCTACTTTACAGGGTCCCAACTCTGGCTGTATGGGGCACAGTCGGAGGTGTAGCTCTGGTACACTTCACAGACTGGCAGTTGATTTTAGATAATGTTCCCTACATTCGTGGCAAATTCAAAAAGGACGAATAATGGCACTCAGGTTAGTCCAAGAAGTGGAAAAAGGATGAATGCAGGAATAAGAAAGAAGCAGATTTAGCAGCATGTAATGACAAAAGACCAGCAGAGGCATTATCAGTTTTGGCACAGTGATCACAATCAGCATCATTATTTCTTCAACTATTGTAAATAAGAACCTTGTGCTGCTGACTGTTGTGCTAAGGTCCAATCCTGACATTTATATTGGCTTTGGATCAGCATCTACATTTTATTTTCATTCTTACATATATATTGTATTAAATAAAAATGTCCTTTATCTATTTATGAAAAAATAACAAAACAGGACACTTCAAAACAGGATGTTAGTTAGTGAATTGTAGTTAAGATATAAGAGCCTTTGTTTATTAGATAACGTATTTTTCCACTTGTAAATTCACATGGTTAAACAGGATTCTAAAATATATATAGTGATCCATATGCAGCATTAGTGGTTACTGTGTAATTGTGCAGTCATAGTAAGGCTGTAATGTCACAATTCACACGTGCTCATCTTTTTTTTTCGGTTTCTGAAAAGAACCTGACCACCCTGCAACTCTGTTATTTGGCATGGAAAATGAAAAATTTAGTGCTTGACTTAATGTAAGTGATATCGTTTTTAGTTTTTGATAGTGACTTTTAAAGAAGGGAAAAAAATTATGAATAAAGAAACAAATGCGCTGCCATGTGAAATGCTCTTGCTTGTTACTATGTCAATTAAACAAATTTTCTATGACTGAAGTTGTTGACTTTTCATCCATAATGACTTTGTTTTTCTGTGTTAGGGTGGTACATTTTTTTACCTCAAGACTTTAATACTAAACAAGAACTGCTGCAGCTGGTACTCTGCACCCCGGTCCAGTTCCACGCCATGCCACTGGAAGCTGCCGTCCTCACCTGCAGCTAAAGTCACCATTTAAACTGTTAACCATCAACTTCCTCTCAAATGCACTGGAGTTTGGCATTTCAACGTTCCTCAACACATGAAAGCAGGAATGGAAGGAAAATGAGAATGGAGCAGACAAATCGATATTTGTTTTCTTTTTTCTTTCATAGTTTTAGATAAGATATTTATTTGTTGGTCAGTCTCCTGTTTGATGTGGATCAAACCTGATTCACACATAAGAAAAAAAATGTCCTTCGTGTCATGCTGTAATTGGTTTGAAGAGAAGAAGAAAAGCATGTAAAATTTATCTCATATTGTGGTTAACTGTAATTATTCATTTGCAAAGATTTTAAATGGTGTCAAACTGCTCTCCAAAATCAAGTCCGATTAAAGAGTATTTGTAACCTGAGTGTTGCCCCGTCAGTGATGTCTTGCTGCAGTTTGCTTTGACTGAGACTGGCTGAGATCAATGAATTACATAGTAATGAAAAACCTAGAATTGTGTCTCTGATTTGTTGTTGATAATCAGAATATCTAAGCTGTTTATTCTGTGTTAACAGATGGCTGTGATAAAAACATTTTAAAGCATTAGAATGCATATTATGTATTAAGAGGGCAGCCAAGCAATTTCAGAGAGGTAATGTATGTTTTTGGATTGTGTTTCTGTGTGCACAAGTGCTATGCTTTCTCAAGTGCAATTAAAGAATTCCATGGAGTTACAAAATTACCACAAATTGTGTGCTTAGTGCAGCTATAGAAGTATTGAGTAGAAGCAAAAGTTGTTTGTAAAGGTGTTCATTATTCCAGTTTCAGTGCAGGGTAGTATTTTTATTTAAAA
>JAPZDV010000004.1:9923300-9940759 GCA_029814665.1 Acanthurus lineatus | reverse complement strand
TATTTTTATTTAAAAAAAGCATGGTTAGGAGAAGATGCAACATGCAAATAACCATCACAAGTAAAAACCACTTAGGCAAAATTGCCTCATTACTAAAATATTTTGGTGTTGTAGCTAGATCAGTTGGTGTTTCGTTGAGTTATTGTAGTGTATTGTACCCATTTCAATTTATTCCAATGTAAGAGTATACATGGGTTAAAGTATGTTTATCATGCAGCTACTTAAGCTGATACTAGTTACTAACTACATAAAAATATGGTGGGTTAAATAGGACCATCATTCTCTAAAACATAAAAGTACAAATTTGCACAAAATAGAAATACTCAAATGAGGTGTAATTAAGTACTTCAAATTTGTACTCAAGTGAGATACGCGACTAATTGTACTATATTTACTTAAACTTCTAATATTAGCTTACTGAACTTCCACCTGGTACAGTGTACAGTATGCCGACCACGTGAGATCGAGAACATCCCGAACTAGTTTATGGGAGCGTGGAGGATGTCTTCCGCTTATTATGGTACAAGGCCGGCGGAGTGATATACAGTTGTAAAGGTCCAGACGCGAGACAGACAGCGCGGATCAATAACAAACCAGACTTGGCGAAATAATATGATTGCAACTGCTGCTAGCTGGCTTCTTATCTCTGACAAGCCAGAATCACAGGCAAGCGAGTCAAACATCCGAGACCATGGAAAGAAATAGGTGGGATTTTCAAATGTTAACGTTACGTTTAAGTCGAAGAAATTGTTAGAATGAAAGTTTCTCTGCAGGAAATGCACGCACGCATACGGCCGTTTTGAGGTTGAGAACAACACTAAGCTAATGAACAATTCTTTCCTAATTAAAGTTGGTCATTTTGCTAAATAAAGACTTTAGATATGTTTTAGTTTGTAACGGAAGAAAGCTTGCAGCCTTGAACAACAGTAATCTCGCTGGTTGCTAATGCATTGAGGTGCCGTACGCTGCTAGCTTAATTACCCAGCTAAGTTTCATTGTTTACACACGCTTGACTTGCGGTGCTTTGGGCCCCGGTGGAGTTACACCGCCATTCAAACAGGGTGTAAAATCTCAGCTGCAGCTCGGTAATCTTGTTAAAACCCGTAGGTTGTGAACATGCCGCTCCATGTGTGGCTCACAACTAATTTATCCGCTTTCAAGTCCCTTAATGAGTAACGTTAGCTAAATCACTCGCCACACTGATGTGCTCGAAAAGGCAGCCAGTCTGTTATTACAGTCAAAAATGTGTTCACTTAAAGTTAATACTACACATCCAAAAATACGACCACACAGGTGTTTTCACTTACTTTTGGGTGATTATTGTTGTGGGCGTGACCGAAGGACTTGATTGACTCCTTGTCAACACACCTGTAATGGCTGGACTATCTAAACTGTTTAAACTTGTTTAAATTTTATGCAGTGAGGTGACTTCAGAAAACGTCCTCATCTTGTGGGGATGTCAAACATCCAGGGATATCCAGAGCTTTAATTGCTTCAAAGCCTGAATGACTGAAGAGGTAAATCTTGAGATCAGAACTTTTCTGTTTTTCCCTCCAGTGCACCTGTAAAGCGCATCCTCAACAAGCCCCAGATAGCCCGCAATCTGGGCAGCAACCTCCACACGATCGTGAATCCCAACCATGCCATGGCTGGACGGCCCTTCTTGACAAAAGTGCAGCGCAGCAGGCACAAGCATCTCTATGACATCAACCATCATATCAGGGTGAGTCAGTGTGTACTATTTATGAGGCTTACGTGACTAAGCAGTGCTACTTGAAGATTAAACCCGCAAATAAAATGTAAACGGTGCTTTTTCCGGGATTCCTGGAAACAATAAAATCAGTACACACACTGCCCGTATTTACCTCCCCTGGACTTTTTTAGTTCTGGTCTGACGTACAGTGTTATTTTGAACCCAATATACAACATTTAGTGTAATTAGTGCATCTGAAAAACTTAGTTAAGATAAAACAACTTTCATCCTATTTGCTTCAGACTACCCCATGTGCCCTCTGGCTAACACTAACTGACATGCATTTAGACTTTTATCAGCAGCTGTCTTTACAACTCTACCATAAAGCTGCAACTGATAAATTACCCTGGCAACAGTTAATACGTCTGAAAACACTCCTTTAGTAATTAGTATGACTTACATAGTCAATGTTTAATAGTTTCCTCTGGTAAGTTAGATTTCTGGCACTAGTATGTGTATTATGTATGCATGTACCTGTATTAATTTTGTATTATTACTTATTTTATAGTAAGGCTTTTGACACTAAATATAGAGTACTACAGTAAGTTGCAAATGAGAGCTTTTGGATGCAACTTCACTTAAATAATCTGGCATTAAAGCCTGTAGATTGTTGTTTGTGTGCTAACTTCTCCCATAGTCATTGTTTTCCAATTGACTGATGACCATGCTACAAGGTTTTTTTAGTGCTTTATGATAGACATCATTGTGGTGTTTTATCTCTGCAGTTCAGCTTTAGAAGAGATTTTTCCCATTAAGCTATTCTTGGATTTCTGGTTTCTTCACACTTCATAGATTTACATGAGGCTACAATACCCCCCCTTTGGCACCAACAAAACTAACAATAAAACAATCATACATTTCTGTGCACTTGCCCAGTAACTTCTCTCAAATATCATAATGTAAAAAGTTTTTTCTATTATGAGAGAAAAAATTTCAAAGCTTGATATAACATTTTTGAATAACCAGTCAGTTGTCTCTTAAAGTCCAAGCCTGATTTGAACACAACGCTACCAGTTCGACAGACAGCATCCATCTTCAAACAACCAGTGACCAAGGTGACTAATCATCCCAACAACAAGGTGAAGACAGACCCGCAGAAGGCTGTGGACCAACCGAAACAAGTGAGTCAGAGGACAGAAAACATGTTGGTTTCAGCTCTGCAAACATTGTTTGATTCTTTTAACTTTTTATTGTTTTTAAGGACACAATAACATTACAGTTTTACCAAATGAGACAAGTGAGATACAGGAAAATTCTATTCCTGCCAGTGGTTATAAGTTTTTCACAAAACATGGTGTCCTAGTGTTCTTATATGTATTTTTCTTTTCTCTGTTGTTATGTAGTGAGAGTTGTTGAGTTAACTTTACCTGGTTCTATATTCATCCTTACAAATAACGTAAAGATGCACATCTTTAGTGAGGGGGAATAGTTCTCAGAACTTAACAAGGATCTTCTTTTGTGTTTTTTGGTTTTGTATCAATCTTCAGCTGTTTTGGGAGAGGAAGTTGAGTGGTTTAAATGCATTTGATATCGCAGAGGAGCTGGTGAAAACTATGGATCTCCCCAAAGGCTTACAGGGTGAGTAGTAACCCAACAACAACAATCTTGTGTGATTCAAAGTTGGAATGTTTTTTTTAAGTTTGATTCAGGGCTTCCTGTTGTCCCCTTCATAGGCGTGGGGCCATCATGTTCAGATAAAACTCTGCTGTCTGCCATCGCCAGCGCCCTGCACACCAGTCCTGCTCCTGTCACAGGGCAGCTCACCGCTGCTGTGGAGAAAAATCCAGGTGTCTGGCTCAACACTGCACAGCCTCTCTGCAAAGCCTTTGTAGTGACTGATGAAGACATCAGGTAACATGTCCACACAGCTGTAAGGTTGATCTGTGTCATCAATACATACTTTCTTTGTGTGTGTTTGATGGTTATAAGGCTCTTTTTAAAGTGTCCATTTAGTGGCCATATTACTTAAAGCAAATTTTTTTGTCAGATTTTTAGCATCATGTTGTAGGTTGTTAATGATAATCCATTATAATAGACATCCCTTGTTGTTGTCTGCACACACATACACGAACACACCCCCCACTTTACAGTAAACAGATCATCTGACAGAGTTCTAGGACTTTTTTGGAACTTCACTATTTTTTCTCTCTCTTGGATCCAGAAAGAGATGGCACATACACTCAATATTAAGGTAGCGTTACATGATAAGCCTGTTGTTTTTAATTAATTATTCAGAAATACTTAACTCATGAGATATTGTCATTTGTGTCACATTTAGAGTGTACATGTGCTTTCTGCTTTAGAAACAGCAGCAAACCTAAAATGTGCTTCACAAAAAAGCTACAAAAGTGGTATTGTATTTTCTGTCCCCACTTCTACTATTCATTGTTTTTAGCTCTGGTTATGTGAAGAGGAAGTTAGTGTTTTTTACATCTCAAGGCTTTTTCCTCTTTTCTGTCACCAAGAGTTCTTCAACAGTTATTCTATGATGCTTTTAAAACTAATAATAGTCCCTCCTATTGTTTTGATGTTTTACATACTTTTCCATTATATAATATAATGCAAATTACACAAAAATACACTTACCTGCACACACACACAAAGACCAAATACATTGTGCTCAGTAGTAAAGGGTGACTTACCTCACTGTGCTGTGTTTTTATCCCTCTGCACCAGCAGCAGTTGGACAGGGGACATTGTTTTTTTCTGATCGTCCATTTGTCTGTCCTATTCTTTCCGTCCTATTGCAATATCTCAGGGGGACCTTGAGGGAATTCTTCAGATTTGGCACAAACACCCACTGGCACTCAACGATGAGCTGATTAGACTTTTAAAAAGTCAATGTGACCTCACAAAACCCATTTAACTTAACAATAACTGTTACACTGATTAAGACAAAATTCAAAAAAACCCAAAATAAATGTCTTGTAGTAGGATAAAATTATGTAATTATGACATTTTATATCCAAACAGTTAAAGGTTGACTTCAGTGTGATGACATGATGTTATTCAAAAACACTTTTCTGTCCATTATTCAACATCCTAACTCAGAAGAGTGAGCAACTTTGACCATATTTGACAGATAGTCATACACTTATTGCTTACTAAAACTTGGGTTCCCACTTTGAAAGTGCTCTGATTGTGTAGATCTTCTGTGCTGCTGCGTTAAAAATATGTATGAAGCTTCTTTGCAGCAAGATTCACATGTAGGGCACTGTATTCCACTACAAGCTCATTGGGTTTTTTTTCCAATATTGAGCATCAGATGACTGTCGTTGCATCATGTGACAAAGCTCTCTATCAGTCCTCTGTACTGCCATGCAAAAATAGACTCTAAGTGAAGACAGCACGTTTCTCACTGGAGGTAATTAACCGGCATCATACATGTTAATATAGAGGCAACTTCCATTTAACCAAAAACTACACTCAGAGCGGAGTCCTTAAGACAGCCAAACTGCGTTGCTCACTTCAGCTTACACTTGATAATCTCATGGGTGATTAACCCTCCACTATCAACAGAGTCAGAGTAAATGGGTGGCAGATTGCGACACCTTACACATACTGACTTTGTGATGCCACTATTGTAAATATAGAGGGTACAGGGCCCACAGGCTTTCAGGGGCCCATGAAGAATATCAAGTCTTGCTGCCCCATGATTAAAGGTCATGTAGACAATGTCACCTAGCCTTCAAAACAACCGTTAAACTGCAGCATCAAAAACTACCTCAACAGGAGTCCGATGGCTATATATAGCTATTTACTTACTTACTTACTTACTTACTTACTTACTTACTTACTTACTTACTTACTTATTTATACCTCTCTCCTGCCTTGTTTATTGCACTTTTTCTTTATGTCAGTATATGTATGCATGTGAAAAGGGTGGGAGGGGGAGCCTAAAAAAATATTTGCACTGGGGCAAATCACAGAAGTGTTGTGCTGCAGACAGATGCTGTCTGTCCTGTGTTTGTGCCTAGGGCCTGTGTGGCTCGATGGAGGATGAGCCCAGACACCGCCAAGATAATGGGAACACACTGTCACTCTTGACAAAAACTGTACAGGCTGAAACTGCACCTGCATGATGCTTTGGTTGCTGTCAGATGAAAATTACTATACATATTAAATTTATGTTAACGTTCCACAACTTGTGTGGATGGAGGAACTAAATCATTTTTCATTAAGTCATAAACATGAAAGATTTGTTTTCATTAGTGCCGCCCGTTATTTTCTCCTTGTCTGTGACCCTCAGGAAGCAGGAGGACCTGGTGCAGAATGTGAGGAGGCGTCTTGAGGAAGCCCTTACAGCTGATATGTTGGCTCATATAGAGGATGTCGCTACAGACGCAGCAGCCGATAAAGTGGAGGAGGACAAGGTTGAGCAGGTGGAAAAGGAGGAATCATAGCCAAGGTAAAGCAAGACCGCAGGACTGGTTGTGGTGTTGTTGAATCTGTTATGTTAGTTCTTCCAGTGTCACTCTTTGATCGTCATACACTGTTACGCCTGGAACACACTGCCTGTGTGAGCAATGGGTTTGCATCGCAGAACCTCTTGCTTTTGATTTCAGCACCCATTAACAGATTAGAGCCGCCACACAGGCTGGAGCAGCTCGTCATCAAGAGATTCAGCATGTTGCCTTTTTTCTCTGTAATAACTGTGATTCTGTGTAGGCAAGTGCATTTAATCCGTTCATCATCATATGAACATTATTACAGCAACGTTGTACCTCTTAATACGTTTTTATGTCCATGTGTAGAGCGTATTGCAGACAAGAATAAAATGAAATCATCCAGTGAATTGCAGTGTTTTTCCAGTGCGCTCTTGCCCTCTCTTGTTCTCTGTGAACTGAAAATCAAGTATCATTATTATTGATGACCATAATCTAAGTCAAACTCAATGTTGAAAGGAAGGGCTGGCAGCAGCAGTGCGGTCCTGTGTGGACACAACACACATGTGAGCCACAGCAGCTAAGCAAGAGAGATACACACACTGCTCATGCAAACAGTGTGTTTCAGGCATAATGAACTGCATTAACGTGTAACATGTCTCTTTTCTTGTCTCCTACAGGCTTGTTTGACACAGGTTTGCTGGTAAACTCCTCTCTTTTTTTTTAAATAATTTGCCCAAGAAATATATTTTATACACTTGTCATTGAAATATTAATACAGACATTCCTCAGATTTGTTATCCTAAACAAAAACAGTTTTCCTTATTTCAATTTTTTACATGTGACAATGTAATCATACAAGGGTGCTTTGAGTTTTAGTTCATGTTTACCTCTTCTAATGTATGGCAGTTATGGATGCTAATGTGTACAATACAGTGTTACAGTTAGTTAACGGATGTTGAATTTCAAAGTTTAAAACACAAATGATGTATGTGACTGATGTGTGTGTCTGTCTGTCTGTCTGTTTGAATGTATTGGTTTATGTTGAGAAGTTTTTAAATGTATTTTCCCTTTTAACTGATAAACAAACTCTTGATGCTCTTATATTTTACTCTGCCACTGTAGGTTGTGTTTTTATGGTTGAAGGCAAAGAAAAGTTGCATTATGTTTACATGCATGTGGCTACTCTTCTGGCTGCAAATATTAAACTTCGGCTTGTTTAATTAAAGGTTTTACAGCTTAAAGTAGTGTTATTGCTTTCAATATTTTCAGTGCACATGGTTTTAAGATTAAGTCATTGTATTTGTATTAAGGATGATCTGTAACAGTTACAAAAGGTTTGTACCCTCCAGGAAATAGAAAAAAGGCAGCAACACTGATGTACCTCATAACAGGATGTACTGTACCTCATTCTAAGATTCATTATTTGTCTCTCTACCACTGTCACTGTCAAATAAATGCAGATCTTTTATGACTTGCAAAGAGTGTCATTTCATTTGTCATTTCAAGTTGTTGAAGTAGAAGGTTGTTTTTTTCTTAGTCTATTTTAAACCAATACCACCTGTTCATATGTATATTTGCCTTATGGGTATGTTAATGGTCTCGCTAATAATTCCTCTTTTGCAAAATATAGTCATTATTGTCAAACAGAGAAGGCCATCATCCAAAGTTACATAATGAACAAAATTTCATTTTAATGTCACCATCCCTTCACCTCAAGGAAGCACAAAGAGGGACTTTGGTACTGTTGCCTTTGACAGGAGGAACAATTACAGCAGCAATTAACTCTCCCAGTGTCCATGTGAGTGTCTCAGGGTCACATAACCATTTAAGTGACAATGAAAAGTGCTGCATAGAATTTTAAAAAATAAATATTAACACGCCCACCCTCCATAATTCCACGAGGTGTTCATTTTTAGTACCAAGAAAGCACACATAACTGCAAGTGTGCACTTCATGAGCATCATTCAATGCTTCTGGACCAACCCAAACCCCCGATTGGTGGCCATGATGAACAAACCCGACCATGACCACATTTAACAAACAAAAAAACATAATTCAACACGATAACAGTCAAGATGCAAAAACATGCAGTAAAAGGGAGTCGAAAAAAATAGTGCCCTGCAGACTGACAGACACAATGGCAGTGACAGCAACGGTGGCTTTGCGTTGATGCTCCCCTCTTGCTGTATGTGGCCTTTGAACCCATTGTTGTGTCGCGAGTGACGTCAGTGCCGTGTGCGGGAGACGGAGCGGCGTGCGCCTGGCGAGACAAAGGCGGCGGACCGACCGGGGTCAGGCAGCAGCAGAGAGCCGAGAATCACTGTTTTTTTTTTTTTTACTAAAAGGTAACTGCTAATCTTGGATTTAAACTACGGTATACCTGACGATACGCAGAATGAGGACCCATTGACACTCCCAGGAAAATGCTTTGACTCTCCACGCAGGGAAAAAAATAACAGTGTCCTCTTTTCGTTTTAAAACGTTTTCTCCTACGCCCCCCATTTAGCGTGCTAGTTAGTTAGCCCGCTAGCTCCTAGCGTTGTGAAGCACAGCACAGGTCTCCTCCTCCTCCTCCTTCTGGCTGCTTCTCATCTTTCTCTCAAGAACTGGGCGACAAGCGAGGAGAGGATCTTATCGACCAAGGCGAGATAAAGTGAGTCCATGTGTTTTTCGCACTTGTTTAATTTTAAAAAACAACGCGGCTGCCCTCGGAATGAGCACAAGTTCGACTGTCAGAACAGGGCTAACCAGCTAGCTGTTCTGCTCCCAAACAAAGGGGTCGACAACGTGACTGAGTGCCGACTGTGTGGGACTAGCCTGTTAGCTTGTCTGTGGAAGCTAACAACAGCTTATTTCCCTCTTATCTACAGTTTTAAATCGATTAATACTTGCAAGAGTGTTTGGGGCTTGTGCCAAGAAGGTTTTTTTTAATGTTCGTGCCGGGAAAATACTTTGTTCACTTGTGTTGAAGCGGGCTTGCTTTATCCTGACAAAACAACCAGCCTCCTGGATGGTTTCAGTTGTCAGACAAGGAGCAACAACAGACAAAGCAAGGCGCCCAAATCAACACTCATAATGTATGCTGGTTTTTGTGAATGATCGGTGGCTCCACGGTGCTCATCTCCAGCACGGCTTTTGTGGGTTTATTGCTAAACAAGCGTTTGACTCTTTGTTGTTTTTCAATTTTTTTTTCTTTCAGGAGAGGGTGAGCTCACTCCCAACAAACAGGCACCCGTGATCTGATGTGAGATCCACGGAGAGACTATGCCTAGCCCTTTATTCCACCCCGAGATTATGGACCACGACGTGGTGATCAGCAGCCAGCACAGCGGGGTCGGTCTGCCCCGTGAGACGGACCAGGAGTCCCGCGAAGAGGACCACCAAGAGGCGCTCCGCTTCGCTCTGGACCAGCTGTCACTCATGGCCCTGGAGAAGGTGGATTGTGGGGGCGGCGGTGGTAGCGGAGGCGGCGGACTGGTCGACACTCTGGATGGGACCCAGGGTCCCGGCTCTGATGGTTGCAACGGTGTGGGCGGAGGTAGCTACGTGGATCTACAGATGCTGGAGCATCCCAACGGGTCCCGGGAGTCACCGACGTCCTGCTCTCCATCTCCGGAGTACTACGGATCGGGCGGGTACCACATGGCCGGCTCGCACTCCATGCTCCACGGGGAACAAAGCTCCGTCCTCTGCAGCAGGAAAAGAAGTGTCAACATGACCGAATGTGTGCCTGTCCCCAGCTCGGAACATGTGGCTGAAATAGTGGGGAGACAAGGTAAAAGCATGTGTGTCTCTGTGATGCTGCTGGTTGTAAAGATCTATATGGTGCTTGTGTTTATGGACATCTTGTCCAGGCAGCATGCAGCCTGGTTGTTCTTTGTTTGGGTGGCTGCCTGGGGAGAGGAGGGTCTCTGAACTTTTACAGCATGAGCTTGGTGCTTCTGCTCGGGCCGCGCACGTTGCTTGGCGTCTTTATTGCTAAAATAATGCGGGTACCCTATTAAAAAGCCATACCTGCTTTATTTACATATTCCTTAAACATCATTTAGACAATGCATTGACAGAGTGAGTGTGAGAGTGTGGTTGATGAGTAGGAGGGAGGGGGAGGGGTGGGAGAGGGTCAGACAAAGCGGCAGATTGTCGGGAGTCTGGACATGTCTAGCAGCCTGCACCAAACAAAGGAATTATGCTCAAATAGGCTACTTTCATGTATCCCAGATATTAAGAGGCAGTTTTGAACATAGAACTCACATTCTTAGCTCATGTACATATTTATGGTTGATTATTATTGGCTTTGTTGGGCGGATTTTAAGGCAGAAGCGGGGCAGCAGGCGCACAAACACGGGACTGGGCGGTGTTACGCCCTGCACCCAGCTCTGTCTGCCGATGCTGCCTGCTCGCGGATGAGCCGCTACAGTTTTAGCATTTTAATGTTTATTTTTTAGTTTTTTTTCCATCAGTATGTGCCTTACACTTTAAAAAGGCTCTTATGGTGGGTTTGATTCTCCCGTCGCAGGCGCGGTAGCGTTACGGCATTGTTCTCTTTGTTTGAAAAAGCCATGCTTTCTGCTTCCCAGAATGACATCACACTCCGCGCGCCCTATTGGTTGGCGAGAGCGAAGCGTCCATATTTAAAGAAACAGAGCACACAGATGCTGCTGCTGCCGCTGCTGCTGCTGGAGGAGCATGAGTTGACACCAGCAGTGCAGCAGCCATAGACTCCATGTTTGGGCAGACTGGCTCCTCATGCATATGCTGCTGCTTCTTTACATTGATCGAAAAATGCCAGCTTTTTAAAAATAAGACATCATATATCAGCCAGTTAAACTGGAGCACTGTGTTG
This sequence comes from Acanthurus lineatus, assembly GCA_029814665.1. NCBI lineage: Eukaryota > Metazoa > Chordata > Actinopteri > Acanthuriformes > Acanthuridae > Acanthurus > Acanthurus lineatus. The sequence goes on along the minus strand of JAPZDV010000004.1, from coordinate 9,929,775 downwards.
GTGGTGATTTCTGAATGTTTCACTTTTAAGGATTCATTACCCGGCTAAACAGACTCTGACTTGTTATTCATTTGCATATTCAAAAATATATTGAAACTGTTTGCAACTGACTATGTGTCTGTGCATGTAACAGTTGCCAGCTAATACAAAACACCCTCTGTAATTTCTTTCATAAGAGAGAATAGCACAAAGAGTGAACAAAACTGATGTTTATGTGTTTCTGCATCTAACAGGTTGTAAGATCAAGGCCTTACGTGCCAAAACAAATACCTACATAAAGACTCCCGTCAGAGGCGAGGAGCCAGTTTTCATTGTGACAGGACGCAGGGAGGATGTGGAGATGGCCAAACGTGAAATCGTCTCTGCAGCTGAGCATTTCTCCATGATCCGGGCATCCCGCTGCAAAGCCGGAGCGCCTGGAGGAGGAGGAGGTGGCTCTCTTCCTGGACCACCACACTTACCTGGGCAAACTACCATACAGGTACAGAACCCTCTGTAGCTTACCCATCATGTTTTTACTCTGCTGGGTAACCGCAGACTAACTAGACGTATGGTTCATCTGTAACTCTGTTCTTTCACCAAAAGCTTGAATTTTTTTTTTTTTAGACATTTAAGTATTTCTCTTATCATTGATCTAGGTGAGGGTGCCCTACAGAGTAGTTGGTTTAGTTGTTGGACCAAAGGGAGCAACTATCAAGCGCATCCAGCAGCAGACTCACACCTACATCGTAACACCCAGTCGAGAGAAAGACCCTGTGTTTGAGGTGACTGGCATGCCGGAGAATGTGGACCGAGCAAGAGAGGAGATCGAGACACACATCACCCTGCGAACTGGAACCTTTGTAGACCTGCAGGGAGACAATGACTTCCACTCCAATGGCACTGATGTCAGTCTAGAGGGCCTGGGCTCCCTGAGCGGAGGGCTGGGGGCCTCCCTGTGGTCCAGGGCTACCGGTCACCATTCTGCTCCCCCTCCGCCCCCACCCTCTCCACCTCCTCCTATGCCCATGTCCATGCACCACGCATCTGGCCGTAAGATGTCCTCGTCAGTTGCCTATCACAATGGTGGGATGAGCTCAGACAGCTTCAGCGCTACTCGTAAGGCCAATGAGGGAGGCAGCCCCACTAGCCCTTTTAGCACAGGCTCCAGCAGTGCTGGAGGAGGATTCACTTTTGGGGGTGACTCAACCCCAGGGCTGCCCTCCTCAGAGGAACTGGGCTTTGAGTTCAGTGCTTCCAACATTTGGGCACCTTTTGTCAATGGTGGAACAGGCAATAAGACGGCAGGCTCCTCTCAGCAGCAGCCCCTCCGTCGCAACAGCAGCGGCCTCAGCGGGGGCGCCATCACTCCACGATTGTCTCCAACTCTGCCTCAGGACACAGGTGTGGGCCCCCTGGATCATCCGTTAGCCCGTCGTGCCCAGAGCGACCCCCTCAGCACTCTCTCCTGGCTACAGTCCACCAGCACAGGAGGCGGCTCCTTCTCCGGAGCGTCCAGCTCAAGCTCTGGTGGCTCGTCGACCGGTTACTCCTCCTGTTCGGCCTCCTCCCTGCCAGGTGGCTCACCCACCGACTCTGAGGGAGGCAGCAGCGGCGTTGGCCTCAGCTCTGGCATGCTGAGTCGTCTGAAAGGCGGGTCCGGCCCAGGAGTCGCAGGTCTGGTCGGCGTCAGCCCCGGGATCAACAGGGACTGCTTTGTGTGTTTCGAGAGCGAGGTTACAGCAGCCCTGGTGCCTTGTGGCCACAACCTGTTCTGCATGGAGTGTGCCGGGCAAATCTGCCAGTCAGCCGACCCAGAATGCCCAGTCTGCCACACCCCAACCACACAGTGCATCCGCATCTTCTCTTAATGCCCTGGCACAGGAAGGGGGGGTGGGGGTGGGGGGGTGGGAGGTGGTTGTTGGGTGGGGCGAATATGAGAGGAGGACAGGAAGAAGACTGGAGTGGGGCACCAGCTGTAGTGGAGCGTATGGAAGGATTCACACTAATAACCTTCACACACACATGATGGACCATAATAAATGCATTAATAGAGATGATGATACTATACGGATGTTGATTTATTGCTGATAACTGTCAAGATGAATAATAACAATAATAATAATAATAATAATAACTGACTGATTTTTGAGAGTGAAGTTAATTGAAACTGGTCTGCAGACAGTTGGGGCTCAGACAGTCTCTCGGTTGTGAACTTATGGAAGGAAACTAGTGTCTTATCTCTCTTCAGGCCTTCATTTTGACCCGGAGCAGCCCGCACTGCCGGCTGCCGGTCTGTCTCAACATTTCTTCATTCTGGCTTCTTCAGATCTCTGCCTGCTTTCTCTCTCACAGCCTTTCCTTTTGACACTTTTGTACTTAACAGATATTTTTCGATGAAGCTGTCAATGAGGCCTGCACTTTTCTACTCCTTATTTTAATGTTCTTGACAGAACTGTTCCAACAAATCCCTCGCCCTCTCCTCTGCTCTCTCTCATGCTGTTGTACGCGACACGAGGCGGCGGGGTTGCTATTTTTCTGTAAGCATGGAACTTTTTTAAAGGTCGGCATTTAGTCAGGCACCAAGCGGAACAACACACCCGAGGGACCTCTTAAGGATGAATTCCTGTTACTTGTTGCCACACAAAAATTAGCCATCAGTGATGCCAAATGAATGCTATTAATAGACGTCTCTTAATTCTTGATTAAATTCAATAACATGTCGGATGTATATGGATGAGTCTGCCCCACATTTCAAATGTGGCTGCTGCATTGATTCACATTAATGATCCTTTAATAGGTGAGAAATGAACCATTAGTTATCCTGTAGGAATGTGTCAGAGGTTTTCTGTACGTTTCGGCTGCCTGACAATCCCTTTACATCTCTTGTGTGTGTCTGTGTTTGTGTGTGTGAGAGCATACAATGTTGATTCCTAAGCGGGACCTCTTCCAGTTTAAACACAGACCTTGTTGGGACCATTAGTCCCAATGGGGACCGGAGTCTGGTCCTAATTAGACGAAACTTTACTTGTGAGGTCCTGGTTAAGGTTAGGGGTAGTGTGTGTATTGGTGTAAGAATATGGTGAAGGTTCGGCATGAGCTGGTTATGGTTAAAGTTAGGGTTGGTGTTAGGCTGTCCACAATAAGTGAAAGTCAATGCAATGTCCTGACAGGGATAGCTGCGTAAAGTTGTGTGTATGTGTGAATAACGCCCACTCGTGCTGTTTGTTATGTTGGCATCATTGTTCCTCACTATGAGAAGCTCTGCTCTCTGTCCTGCTGCCCCTCCCCTTCGCTTTCACTCTCAGTCTTATCAGGAAGGCGATGCCCTGATCCATCCACACCACAACATTTTTCGCCTCACATCCTCTTGTCTGTTACACTCAGATTGGCTTATTTAGCATTTTCTACTAGTTTCTGACTCTTGACTGTCAAGTGTGTGGCTAACAGACATGCTTTGAAACTCTAGGAACAGACAGGGCTTTTCTGTTGTCACACTTGAATGTTTTATCCGTAAAAAGGTTAAGGAGCAAGGGTTGCTCCTCCCACACGAAACAATAACAAGGGGCTCGATTGAACCTTTTTTTTTCATGCACTGTAACTCCCAGCCCCTCTAAAAAGAGAAGAAGAAAAGAAAAAGTAAAAAAAAAAAAAAAGAAACAGCTCTTACTGTTTTTTTTGTTTTGGTCTTCCACCCCACTTTCACAGCCAAGCTGTATGGCACTCTCTGATGACACACTGTCATACCCATATATCGCTGTACTCCTGGTTAAATGTGCTGCACTATATGGTTTGTTTTTAGAGATTAGTCCTATGTTCCTTCACATTTCTGAGTGACTCACAATGAGGCGGTTACACCCTGTTTTGTGTTTTCTGTAGTTTTTTTAAATTCAGTGAGTTTGCAGTAACTGCCTCCATTAGTGTTAATACTGTACGTATGATTGGAGCGATGTCTGCGCGATGGTAAACGGTTGCCATTAATGGCCCTTTTTTAGAAATACATGGAATCTGCTCATAGAACGAGACAAGCCATGATGCCAGAATTAAATCGACACAGCTAATTCTCAAAGGGCTTCCTCTGACTGCACAGACACACGATCACATTTTTCAGGCTCACACGGTAGTTAGAATCAACTTATCCTTTATGGCAGCTAGTAGCTAGGTCATCCAGGGCTTCCAGACACTCTTTGTGTTCAAATCCCAGCAGCTGCAGAATGTTTTTCTTGCTGTTTTTTCTTAATTGTTCTTTTCTAATTGTCCCTACACAGTCATCACATGCGGATCCTGTTAGTTAGAGTGTAGGGCGTTGCAGTCGCAGTAGTCGCAGATTGTATGGTCTGTCAAGGAAAAAAGGGTAACTCTATTTGAGTAAATGGGCAGTTGCTGCTGTGCTTTGGTGCTCCAGCCAGTTTAATGTTAAACTTCTTTGCTGTCTGACTGTTTGTTTGCTGTTTGGGTGAAGAGGGCACTCTAATAAGCCGCTGTCCGGGTTGAGAGCAGCAGTGCACTAATTCATGTGTCCACTTGTGTAAGGAAAAAAAACCTGCCCAGGAGCTGAACCGGTCGTCTTTGTTAAGACTACCCCATGGTGCTTTGGTGCAACTCCCTACTGAAACGCGGTGATGATCAAAAACCCATTTGGTAGTGGGGAGGCCTCCGTAGTTCTCCAGTGCACTGTAGAGCTTACAACCCCGTTCTCATTGTGCTCGAAACAGTCAGCCCACCCTCCTCGTCGGGGCTCCAATGTTAAACATCGCATTTTGTCTCGTGCAACACTCCAAACAGATGCAGGGCTGCGAGTGTGTCCGCATGAACAGATCGGTCATGATTGTTGTGTGAGTCTGTTGAGGCCAATCTTTAAAGCCCGTCTTCAACCTGTCCGAAGTTGACGTGTTAGAGGAATAAAATGTGTTGTATTTTGCGAGATGAGTCTAATGTAAATCCCGGAAGTTGCACCGGGACGTTTCTGGCCAATGAGAGAATGTTGGGGTTTAATGTACAGTAGTTTTAATTGTTAAAAAGGTACAAATTTTTTCAGATTGACTGCTGATTTTTAATTTTTTTTTTTTTTTTTTTTAGCCAAACCTATCCCCTCCCCCATTTCCTTCCTTAAGGTTTGAAAACAGGGTTTCCTGAGGCATGCTAGCCAGTGACCTCTGACCTTTTTTGTGATTAGAGGGGGGGATGTGAAGAGAGCCACGCCAGTAAGGGGTGACAGACACCCCTCAAGCCTCCGCTCTCCTATTTTTTGCTTTAATTCTCTTTGTATGCAGAACCAAAATGTAAAACGTCAGCAAACTAGGTTTCAGGCCTGACCTGTGTGTGTGTGTATATACCCTGAATACAATCATTTGGGATCTTGTTTTCAAAAGCAAAATGACTTATTGAATTGAAGATAAGTGTAGTTTCTAAAGAACATGTATCATTATTTGTAAGTTAACCATCTGCATGTCTTCAAGCCACCTGGCATTAGCTAATAATTTTTAAGATAAAAAAAAAAACTTTTTACACATTTTATTTTTTACAGTTTATTTGCTTACCTAAATATCCCAGACAATAATGTGACCCTTTTTATTACTTCAAATTTATTTTTATTTTCCATTTTTTATTTTCCTTATTTCCTGTGTACTACATATAGGCAATTTATAACAAAATGAGAAAATTATTGAAGAAATTTTAAAATTGAAATATATTTTATTTGAAAGTTTATGGACCTTTTAACCGTGAGCCGGAAAAATTGTATAATCATATAATTTGAGCTGACTTGACGGTTATGAGAAATGTATCAAGAGTTTTATTTTTTATGCTTCTTTAATAAAGTCTTGTTTTTGGTTTCATTTTTTTACTGTAAAATAAAAACTTGAGTGTTGCGTCTTTATTTCTTTTGTATTGGGAGTAGAAATGTGTACCAGATAAAATGTGCATCTTTACCACATGGGGGCAGCATAGACACACCTGCAGCAGAAAAAGCATTAATAATGGTGGGATGTAAAATCTGCAGTTTGTCTGCTTGTGATCCTGAGACCAGACATTGGTCAATTTTTTTAGAAAATTTACTGAGAATTTGGTGTCTGACCCAACATTTATCTAATTGTCAAAAGCAGTATTGAAGTGATTAGTCAAGAGAAAATTAAATCTTTAAAGTTCATGTGTTTAAAGTGCGACCAAGCAGCAGTGTCTTTTTGCTGACAAGGTAATTTTTTTTAAGTCTAAGTATTTGCTGCTTATCATTCTGAATTTATACTTACAGAGTATAGACTGCCAGTTTGACAAAATAAGCAAATCTAGGGTGTCAGTATAAATCCAGGGAGATTCTAGTGGCTATTTTTTACAGGTTTTTTTTTTCTCTTGACATTTTATAAACAGGAATGATGCTGAATCTATATAAATAATCAATAAACAGCAAATAATCTGCAGGGATAATTTACAAAAAAAGGCGAATGCTTAAAGGTTTCAGTTTCACAAATGTTAGGATTTTCTGCTTTTTATTATCTTA
>JAPZDV010000004.1:9898994-9923200 GCA_029814665.1 Acanthurus lineatus | reverse complement strand
ATAATCTGCAGGGATAATTACAAAAAAAGGCGAATGCTTAAAGGTTTCAGTTTCACAAATGTTAGGATTTTCTGCTTTTTCTTATCTTACATCAGAGAACATACTTTGAGGTTTGGACTGTTTGTTGGGTTTAAGAAAGAACTATAAGAAGATCCATATGTCAGATCAAGAAGCTGTTGCAGCATTTTTCACTATTTTCTGACATTTTACACTCTAAATGCTTAACAGAGCACCCCAGGAAATAATGTCTGGTTAATACTAATAAACTGGTTGTTTGAAACACTTACTATTATACAATGTGTTTAAAGTGTATGAAGCTGAGCAATGAACTGCTGCATCTGAGGACAGCAGTGAAACATATTTTAGCCACCATATTAAAGGCTCACCTAAAAATATCAATATCAATTCAAGTTTACTCTATATTTAGAATATTCTCACAGATTTACCATGCTGTCAGACAGCCTTCTGACGGGGAGATGAAGCCCTTATACCACTCTCTCCGAGGCCACCAGACTCCTTTGACAAAAGCAGTAATCTTACCTTGCAGAACATGGGTCTTGTTTGTCAACCGTTGCTGCAATAACTTAGTTTGTATTTGTTTCTCTTTGACTTCAGTGCATCTGAACTTCATATTCAAAACACTGAGCTGTTTACTCCTGCTGCCACTGAAGATAACACACTGACAGCAGATAAGCACCCTTATACAACACCACTTCAAAGAACCTGAACAATCCCTTAAAACATTTCAGCTGAAATAAAAAAGAATACCAAAAAAGCGAGAAAAAAACCTTTAACACATGATGGTTATTCTTATATAATGCAAACAATAATATAACAGAGAAAATGCCCTCCAGGTAATTTATTCAACTAAACTGTCTCTGCTCTTTTTTCTCCTCTGGACTGTCCAGAAGGAGCTAAAACATCTGGTTCAACTTGTATAAAGTGGTGTTAGGTGATATTCCCTTCCCCCTACACAGAGGTCAGAGGTCACAGGGAGAACAGACTGAGCACTCACTGAATTGGAACCTGCTTGTTACAGCTAAAGGTTTTGTGTCCAAACAACACCCGGTTCTCTCCATCTGACAGTTACCAGCATCTGTTAACTCTCTTGTCTCTTTATTTAGACTTTTTTATGAGTACAGACTCCTGTTAGGTAAATAAGAGTATTTAAATCATGTAATGTGGTTCTCACTTACCACAGTGGGAATAATAAAGCAGGCGTTTAGATTGTGACACAAATGTCCTTTTAATAGGAAGCAGATCGCAATCAGGCTGCATTCCAGTTCCACTTCTTCTTCATTAAAGAACGATCAATAATGATAAGAAAGAAATTAGAAACATCCTTTGTAGAAAATAATTCTCTCATGCGAGTTCTGTGTTCACACTACATTCATATTGGTTACAGATGAATTATTCACAAGCCTTTTTAAAAAACAAAAACATTGATGACTTATCATTATGCAGCTTCAAATAAAAAACAAGGATAACGAACAAAAAAAAAACATCAAAGAGACACGTGCTGGCACGATAAAGTTTCCCATCATGCAATTGTAAGTTGATACTATTCACAGGGTGGGCATCATTGGTCTCCACAGAGTTGTGTCGGCGTGCATGCATGCATGTGTGTCATCTTACATGTGCCCTGTTTGTGCTTGAGCAAAAATTGGTGTGTGGATGTGTGTGTAAGTGTAGTCAGTCTGTGTGTGTGCGGTAGGTGCAGGTGTGTGCGTACATACGTGAAGCAGGCAACCAACGAGCCCCATACTGGATGATCTGTCGCTTTGTTTTTTTGTTTTTTTTGTTGCTTTTTCAGCTACGACCTGTCGTGTCAAGTTTAGTCTTGAGCCCTGGGATTACTTAAGACAACACACACAAACAATGTAACTGCACTGTGGGTTAAATGTGGCAGAAAAGCTCCTTTAAAAAGGCTAGTTTACTCACAAATCAAGCATGATTGAACTCATGATTTGTTTATTTTAAGTGAAATTTGAACGCCTGAATTAAAAGGCATGGTTTGGTGTCCCCAAGCTAGTCATGCTTTCAGATTTATCCCTTTGATTGTAGAAAGACGGCTCCGCTCAGGCTAAATGACATTCACCGACTTTGTTTTTGGTAGAATTCAAATATTCTTAGTAAAGACAACATGTGACAGGCAAGCAGTGACGTCTGGTGTAGCTCCACACAGCAACAGGGAAACCTACTGCAGCATTTACTCACTGTCACTGACATCATTAAGTTTCACAAGGAGATCGAGAGACAAGCCAGACTACGTGAGTGTTTCCTCACCTTTTTTTTTTCAGTGTAGAGTTTCATTACGCGCATGACAGGACTAAAAACAAATACTTGACCAACATAAATGCTTGGCTGTGACTCTGATGGCTTCTTTCTTTGTGAACATAAAACAAAAACAAAGTTAAGATGCAGTTCGTGCAAATTTGGTCCTACTAAAGGCAAAACACTTTCTTTCTCTCCAATCTAAAATATGTGAGAAAAAGCTTACACAATTCCAACAGGAATGGGGATTTTATGAGTCCATACAGAAAATATCCAAGTGATTTACTCACACAAAAAAGAACCATAAGTTTCCCATTCCTTGGATCTGGATATTGCAGTTGGTGCTGCTGTTCTTACACTGACAGCGCATACATTTTGGGTATGTAGATACAATATATTGCTCACAATCTTAGAGCCCATTTTGCAGGTGTGACAATCAGCACACACACACACACACACACACACTCACACCTTCACACACATGCACATACACAGTAACAAAAGACACAGCATTGTTTACAGAGGGTATGTTCATCGTAGAAACCACAAGGTTCAGTGAACACACAAACAAACCACTATTGCCTTGAAGAGATGGGTTTAGATACGTGTGCAGGCGATCAGGAGGAAGGTGCTCCACCGAGCTGGCGTGTGTGTCCTTTAGGCTCTGTGTGGATTTTATTTTCAAGTTCTTCCACAGCGTCACTCATGAGAGACTTTTCTGAACTGGGGCGTGACTGAGCTGTGGCGGCGTTACGAGGGGCACGTGAGGAATACAGAAGCGTGGTCAGTATGTATTAGTCCGTAAACTGACATCCCAGTCCACTGATCCCATAGCCCTTTTTTGGAGTTAATGTGCACTCTAGGGGTGTGGATGTGTTAGACACTGGGGTATTGCTCCGTTTGTTGTGATGTGAAGCAAGCAAAGTTACAAAAAAAGAGAACAAAAACAAACTCACTAAGGACACAACTTTTGCTTCCGAGGACACATCACATATCAGGCTCAGCATTTCTCCGCCGTCCACGATAATGAAGGTCATAATTATAAAACTGTACTGAACCAGGGTTATATATGCACCATGCTCACACAGGGAAAATACTGGAGGCACCCATCTTTATCGGGGGAGGTGGGGGGGACAGCAAAGTGAATCACAGTGTTCCTGGGGTCAACATGCAGGACGATAGTACATAACAGGACAGATTAGCAGTGATGTTGCCCCTGGACACTGATCTAAGGTCAGTTTGCTGTGTGTATTTTTTTTTTTTTCTCTATTTGGATTTTTGTGGCAAAAAGAATCTGATCTTAGATCTGTGCCTGAACTCCAACTTACACGACACATCACAGTAGAGGGAGAGAAGAGGGGGGGCTACACAGAGCAAACAGCATGAGGAAGTGGTGGTGGTGGTGGTGGTGGAGGGGGGGACGGACTGGAAGAACGACACACAGTCAGGCAGGCAAGCGGACAGACAGAGCACAGCTAGGCAAGGACTGCTCTCCTGAAGACACAGAGAAGCGAAAGTGCAAAGTGGTCGTTCTCAATCTGTTCACATGGTTTTTGTTGTTGTTGTTGTTCTGCACTGCATAACATCACATGTACAGCGTATAAAAGGTGTGTTAGGAAAGATTGAGTGACTGAGGGGTTGATAAGTGCTTGCTAATGTGAGGCTAACCCTTAACTGAGAGTTGGGCTGCTAAAATATTCAAAATTAAATCTGATGTTTTTATAAACATATTCCTCCATGTTTGCATTGATAACATTGCAATGTAAGTGTTGCATAATGTATGCAGATATATGTACAATATAATATTTTATGTGTGTGCTTGTGTATTGCACAATGGTTGTCTATCTATGTAGGTGTGAGTACTATTATGTGTGCATAATACTGTGTCTATTGGGTATGTCTCTGGTGTTATTGTGCACACGCATGTGTCCACGCTCTCTCCACCCCCTCCCCTCAGCTGCGACCCTCCTCAGCCGAGCGCTGGTCCGACTTGAGCTTGACGAACTCTTTTGCCACGTCATCGTTGTTGCGCTGAGAGAGGATGCGCAGCACCGTCAGGCCCGTCTCGTCCATGTGAACGCGCCTGCCCAGCGGCATCCAGCAGGTGACGCTGCCTTTGTTGGCTATGTCCTTCACCTGCAGCACGGCCATGCCCACAGTGCGGTCCTCTCTGGCAAAGCAGTAGTCCTTCACACACAACTGCAGCTCGTAGCTCTCTGGACCGACCTCAGTGCCCAAGGAGCTGAAACAAGAATCACATCTATGATATTTAACTTTGTTCAACTGTGAAAGTTAAACATGCATGTTGTCTTTATCTTGCTGTTGTTTGTGTATTTATTTAAGGTATTTTGTGTAAGGTATTTTTTGTTTCCCTTGCTGACTGTTGCACCAGCAATATGTTCAGCTCAACTCAACATGAAGCTAAAATACACAAACAAAACAAAATCAAGACGGGACACAATGGCTGATACTCACAACTGGAAGCTTTCAGCAAACTTGGGTGACCAGCTGTTGTTCTTCGACTTGGTGGCATATTTCCTCTTCTTGTCACTGAGGTGAGGGCCGATGATGTAGACTTCCACAAAGGGCCTGAAGCCCTGTGCCTTCCATTTCAGGTCATTAGCAGCCACCACTAGAGGATAAAAGTAGGTTGAGTTAAAGAGAGAAAGAGTAGAGAAGAACTGCAGAATGATAACTGAGAGATTTCAGAAAAATAGGACATTGGTACAGTCTGCTCTGTTCTCTCACCTTTCACGCTGATCTTGTGCTCTCCATTAGGTTGGGGTAAAATGTCCACACACATGACCACCTCGCCAACTGCGTCCACTCCAGATGCTATAAAGACACACTCAGTAAGTAGGGGGTCTGTGTGTGAGTGTGATTGTTGTGAGCCCATTTGTCTCTGTATGGCCAGAATATACAATATAGCACAGCTGAGATATATGGCTTTAAGAAGAGTGATGCATCAGCAGATTGTGAACTAAATTTAAAGCATGCAGAAACTACACACACACTTAAGCACACACACACACACTCACACTCAAACACACACAAATGCACACACACGTACATGCACACACACAATAATCATGATAATCAGATGAGCAGGACTTGGCTGGATGAAGCAGCTTCTGTGCCAGCTCTAATGCTGAGCAAATGGCAAACTGTAACGCTGGAATGGCTGGTAATTCTTCTTAACACTCTCTTGATGCTTAAGCGAAAAGAAAAATGGAGATAAAACTACAAAAATCCAAACTGCAAGTTTTCTGAAAAAAAAAGTTCCTTTTCATCAATGGACATGATCAGCATATGACTCCTTTTTTTCATTAATCGTGTCATGCACATTCTATGCTCTCCTTGACAGACCTAAAGTCACTGCGGTTTTACATACAAGCTCACCTGGTCAGCTGTTTGTCTCCCTGCCTGCACTCTACATAACAAGCTTCATCTATCTCAAGCAGTCCTGTGCATACGTCATGCTTTTTTCTTAACCAGCCTATAAAAATGGAGTTCAAACTGGAAGATAAAAAGAAGGAAAAAACGAGAAGCAGAGAGAGTGAGTGTCGAAGCTGTGCCCACGGCTACCACTGCTCCCTGTCCCGGGTTATCTTTGGCTGATGACAGTTTGATCACACAGATGTCTGAGCTGCTGTGGGTTGCTCTGGGGGACAAGCAGGTTTTACATAACACTGCTGACACCTACCTTTCTCTGGTGGTGTGTCTTCGTTGGCTGTGTACCTGATCCCTTTCCCTCCGTGGACTGAGAGGAGACAGAGGAAAGTCAGCATCAGAGAACAATAAAGACCTTTTTCATAAGTACAACATGGTGAATGAGTGAATGTTAATGTTTTAATACTGCAGTTAAAAAGGTGTAGCTGATGGTGTAAAAACCTCGACAAATATGGTCCCCTAGATATTAAAGATAAGTATTTATTATTCCCATTTTCTGTTTGTCTAAAATCCATCTGTGAACATTTAGAATATTACTGCACTGAATAAGCTAAAATCACTAAATGCAAATAGTAGTCTTGCATTTGCTGGCATTGCTACTGTACTTAACTGAAGCAACGAATTCAGCATTTTCTTCCCACACTGTAAGCAAGTTATTCCATTTAATCTCATAATCCCATTTAATTCCTTAAGCCAGAGTAACAGTACGAATAAGCAGTGAAGCTCTTTGAGGGTAACTGAAAGAATTTTTGTGTAAAACTGTTTGAACCCGCTGTGTGACTCTGTGTGTGTATGTGTGTGTGTGTGTGTGTGTGTCGTTGCCGTTTGAAGTTGTACCCTGAGCGCTCTGTGAGAGGACAAACTTTCTGATGAGCTTGTCTGTGGCCTGGGTGTACAGAGACAAGGCGTAGCGCAGAGACTGCAGGTCTGGACTCTTTTCCAAGAACGTTTTCTTCAGGCCCACACCGCCGGCGTGGAAGTATTGCTGCATACACAGATACAATACAACACACACTTATTGTAGATGAGTGTATGGCAAGCAGACGGGTGAACAGACAGATACAGATACAGAAAGCTCTATATTAAAAAATGTACAAGTGTGCTTAAACTGTTTAGTGGTGAGGAACAACCTTGGAGCAGTGGAGATGGTTTTCAGCTGCTTTGGTGACTCAAACACCTCTAAACCTGTGCTAATGTATGCTAAACAGGTAGCTGAAGCCATGTGCAGTTGCAGAATGACAAATTGAAATGTCTTATTAAAACTCCATTGATGTTTATGATATATTGCGTAAAATTTGATAATAATGATTTGTCAGATAATTCCTTGATTTCCACAATATTTGCCAAAATATGACTCCACTGTCAGTTACACACTCTTCTTCACCTCCTCAGAGCTAATCTGAATTCTTGTTTCTTGTCTCCTCCATGTTTGGGCTTTCTTGTGAACATGTTTTGTCTTTAAAAAAAAAATTAGTGCCTTTTTCAGGGAAAGCTAAAATGTCTTTAAGTATTCCTTTGTGTTGAGCAAACAGAGACCCAACTAAAATACTGTAAATATAAGAACCAAGAACAGAAATTTCCCCTGCCAGCTGTTCTGCTTGAGTAACACATCATACAGTACCTTAATAGTGTCCAGTGCCAGCTCTATTACTGCACACTGCTTGGGAGTTAGAGCTTTGGCCTCCTCTCGCCCCATATGTTCCTGCAAGACAAATAAAACAAAGCAGTCAGTCTCCACCACAGTTTCTGCTAAAGTGTAGCCTATATTTTAGATTTATTTAATTTGTCAGGCATTTTATTGCTGTTGCTGCCTTCTGCTTTCATCACCTTGAGTTTAGACAGCTGGCCCAACTCCTTGGCAGCGTTGAAGATCATCTGAGTGCCCTGTCATGAAGAGACAGAGAGACGAGTGTGAATGGTGCAGAGACAAAGAAAAAACTGGTGTTTTAGAGGTTTTTGCAGAGTGAGAGGATGGTACAGAAGGTTCAGTGAGGACAAACTGCTGCAGATACAAGAAATGGGTTTGAAGAGTGAGGGGGACATAGTAAAAAAAAAAAACAAACAGATTTTACACTAATTTATATACATCTTCACATAAACATTCACAATAAACAAGCTTCATCTTGGGAGAGAAATACAGTTTAAGTGCTTTGGTGTACAGTCTGTCAGTATTGCAGGGACTCATGGACAGGTAATGTTGTCTCTGGTGCACCGTGCTGCCATTTTAATCAGGTTTTAATGCACTGATATCTGCAGAGAAGAAGAAACAAAAGGAAGACAACAGCTACGGATGGTGGTGTTAAGGCCCCTAAGTGTTTTTTCATGCTTACAGGTTTCACACACACACACACACACACATGTACACACAAACCCAAAGACACAGACACACATACTTACAATAACCTAAAAAAGAAAGGAAGGGGGAGAGAATGGGGTAATGGCAGGATATATGGGTCAATGTCTGGTCACAATGGAACAGAGCCATGAAAGCACTGAAATTCAGAAGCACAAAAGAAGAAAAAAAGGGAATAGGAAAGAAAATTGGAGTGAATGTCTTATTTTATAACATACCGTCTGGTCAGTAAGTGTTGGAAGCACAATTGTTTTTTCCATTGTGTTCATCACCAGTTTCCACAGTTCCTTCAGCACTCTCTTCAGGACTGTCTTCTCACAGATTTTAGCAAACAGTGACAAGCTGAAGCAAGAAAAAAAACAAACAAAACAAACAAACAAAAAAAAACAGTCTCTCAGTACTGAGACAAAACATGTATGTTCAGTTATCAATCCAGTGTGTGTCTATTATGACTATTATAACTTGAGTGTTTCAGCAAGTTCATTCATAAAGATAAAAGCTATATATAAAGTATGGAAGTTTTTCGATACCAGTAAGAACAATACTTGAGTTTCAACATCAAAATAAAGCTAATACAAAATCTAATACAAAAGTGAGCGATCAAAAATAAGAATTTCTCAGACACATTTGAATTCCTAAACAATTTGATTTTGATATCTAGCCGTACTTGCTATCCAGGAAGTCCATGATTGGCTGCAGGACGTTGTCAGCCTCCTGGACCACGCTGCCATTGGCTGGGACTGTCTGACCTTTGACCTGGGCTAGGATATCTCCCATTTGCCTCACATTATCCTCGATCTGGGGCTGGAAACTACACAAAAGGAACAACATAAAGACAAACTGATTCAAGCCAGAGAACCAGTTGGAGTGCCTTTGACACATGAATCAAACAGACACACCCACCTGACAGCAAAGATGCGGCTGAGGTCATCCATGACATTGTTGAGTTTGTTCTGCAGCTCCTTGAGGAAGTCACTGGCCTCCACGTTGAGCTGGAAAGAGATCAAATAGAATGAATACAGGAGCCATGTCATGTTTGCACAATCATAACAACACCAGCATGTTTGGAAACTTACATCTTTGCCTCCCATGGCCTCAAACATCTTCTCCAGCTGAACTCTGAGCTGCTGGATGTTATTGATGATGATACATGGCTGAGGGGAGAAAGAGAAAAATCATTACACACACACACACACATTCCTCTCTCCTTTCCCTCAGTCTGCTCCAAGCGTTTCATTGTAATCAATCAAGGTTTGTCCCCCTAACTTTTTTTATTGCCTCCTTGGCGAAAACACTCTTGGTGATGTGGGGCAGGAGAAGCAGGAGTTTTCAGTAATTATTGCTCCTCTGAGGGCTCTCGGTCTCTCTGGGAGTGCAGCCCACTCTTCCCCGAGCCTATACCACATTCAGCTAATTACACAGCCCTAATTCACTTTGAAACACTGCAACCTGGGCATGGCTATTACACTGAAGAGCACATCTTAAAACCGAGTCTTGATGGAGCTCAAATTAAAGTATTAAATCAGTCACCGCTGTTTATTCCACTGACACACATTTCCATCTGGTACCTTGTTTGTGCCAAACCTTTCTTTAATGTCTTTTACTTAAAAAAAAGAAACACCTACCACTTTCTCCTTTTTGACATGATTTGGAAAGTCCTTAGCAATGATGTCAGCGTAAGACAGCAGAACATTGCCGATAGTCTAAGGGAAAGAAGCAATACAAGCAAATTAGCCCACTGTTACTATAAGAAAAAAATTACACTCAGATTAAAACTTTGTGTGAGAGCAGTGGCAGGTGAAAGTCACCTTGGCGAATCTCTTCATGTAGTTGCCAACGATCTGAGGGTCGGGACACTCCAGTTTGCGGATGATTTCAAAGCTCTGATTGAGCTGAGAGAACACATCCACCACGGAACAGGAGAACAAAGCGTGCTCTGACGTGACCTGGAACTGGAGAGGGAGAAGAAAACCGGATTTGGGGGGAAAGCATATGAGAAGCTGGTCTGCGGCAGTGCTGATGCTGCAGCATAGCAATCTGACTAACACTGAAAGTGGCAGGTTTGAATCCCCAGGGAGCCACTCATGGGAGAAGTTAGCATCATAAGACACATAAACTGACCCCTTTTCAGCTGCATGTGACTGCAATCAAATGACTTGCAAAGTGATTCCTCTGAAAGCATTTGGAGGAGAGCCATGGAGGCGATCACAGGGTTATGATGGGGAGCAGGGCCCTCATTAACAGTGCGGCTATTAGTGAACAGTGTTATGGTATGTGACTGGGAGTGGGGACGGCTGTTTTGCTGACACAGGGAAGCAGAAGCTGCCTCTGGCGACAGTAATTGGACCCAAAGGATTCCTGACATATGAGCTGGGAGAATCTTCAGCTGCTTTGTATCGACCCTATTGCCGTGCAGATATTTAGGTGTGAGTGAGTATGACTCGCTGCATGAAATGTTTGTGTGTGTGTGTGTTTGTGTTTGTGTGTGTGTGTGTGTGTGTGTGTGTGTGTGTGTGTGTGTGCATGTGTGTGTGTGTGCATCGACTTTTGCCGTAGCATCTGCTCTTCGCAGTGAAGTTTTACTTTTGCATTTGGTATTGAGTCTTTATTGATTGCCTTGAGGCCTTCAACTTGCTCCTCTCAGCCTGGAATGTGCTGAGTCAGGAGAAATGATGTGAATTGCCTGAATTTGCATGAGAAATGCATGAATACATCTTTTGAAGGGGGATACGCTGCAGGTAGGAGGTCTGATATAAGCTTTCATACTGTTTATTATGACTGTCTCAGCAGAATTTGATTGTTGAATTTTAACAAAACTTTAGTCACAGGTGACCGCCTCTTTCTTCTCTTTTTTTTGGCTGAACTTTTTTTCTGCAAACTTTTTTGTAGAATGCTGACATTAATAAAAGACTAGTTTGATGTTTTAGGATTAAAACATAGGCTTATTTTAATTTTGTTCTGAGAGTTACATAAGAAGACTGATAGTACTTTAATGTCTGTGCACTAAATATGAGGTTTCTGCCAGCAGCCTGACAGCTTAGCTTAGAAAAAATACTTGAAACAGATCAAAGTCACTGCACCCTACCAAGAAACTATTTAACATAACCTTCTGTAGGTGTTTATTTTACACTCAGGTTTTTGTACAGACTTAACAAAGATGAAATAACATGTTAACTAATGAGATTCATGGGTGCTGGTGGCTGAACTTTGGTATGCTAGAGGCTTCTCCTGTTTTATTCATTTATGCTAAAGACAGCTGGCTCCTAGTTGTAGCTTTATATTTATTGTACAGATGTGAGGGTGGTATCAATGTTCTCAACTAACTTAGCCAGAAAGCAAAAAAGTGTACTTCCTAAAATATTTGACAAGTCCTTTAAATAAGAATTAGGTCAGGAAAACAGTTGACACAAAACATCTAGCACTAAGTTTTGCATTAAGAGGTCACAATTTATAGCATCTGTAATGATGCTAGCCACAGACAGTATTTTCCCCTTGTCAGAACACCAATAAGTTTGCTCATGAAAAAGCTTTTTAGAACTGAAGGATGCATATGGAGGAAGTTACCCCGTCTTTTTTGTCCCTTTCAAGAGCTCCATGGAGAAAATCTCTGGACACTTCTTCATTTTCATCCAACCACATGATGACAAATGGTTCAAACCAGCTGCAGAACAAAGACCAACAGACAAAATGAGTCTCTCTGCCGTAGTGGTGAAATGCAAGAGGAAAGGTGTAGATGTTGTCTAAGATACTTACGCTGGATATTCAGGTACATGCTTCTGGAAAGTGGGCAGTTCCTTGCAGTATTCATTATAGAGCCACTTCACCTTGAAGTGCAAATTCATATAATCTGCACTTTTACACAGGCGGTGCTTCTCATGCTCTGAATATCAAAGAGAAAGAAAGAATGACTCGCTTCACTTCTTATTCTTTCTATCTACACATTAGAAACAGTTCTGACACCAAAATAAAACACATAAACACCTACCCTCCATGGCGTACTTCATATCTTGTGCAAACATATTCCACATGACCTCAGCGCTGATCTTACCCACGTTCAGTTCCTGTGGAAACCTAAGAGAGGCAGTTCTCAGGCTTAAATCCAGCTCCAGTAATGGTACTTTATTATTTAACAAGATAACCCAGGCTCATTTTATGTAACTCCATCAGTGTTTCCTCTGTTTATTTTTAGCTGCCACAGAAAGAAGTGAATATTAAATATCACAAGTTTGTATCTCTGTATATCATGAAAGTAGCAGTAATTTCAAAAGTGGCATAGGATCCAAATCCAAACTCGCATGCCTACAAAAGCAAAATGACTTGTCTTCATACTGACAGGCTAGATTTACTGTCTGTGCACAGTACAAGTACAAACATACACAGCACAGATAAATAATGTTGTTGATATTGTTCTGTTGGATTCTTTTGTTTTTAACAGGTCGACATTTGTAAATATTGTTAGTGCATCTGTTTATCATCTCAGTCAGAACTGACTGGACACACCTTTTGGTGTCAAAACAAACAAAAACTGCTTGGCTGTTTGTCTTGTTTCTCTTCATGCTCTGACACCTCCTCCTCATATCCTATCCTTAACATTTTTAAACTTTAAACAAATGTCATAAAGGTATTACCTAAAGTTTCTCCTAAACTGGCCTTTAAATTTAACAACAGTACCTCTGTGAATTTGATGAATTAAACAAGTATTATGAGCAAAGACTCACTGATTAAGGCAAGGAGTGTAGGAGTTTTTGTCCTCTTCTATGATGGAGACAATGAGGGTGATGAGTTTGGACCAGAAGTCCAGGTTTTTGATGCTGGGACCCTGCTCATCTGGAGGAACTGCTTTTGACTGTAGACAGAAAGAGCTTATAGATTCATTTCTTAGCAGCTGCATCCATCAAGAATTTATTTGTAGTGAGAGCACAGCAGAGGCACTGGAGAGCAGACATACTCTTAATGGCATCATCTGCAAGCACACACATACAGACACACAGACTCACAGGGTCTGTCTGATATTCCCTGTTGTAAAGGTCGTGGCAGTTGTTGAAAATGTACTCATAGGTGGAGTTGAGACAGGCTTTCACGCAGTCTTTCACCACCTGGCTCGCCCTGGGGGGACTCTGCAGCTCCTGGACCTGAACACAAATGTTACAAAACATATGGTGGAATCCAATTCACCTCGATGAGCTGTCAGACACACACACAGTCACAGCAGGAGGATTTCTCAGTGGGAATTTAACCACAAACTCACTGAGCTTCACAAATTGCACCAACTAACTTTAACACTCTGAAACACACACATACACACACACACACGCACAGCACACACGCACACACACAAATATACACACAGGAAAAACACACACAGAGTTTCATGATAATAGCTTCAGTTTGGATAGGGTAATGTTAAGTTTACACCTTAGGCTACTTTACAGAAAGAACTGGAATTTTGAACCGTGTTTTCTCAGAATTATGTGCTACTGTTAAGGAAAAGAAGATATAAGATATAAAAAAAAGGAGAGATGAAAAAGACAAAGAAAAATTAAACACATTAATAGAAAAGAGAAAAGAGGGGTATCAGTATTTTATTTCTCTTTACCTTCATTCTGAAGAATGTGATACTTGTCAAAAGATCAACTGTAGACTTTAGGTCTTGTAGTCTTTCAGGGCTGCTGGCTGGGAAGTTATTCTGAAAGCAAAACACAATGTTCACCTATGTTTAAATGTTTTTTCTTTCCTCAGGTAATAAGATGAATAAATTAAAGTCAGCAGTGACCACATCACGACTTAATTTTTATCTCAGTCTGGCAACAAAGAATATATATTGCCATACATGTTCACACAGACAGTTTTGTATTTGTTAAGATAGAGTGAAGCAGTCAGTACCCGGTACATAGACAGGTCAATCCTCAACGAGTTGTGCAGCTGATCCAGCAGTTTGACAAACCTCTCCTTCTACACAGAAAAAGACAAAAAACAGAACAAACCATTAAGAAACACACAACAGCTGAAAGATGACTTGTTAGTTTTTGAGTGCACAAACCCAAGGCTGAATCTGATGAGCCTCGGCTGATTGGTTGTTTGGAAATGTGGGCAGAGCCACATTAAACTGACTTTCAACTGCAGCTCCAGAGGGAACAAGTAAGCCATTTTAAGGAAGTTTTAATTAAGCTAGAAGTAAGTCCTCCTTTAGTATATGGTCATATACACTGTATGAAAACAGCACAAAGTAACACAAAGTAATATCTCAGGGACTCACGCCAAAGTTTGATGCAGCAAATCTGTCTGAGGCAGAGACATTATTGGAGGACTGGGTTGTGTGGGCGTAGTAAGCATTGATGTTGGCAAGCAGGGTGCTCATCACAGCTGGCACTCCGGGACACATGTACTTGGATGACAAGCAGGCAAAGTGGCTGTGGAGAGGAAGTGACAAGAAGACCAGTTAGTGCTTTTACTTGCTCCTGATATCCATTTTGTTTAGAGGAACATATTAATAAACAATTTATACTAATTATCTAATTGTACATGTCAAAAAGCTGAAGCCAGAATTTGTTCTTTCTTATTAAACCTTCAAAGTGAAACATTTAGAGTAAAGGTTAAGGAACTGACGTCATGGCCTGGTAGATTGACTCTACTCCGTATCTCATGGCAAACTCGTCCACTATCTCCTGAGCCGTCTCCTCAAAGTAAACCTTCCAGGCGTCGTCCCCTTTGGCATCAGGGATTTTTACTACCCCACCGTTCTGCTCCTCAGTGGTGTACTGGAACAGATGCTGCACACAGACAAAGACAGGTACAATAATTTTTTTATTGGCTCAGGCTACCTAACCAGTATTTATACTTGTACTTAAAATGAATTAGCTAATTGTTAAAAAACATCTAATCAGCTCAATAAAAATGCAAGGTCATACAGATCAATATAAGAGCCTTGGACATATTGCAAGTATTGATGTTCAGATAGCCAGAGGCCATAAATTTCATCATATTTTTTAATGTTTGGCTTTGTAAAGCTTTAAATGTGGTAAGAATACTTAAGACTTAAAAACCATTTGTGAGTTTAGTCTAAAATGTACATCTAACTACTGCAAGTAGATAAGCACTGGGCAGATAAAATGACATATATGGTTCAAGTCAACATTCTTCTTGTGATTTGTTAAGACAACACAACAATTTTTACTACTCTTCTCTGTGATATAGAGCAAAGTTAAGAGCTTTGTCAAACAAAATATACACCAAAATACAGCTTGAGTTAAACTTTAAGGTTCATCACTTGGACACAGCTGACCACCATAGCTGTTTCCCAGTGCATCACTGATTTCTAAGGATAGTCCTTACAACCCTGCTGGATTATATCTAAAAGCATGATATAGTCTAAAGGACTTCAGTAGAGTCCCATGTGAGATACTGTCTAGTCCTTTCCCATATTCTAGGAGGTCCATATTCTTTCATGTTTGTGAAAATGAGTCAACAATTTCAAACAAGCACTTCTGATTTCAACTGATTAACAGTTACAACAAACCTAATGTTGGCAACCTTTTACAAAAGAAAGTAAATTTCCCAGGGTACAATGGCAGAAACAAAGGATTTACAAGGTGATTGATTGTTTTACTGTGAAACTCAGAATTAAATTGACTGGAACTAATGAACTCAGAATAGCAGGAAGCTCTTGTATATTTAATGTAACATTTCAAGTGCAAATAATCACAACAACATTTGGAGGATTTCCACCAGATGTCCACTCGCACTGACCTCATGTAGACAGGTGTACTGGACATGATAAGGAGCGACTGTCTCCTCTCCTTTGATCTCCACACTTATGTGCATTCGGATGGCTCCTGATACAGCAGACTTATCAGTTCTCTTGTCTGTTAAAAGAAAACAAGATGTACAAGCTCCCTTAGTTGGCTGGAAGCTGTTCTATCCACAGAGACAAGCATTTCAGTGATCTGTTTCATATTTTGTTATCTCTGTGCAACTTTCTGCTTCACTCATCTGCCTCTAATTCTACATTCCCTTTTCTCTTGTCTTTAAAACTCACCCAGGTTGTACCAAACATCCATCTCTCCACTCAGAGTCCGGACTTCAATGATGGTTTGACCCAGGAAGTCATCGCTCTCGCGCTTAAACCTCTGCTTCACACGTGACTTGATGTCATCATCCTCGTCCCACACACGAACCTTGATGCGGTCGGATGAGTTGTGGCATTCACTGGATATGCAGATAGAGGAAGTCAATAACTATGATGCGGAGGAGCAGCTTGTGTAGGTGGAGCATATATATAAAAATGGGTGTCTTAAATTATTTTCTTTTAAACGTCACTCAAAACTTGTATTTGCAGAGACATAAAAATTACACACCAGTAATCAAAAATGTACTCACAAATGGAAGTTTTCTTCCCAGACAGGGTTGAGGTTGCCGTAGATGGTCTTGGTTCTCTTCTTGGTCTTCCCAACTTGAACAGTTACATATGGGTCACTGGAGCCTGTTTTGTCTTTAGCCTGCAAGCCTTGAGCACACACCACTGAGAAAGAGACAAGAGACACAGAGGTATTTCAACAACTGTCTGACAAGATACTTTTATTCTATAAGACAAACCTTTTTTTTTACTTACGTGTTGTCAGTAAGTCTTTCTAAACTAATAATAGCCAAAGAAAACATCAACAGCACTATTGCCAGGAACCATGACATGTACAAATATGGCAAGTATAAATGATGGGCTCCATGTCAGTTTCATATTCAAAACCCCAAATAACAAACTATTTGTTTGATCTAATGGGCCTTACAATCTACACATGACACTTTCTGTCCTTTAACCCTTCAATGCAGATAAGGAAAACTTTTATCTCACCAGTAATGCTGATCTTTGCTGACCATTTGGAGGTACCATCAAGCACGCTTTGTTTGATTTGTTTCATTTGCGTGCTGTGTGCTCCTTTGTCGAGGCCAAACACTTCCTGGATTTGCTCAAAGATTTCTGGTTTATTCCTCTCTCTGATCTTCATGCGGTCCTTCAGGACCATGATGATGTTCTGGGTTCGGTCCTCTGCCCCATGTTTGGAGCTCTTCTCCGCAGCTCCTGTTAAGACAGATGAGACAGATGAATGTAGAGAGGGATGTAGGAAGAATAGAGTACAGTGTGAAATAGAGCTGTCTTGTTCTCATATTTTCACTTGACCATTTCTGTGGCCTAAAGAATTCACAATATTATCACAATTTAATCTTTAGCTTTGTTAATTGTCTTTTTTCAGGAAATGACACTCAAAATTAAATTGCGAGGTGGTTGAGAAGAAATAAAAAGAACTAGAATTACAATTAATTAATTTTTCATTTTTAATGGCCGGTGGCAGCTGGTGTTAAGGTGCATTACTGCCACCCACTATGACAAAGTGAGAACAGAAAGAAGTAACAATGATCTAACAGGGGCTGTGTTATTTATGCAACATTTTCCTATATCACCATACCGATCATGGCCAACACCCCTAAAGTAAAATGTATTTAAGGCAATAGGGGCCGTAGACAAGCAGCTTATCTTCTGTTTCTTTGTCTTTCAAGCTTGGGGCTAAGTAAAGAAAACAGGAGATCAATTCTCAAAGTCTTTTTCCTGGCCAGGAATCAAACACCAAACTGCCAAATATTATGGCGGAAGCTGAATCCACTTAGCCACTAATCTGGTCAGGAAAAATAAGACACTGGGAGAGTAAAAACCAACAGATATTTTTGGTATTAAGATCTTATAAGGCTCTTTGGAGACAGCAGAGCGATGAATTATGCATTATGTAGATTGACTCCAAAATCAGTATGGAAATTGAATACGTCACCCTTTGTGGAGCTGAATTAGACAAAGCAGTATAGATGCGAAGGCTATGGGTAGAAGAGACAGAGAGGAGAGAGGCAGGCCTATGACAGCACATTACTCAGGAGATAAATTGGAAAGGAAGAGGGTGGAGAATGTGAGAGTGGATAGAGGGCAAGAATAATGGGATGTCAATCGAGCAGAAGGAGACAGAGGAGGAGTGAAAATAGATTTGGAGTTTGTGGGGATGCCGCATGCTAAAATGAAAATAGATATATGTTGAAAACTGTTTTTGTGCACTTCTTACTCTGCAGGCAGTCAGCATTGAGCAGATCCTGGCACTTCTCGTGGCATTTGACGCCACACTCAGAGCAGCGCATGCCTTGCCGGGCGATACCCCACAGCAGCCCCTCGCATTCATAGCAGTAGGTGGGGGTGGTGGCCGTCCACACCTCAAAATTGTGTGGAGTGGTGGAGGAGATGGGGTAGATCAGAGCCTGCAGGGTCTTTTTATACACGTGACTCTTCTGCAAAGGACACAGACAGGAGAGATGTAAGCTTGGAAGCAGAAGCCCTTACAGGTTAGATGACTGCAATGAGGTGAAGAGACCCACCAGCTCTTCATTGCCAAGAGTGGTGGAAGCCATGGCAGAGGTGATTCCAGCCTTACGAGAGTTCTGCACTAGAGACTGGGAACAAGAAGGCAAACGCACAAGTATTTATGTTTTAGGGTGAACTACATGGTGGACTTCAGATTTAATGTTGTAAGTGATAAACAAGTACTTACCATTGCCTAATGAGGTCAGTGATGATACAGAGGAGACACAAATATAAAAAAATTAGATGTAAATATTTTGTTCAGGAATTTCAAACAACATCTTCACATTGCTTTGTGTGTGTATGTGCGAGCCACAATGACAGGTATGCCCTTATCTCTAGAGGAGAACAGTGTAACTACATTAATTAATGACTGTAACTAAATGAACACCACAGATATTCAAGCTTTTAGTTTATCAGTCAAGCTTGTGAAACAGCTGTTGAAAGGACAACAGTCAGAAAATCTATATGAATAGCATTTGTGAGTATATTCACTCTGTGTTATATAAAAACAGGACTGCTTGTAAGTAGAGATGATTTTCAATTCAGTTTTCTAGAGTCACAAAACTATCCATCAAGTTTATGATTCCAGGGTATCCAATGAAATTGATGTATACTATGCTTGTAGGTGTGTCCATGTTTTTGTCTTACCAGATCTCTGACAAGAGGTATGGCTTTCCTCTTGCGAAGGTCTGGCATGCTGTCAATACTGTAGAGTGCACCTCCCATTCTAAATGAGAAAAGTATTAATCAATATACATTCATGTAAACATACATGTTCATCAATCTTAATGGCAGGTAGACTGATTCTATCTTCATAATTTCTGGCAACAGTTCGTGGTAAGGGCATATGAAAAGGAATTTACTCATGAACTATCAGTAATGTACATATTTTAACAGAACACTGCAAAGACTTAAAGTCTGTACAGGTATATTTGTCTTATATCTAGTCAAAATATAAGACACCATAATCTAAAAGGCAAGATTTTAATAAGAAATAAGGACTTTATTTTCAGACATTACATCTTATTTGAGGATATCTAAACAAGGCAGTTTAGATATGGCGTGAAGAACATCTTTTAATTTCTCTTTACTAATTTTTGAAGTGGACTATTTTACAATACTTTTCATGTATCTCATGCATGAACAGCACCTTAATAAACACAGCAACAAGGGTATTTCATTTCAGGATATCTGGGTTATTAATGATGTTCATGGCTCCCTTGTAAGTCTGAAGTGAAAGGGACAGGCCAAAAACCGTGTATCCACAATTAACTGAGCTTTGCTTTTTCATTATTTCACGATTGTGGTCCATTAAATAAAATGGGGACCTGCTCAGTCTTTAACACCAATGAATTACACAATTAGGTCTTGCATGATTGAGAAAAGGACTTTATAAATGAGTTGTTGGTACATTTTTTGCTTGCATACGTAATATATAATTTTGTTCTTTCCTCACTTAATAACTGAAAGTTAAATCCAAAATTATGATACATTTTGCATTTGCTAATTTTCCAAAGACTTTATACTCAAATAGAAAGGCTGGCTTTATTTAAAGGATCACAGACACGATGAAGTAATAAAGAAGTAAGGCTTAGTTCATGATAATTACGTCACTTGAACATATTGCTGTGGCTGTCTGTTTTTTTGGCCTGTCCCTTTAACTGCAGACTTGCATATAGACAAGAAATTCACATGAATGACTTTATGCTCTGCGATGCACTCTTACTATAAACTATTACCAAGTTTCTTGCTATGAAATCATGTTTTGTTAGTTCGTGGCTGATATTACTCACTGTATCAGTGTTTCTAATGCTACTCCAGTCAAGGACTGTTTCAAGGAGTTTCATTATGCCGGCTGCCTCGTTTCAAACAGTGGCAATGACACTCCACACACCTGCGTATAATTGCTGGGTTTCTATTTGGATAACTTAGCATTTCTTCAGTATGCAGCCTCAGTTCCACTCTGAGGTTTGCCTCATCTACAAATGACCTGCCAGCTAAGTCAGGGCAGCCCACCACCGTTCAATACTAACTGGCCAAATGCCATGAGCTGAATGAGGCTGTGGATCAGAATTAAAAAGAAAGGAGGATTCCCATACTAAAAGAAGAGTATTTTCAGTCTAAAGCAGAAATGGCAGGTTTCCATAATGATCTGAGGAAATTGAGTTAAGTTTAAATTGAGTTCAAATTCTAGAGATTGACTACTGTACTGTGTGATACATGGTGTGTTTCATGTAAGAGAAAACACATGACTCAGGGAACTAACAAGAGACACTCACCCTCCTTTACCGAACCACAGTGAGTTGGAGTTTTCTCCTCGAGCCTGAGAGAGACAAAGAGGGAATGTCAGGAGCAGAAACACATGATCTCAAGTTCATCTCTGCAGCCTTTTCTGGCATTCACATACACATCATAACACGGGCTTAAGTTATCTGATCATAAATCTCCTTTATCAGACTTTTCACATCTAAAACTATATTCTATTTATGTGTTCTTGCATTTGTGGTTTAAAGTGGGCTCTGTCAGTGAAACCTCTGACAGTAAATAGAGCAGTTGTTAAAAAAATCTAAATTTCACAATTTGTCCAGCTGGGAAATGAACATGAAGAAATCTGCCAAGACATATTAACCATAAACATAACTAGATAATTATAACTTTCATTAGAGAACACATCAACTGGTTATGCAATTATGCAAAAACACTTTGGTTCCACAGAATCTGATGCTTATAATCTGACTAAATGATAGCTTTTACAACAGAAAAGTTTAAACTGTTGTGAAGATGAATGAGCGGAGTGACGGTGCTGTCTACAGACAGTGAGGATTTCAACAAGACATCTGTTGCACACATTTGCTTCTTTCTCTCAAGCTACCAATCAGGTTGTACCTACCTGTCAGCATGCTCCAATGATGGCCGAGCAAAGTGCATGCGAGTGTCACTATGGCAATGACATGAAACTGGAAAGAAAACAAAGTGGGTCGGCACAAACAAACAAAAAAAACCAAAAGACAAAGGGAAGCCAAATGCAAAAAAAAAAAAAAACGCAACGCAACATACATCAACATAAACATTGAAGCAAGTGATTAATTCTCAGCACAACTGAATTCAAACGTAATGAACAGCAAATAATATGTGAATAAAATAAGCAAGTGAAAACTGATCAAGCAAACTTAAATGTGTACAGCTAAAGCAAGCTGCTTTGACGAGGTGTGGTGTGGTGCTGCACACAAACAAGCTGTTTGTCATTCCATCAGTATTTTTATAAAAACAAATAAAAGGAAGCAGCCATAGAATATGAAACATATCAAGTCTGCTTTCTGGTGTCTAGCAAAAAGCACCATCAAAATAGAACTCAAGATCTTACAGCATGTACCCTGTCTTTGTGCATCAATAATGCACTGCATATACATATTTCAAAGACTTGGTAGACACTTTTAGAGTCTCTTGAACTCAGGTATCTTTTAGATTATAGGGTGGAGCTGAATCAGGCCTACAGCGTTGGGACTCAAACTGGATTTTTGTGGAGGAGTCGACTGGAATTTTAAACCAGAGCTGGGATAAACATGTGATCTTACCTCCCAAAGCTGTTCTAAGACTTTGTTGTAGAGTCTTAGCCAGTTCTCTTTGGCTCTGACTGCTGGATCCACTGGCTCTTTAGGTTCCTCTATGACTGGAGGACTAAAATAGAAAACAGCAGTTTTTCATACATTTCTAGGATTGGTGGTAAACTTATTATTCTCTTCTAGCCTATTTTTGTTATTTATTTCATTGATCTGATTCCCTTTCAACCTTTACTCCTACCTCTCAGGCGGCATCTCTTTTTCCTCTTCTGGCGTGGGTGGTCTACTCTCTTTAAAATGCTCCTCTGCCTCCTCCATGGGGAGTTTCTCCTCTGGCTGAGCAGGGGGCGTCCTGGCCTCCTTCTCTAACATCCTTTCCTCTTCTAGCCATGGTTCTTCCTCCAGCTGGAGCTTCTGGTCCTCTGAGACAGCTGACTCAGTGGTGGCAGGGCCGTTGAGATGGGATTGAGGCTGCCCGGAGGAGGAGGTCTGCTGGGAAGGAGGTTCAATGGCAGTGGAAGGGGGCTGTGAGGCTGAGTTAGCCATAGTGGCTGGGTGGGAAGGAGGGACAGCATTAGCTGCAGCAGACTGTTGCTGTTGAGCTACAGCTGAGGCTGGAGGGTGAGACTGGGCAGGCTGGCTGGTGGGAACTGAAGACAGGAAAGTGGAAGCCAAACCTGTGACTGCAGCTGTTAGAGGTTTGGCCATTGAGAAGAAGGAAGTGGCAGAGGGGGCTGGCTGAGGCTGAGACTGTGTTTGAGGCTGTGGCTGTTTCGGTGGTTGGGCTGTTGGTTGTCCAGACGGTGGCTGTGCTGATGGGGCCATGCCAGGTGGATGAGACTGGTTGGATGTTTGGTTAGGGGGCTGAGTAGGAGGCTGCTGTTGGTGTAGAGAGGGCTGTTTCTCTAGAGGAGGTCTAGAGCTGGTTACATCCAGAGTTGTGGGAGCCGTTGATGTTGGTGTGGGGGTGAATGGAGGCTCCATGTCTTCACTGAGGGTCCCATCCAAATTGTACAAATCCTCGTCATCATACATCATTTCCTCATCTTCGTAGAGACCCTCCTCTTCTCCTTCATACAGCCCTCCGTCATCCTCCTCATACAGAGCCCCCTCCTCACCTCCATCTTTGCTGTACCCACCCTCATCACTGTACGCCCCCTGGGTCTCATCAGGGTCCCAGTCTGGAGAGCCTTTACTGTAGCTAACCGAAGAGTGGCAGGAGTGGTAGGAGTCATTCTCATCATAAGGGTCCCTCTCTCCATACTCACCGCCATAGTCCTCCTCACTCAGCTGACTGCTGCACCGACTCAGTTCTGCAGAAGACGCATAGCTCCCAGAGGGACTGATGGGAAGGAAAAAGAAAATAGAAACAGATGTATAAAAACATAGGTAAGTAGCAAGGCAGCAACATGCCAAGGAGGGACAGATTGTTAATGTACCTAACAGGGATTCAGTTTTATAATGCACATTTAGACAAAGTCATTCAGTTAATAATTGCATATGTAAATGTGTACGTATTTGTTTATCATCCCTTTATAAAGCATTATCTCTTAAATGCTAACTTTATCTGAGCTTTTTATAGACTGTGCAATTTGTGCTCTATCAGACAGCCCTACTAAAAACCTTTCCTATGTGTCTTAGGGTGGTCAGGAATAATGCTGATGACTAATCGATGGAAAGCACTGGGGATACAAGCAGTGAGAAATAGAGCAGAACAGGAAGGTGAGAGGCCTCCAGAAAGCTGACAAAAGAAAAAGAACAAGCATCCAGAAATGCAACAAACAGGGAAAAAGGTATTTATACTCCTTGATGAATGGGGCTATTAAAAACAGAATAGAGGCACAGAGAGAGGAAAGCAGGATGGATGAGGGAGAGAGGGAGATAGTGAAGACAGGAAGGGAGTGGTGAGCACAGAGACAAAAAAGGAGGAGAGGGAGCATAAGGAGGGAGTGACCAAGAGAGCTCTCCCTCCCTGAAAGGAAGGCTCTGCAGGCTCTTGCCCTGTCCGGTACTCTCACGTAAGAAGCTTATCTTGTGTGCAGCATTGACCATTAGATTGCAGGTTGAATAATTCATAAAGGAAGAGGTGAGGGATGCACACTTTCATTCCAAATCTGTGAAAAGTATGTTGTTAAGTTATGTAGTTATGTAAAAAATTCAGGAAGAGAAATAGTAGTAA
>JAPZDV010000004.1:9880552-9898894 GCA_029814665.1 Acanthurus lineatus | reverse complement strand
TGTAAAAAATTCAGGAAGAGAAATAGTAGTAAGATAGAAAATTAATTTATCATGATTCTACAGCACGAGATTTTGTAACCAAATATAGTTTGTAGTCCTTCGTGCGACTAAAAACTGAACATTATATACATGCATTAGCAACGATGAGTTCATAAATAGAAACTATTTTTTATATTTGAGTGTGCAAAATAGGTTAAGATGTCTCATAGTCTAAGGGAAAAAAAAAGCCCTGTAGTCTGGTGTTATGGCAGGGGACATTTCTGTGTTGCTTGCCAGACAGCAGCAGGGTGAACTGTCTGTTGCTGGAGTGGGTATTGCTATTTAGTAACTTATTAATTGCTTTTGGGCTCCACGCAGGCATCCCACCTCACCTATATCATTAATGCTCTGTAGGTGGGTAAAAGTGATGTTCTGGGCGGTTTTAATCACACACTGCAGAGCCCTGCCGTCTTTGTGTGTGCACATACCATGCAAGTTTAAGATGTTTCAGAATGTTTTCCTTTGCTACTCTGTTAAAGTTCTCATAAATGTGGCACAAGTATTTTGCTCTCTTAAGTTTCCTTAAATCATGAAGACATTTCTGGGCCTTTTTATTTTTAATCTGGCTGGAGATGAGTGATGTCCATGCCGAGATCATTGTGATTCTCAAGGACCTTAAACTTTTCACCTGCTCCTCACTGAAGCTGCACTGATGTAAACAGTGGTGTGTGAATTTGCCTCATTTTTCTTAAATCAACAATCACTCCTTACATATGTAAACACCGCATGACTTCAATTCATTGACTGCAGTTTTTCACTAATAAACCTTTTTCACTAAAGGCTTGTGGACATAGAAGCAAAAGCACAGAATGGCTAAATTCCATTTGGCTGCTTTAGGCTTAGGATTGTGATTTTTTGCATGCTGGCTCACTGTCTCACTCTCATGACTCACTGGGACACTTGGATAGAACAGAGCCATTTTTAATGTTTTAAGTAACACCTGTGCTTTTCCGACTTTGGCAAGTCGAAATGTGTGCTGTGAAAAAGGCTTATCGCTAAGCCAAACCTCATCACAAATACTTAGACACAGAGTCTATTATTAACTTTGTCCCTGAACTGAAACTATCTCTTTCTCAAATTAACAGTGAACAGAATGTTCCTCAACCAAAAAAGTCATTATATTTATTACATTCGATGCTCCAGCAATAAGTTTATTAATCAATTTTAAAACTAAGTGACATTAATTTTCTACTAACTCAGGTAATACCTTGAAGTATTCAAAGCAGCCATCGTGGCCACAAACAGTAATTATAGCAAAAAGCTCAATGCTAAAAAACCAAACAGTAGTTTGGTTTAGTTTAATTTTAGTGAGAGAAAAAGTGTCTTTCACTGCTTCCATCTCAAAAGTGAGAGTTTGATTTGTTTTTTCTGTTCAACATGAATAAAATAAAAGTGGACTGTACAGAATCTGAAGTCAGCTTGTGCATTTTGTCATTGGTATTTGCATTTTTTTCAGACAAATGGTACGTAACCAATTAAATAAATAAATAAATAAATAACTGATATGATGAAAGACCATCATTAATCATTACTTGTGCTAATCACCCTGAGGCAGGCACACACCTCACAGTCCTCTGGTGATGGTACTCCAGGTCGTGGTTGTTGCCGGAGCATGGGTAAGAAAAGCTCCTGGAACCACGGTGCTGTTGGCTGATGGGATACTGGTGCACAGAGGCATTGGGCTGGGATGTGCTGTAGTAAGGAGGGGGGATGCTATTACTGGTTTCACTGCGATAGTCACTGTCTCTGTCGTCTACAGCGCTGTCTGGGTCTTCATCTACACAGAGGCACATGGCAAGCAAAAGAAAATATCTTTTCAGTGTTTCCTTCATAAAGTACAGCAATATGATAAAAAATTAAAAAGTTCTAGATTTTATATAAAAACAAAGAAAGAAGAGAGGAACATCATGAAAATGATCATTACAATTACATCATGTGGCAGAGAGATAAGAGGCTCTAATCAGCAATGAGCCACTCTTTCAGTGCCATGGTAATTACAGATATTATAGATGAGATGGCAGCCCTCCACTACTGAACTATTAGACCCATATAGGTCATTCAGAGTGCATCCATACATGAAGAACATGATGAACATCACCAGCGGCTTCTCCTTCTCATCATCATAAATGAGAAAAAAACCTTGTCTCTGCTCACTAAAGGGATGCTTGATTTTTCTGTGGTGTTCATAGATCAGAGATTAACATCCTGGAGGGAATTGATGAGAGACTGTAACAGTGCTGAATCAGTCAAAAGCGAAACTGGCATCTATTAATCATTCATCACTATCCATCATCTTCTCTCGCATTTTGACGTTGGCGGCTGCTGCACCGTTTACACCTTCATCTTTATCTGTCTGAGCATGTAAACACCAATTAAAAGCATCAAACTTTGTTTCTTACTTCAACCATGTCCCCACATATCCCATATATCTCTCTCTCTCCTTCTCCAACTCACTTCTCAGCTCACCATCTATCATTACCCCCCTGCCCTTCTCTTTTCCTCTGGGCGAACAGAAATGAGATGAATCGCTGCAGTTGTGTGGGTGAGTCTGACAGACACTTATATAAGACCATCTGCTAATCACAGCAAGAGAGAAGGAGAGGGACATGGAGGGAGAGAGATTTTTTGCATACATGCTTATTATCCAATGTATGTATTAATGTTTCTAGGTGCAATTTGGACATTTCCACTTTTTAATTTTGTGGCTCTCTACCCCAGAACACTGGATTTAAAATGATGACATGATTTAACAGTGTAGTCATTGGCTGTGGAGATAGATGTTGCTGTGTCATTTTTAAAAATTTTTAATTTTTTAAATTTAATTTGGTGGTGGTGGCAGAAATCGCAGAAAGGGATAAACCTTGGCAAGTAAAACCAAAACAGTCTGTATTACTTGATATTAGTAGAGATAAAAGAGTCATAAATCTCCTGGCCACAATTTAAGAGGCAGACAAGAAACAGGGAAAAAGAGGTCTGTAGCGTGCAACAAAGTTCACTGGCTGAAAACTGGTGACAGTTTTGACCACAAAGCCATCTGGAATGCGTAACTACTTGGCCATCAAGGTACTATGGACACACAGCTTTAAAAGTGTTGGAACAGTAGGGCTCATAGTTCGTTTCATGCATATTTACAGTTTATGAAAAGTGCAGTAGGTCCTACACTGTTCATATAATATGCAAGTAGACTCCTTCGAAATGAAGCTGGAAGTTAGCTTGAACTTTACCATCAAACTTCCCTTTTCATTTTATATTTACTGTGATGGACTGCAGAACCAAAGTAATAAAATTGAGACTCTCCAGATACTTATAGACTGCCCTGTATCTACATTATGTAGTGTATGTACACTTACTTTGTTGGTCTCCCCATAGACTCCAGTTACCTGCAATTAAAAAGGAGGGTGTCAGTGCTGATCATGAACTACACTGGTGTCTGCATGTAACATGCATTCATCCCAGTAACACTTTAAATGCCCTGGTTCGAGTTGATGAATGTAAAGAGAAGAGTGAGTGCTGAGCCTCCAAGTCTCTCCACCTGCACCAGACAGCTGACTCAGCAGGCTGGGCAGACTGGGCCGATAGTTAAGGCACAGCAGCATCCTGGAGGAGCTCTCCTTCGGATATCTGATACTGCTATTGATCCTCTACAGTCCAGAATCAAGGCCCTATTCCCCTCCAACGCACAGCAACCCATGTGTGGTTACACACATAATGCACATGTTGAGCTAAAGCAATCTAATTACAACTCAACAGCTAAACACATTATTCTCTCATTCAACACAAACAAATGACTGGTTTGTACAAACAATGATCGCTCACTTACAGCACTGGGTGCCTGGTACACGGAGGGGGCGTTCCTGCTCCTCCTGGTAGGAATACTGGAGTATGACAAATGGAAAAACATACATTGATGAAAGAGCTTGACTGGCAATTAGCAGGGATGGTTTGAAATTGTGTGCAAGAAGAGAAAAAAATGGAAAGTTGGATTTCATCTGGTTATGTTTGACAAAGTTATTTCCCCTAATTAATCATGTGAGGGCATGCTGGGGTATTAAATCAAATGGGATGACAGCTTACATCTTGGTCCCTCATGGCGTTAAGTTGCTCCAGTTTTTTGGCCCAGTATCGTGCCTCATCCTCTGGGATATCTGAAAACAACAAGCCAGACAAACTTGAACAACGTCAATGGTGCTCCACCTCCGTAGACTTTTAAAACTGTTATTTACAAAAGTTTTCCCTCTGTAACAAACTCCACCCTAAATAATTACAGAGTAAGCAAAACCCAAACACAAATATCACTTGATCCAGATCTGATTGTTTGTTTTTGATGGCATGAAGAACTGCAGACACTTTTTACTGCTCAGAGCACAGTGACATTGTACATTGGTCTTTTCCCTTACAGCCCCGGGGCCAAAAGCCTATAAATAGGTCAGGTCCATAAAATGAGGAGTCAGGTGTACAATATCGACTGGAGCCAAAGGAAACAGTATGAAAATGACACCTAATCAATGCTAAGAGGAAGCTTGATCACTGAGAAGGAAAGGACACAAAGACTCTCCAAGACACACACATTCATCCAAGCAGTCTTAAATACATATCAAGGAAAAATAGGACAGGTCAGTCACACAGATCATTGGAGTTCATATATCACTGTTTGCTGTGAAAACACACACAGACACCATCTTCATCTGCCCTCACGGGGTTCATGACTTTCTAGAGTTCTCATCTTCTTTTTTCTTCCTATCTTTTCTCACCAATTGACTGTTTTTGAATTTGACATGTGATTTCTCACCCAGAGGCAGTTCAAAGCGTGTGTCGAGCAGCACGAGGTGAAGAGTGGGATCTTTGGTGCCACAGATCTCATTATCAGTCATGATAACCTGTGAGTCCAGTGTGAGCCACTCCCCTGGACCCTCCTGCATACAGTCAGACAATTTGCAGCTGACAACACACTATACAAAAAGCTAAGCATGCTAAAAAATGGTCAAACATGCCCCTACTGTAGGTATAGCAGATTACAAAGTGTTCAACTACGGTATTTCTCATGTGAAACAATAAGTGATTAGCAGCAAACCTCATTTGACTGGCGGATGCTGCGGAGGGGGATCCACACAGTGCCAACCATGGTGTCCCAGATTA
Source organism: Acanthurus lineatus (assembly GCA_029814665.1). Classification (NCBI taxonomy): domain Eukaryota; kingdom Metazoa; phylum Chordata; class Actinopteri; order Acanthuriformes; family Acanthuridae; genus Acanthurus; species Acanthurus lineatus. The sequence continues at coordinate 9,893,719 of JAPZDV010000004.1, read as the reverse complement.
AGCCTTTGTTCCACACCTCTACTGTCAGACCCAGGTCCAGACGGTTAATTTCACTGGAAAGAGAAAGAACGTACAGGAAAATTTAAAACCAAGAAAAAACACACCTGAGTAATAAATCAACTACATTTAAAGATATTCGTGTAAAGGAACTAAGCACATTTACCTAAACTATTTTACTCGACTGCATTTTTAAGATACTTGTATTTTACTCAACTACTTCAATTTACTTTAGTTTATACTTCTACTTCACCACGTCAGAGGGAAATATTGCACTTTTATTTTGATCTATTTATTGACAGTTCTCATTGCTAATTATTTTACTAAGACAGTATATAGGTACATATGATTATGTTATAAAACAAAAATACCAGACAAGATAAAATTTTAGTTTATAAATTAAACCAGTGGTTGCTATACTTTTTATATGCATTTTTAGCAGCTCCACCAAAGAACGATCCCCCCTTTAAATTTATTAGATGGTTTAATTTAGTACATTGTTTGAAATAGAAGAGATTTAATTATTTAAAATTTGACAAAACGTTAAGGACTAGAGAACAGTCCATAAAAAGGAGAAGAAATTGTTTCATGTTTCCTTTTTTCAATTTTTTTTGTTTTTTTCATTTTTTTTTCTAGTTTTATTCCCTTAAAATTTGTCTTGTGACCCTTTGAAGGATGTCTGTCCTCTAGGTTCTGAACCATTGGACTCACATTCTGGACAGTGACTAGAATAGTTAAATCTATCTCCACCTTGTTCAGCTACAACAGTAAAAAGACGCTTACACACTGTTGCATCAGTATTGAAAACTAATAATATCATCTAAAATAATTTATCCTTTAAGGCCTCATACTTTTAAATGGCAAATACTTTTATTTTTAATGCTTTCACTGAAGTGGTAGTTTAAACTGAAGTAAGTAAAGGATCTGAGAACTTCTTCCACCCCTGTTTAAAGATAAATGCTAAACACATACAGACACTCGTACACACATAAGATGCACAGTAATTACTTGTGGGCTTCACTGTGACAAATATAAGACATGTCTCTGTGGGAGAAAGCCTGAGAGAATCTAACATAAAACATTTACAAGACAGCGGGAAGCAGGGCAGAAAGAAAATAGAGGGAGAGAGGGGAGAGGGATGGATGAATAAGGGGAGGGAGGAGAGGAGAATGATAAATGCAGTGGAGGAGGTGATTGTATCACATGCCTGGAGGGAGAAAGTGGGAACTTTAATTAAGAAATAGGGGGACTGGATTTCCCGTCTCAGTGGTGACTCCTTTAAAAGAAACGTGCCTCTTAGATTCATGGCAATGACTGAGGGGGCACAGTCTTTTAAAGGCAGTTTGGAGAAGGGGATAAGGCTCTCTCTGCAGCCCAAACATTACATAACAAAGCTTCACTGATGCAACTCCAGTACAATGCTTAACGCCTCCAAACATCATACAAATGCACAGGACTCCGCAGTGAGCCTGCCTACTGAATCCCACATGCTAAATTGCTCTCACCATTCATCTGCCATACACTGCTACACTGTCAATACCACACCGAATCTCCCTGCAAGTCAAATACTCTGTGTTGTATAACGTTTTAGTGATTGCATTTGCATTATTATTCCAATATTTACTGAAACACAAGCTCAAACAGACTAATCAAGAGGGAAATGCTGCTAATGACGCCTAGAGAGCAGAAATAGGAGAAGAGGGAAGAAGGAATATGGCAAGGGGAGGTAAGGTAGAGAGGGGGAAAGGAGGAGGAGGGGCTGAGTGGATGAAGATCAAGGAGCTGTGTTTTAGAAGAAGTGACAGAGGAGAGGAAAGAGGGGCTGGGAGGGAAGCCAAGGTTGAGAACTAGGATGAGAGGGGCAGAGGTGTCGAGGGAGAGCAGATGAAAAAGAGAGGACGATGCAGTCGTCAGAGGCGGATGTGCGGATGTGGAGAGGATGAGCCATGTGAAACAATACAGGGATAAAGGGCACATGGGATGGAAGAGCTAAAAAGAGGAGGGGAAGGTTGATACCAAGAAAGAGACGGAAAAAAACACAAAAGCTCTCAAGCAGTTGCAGTGAAGAATGGATGAGAAGATGAAAGCAGAGGAGAGAGCGAGGAAGAAGGAGGTGCAGTTGGAGAAGAGAGAGTTTTGTCTGAAGATGATGAAGGACTCACAACATGAAGTCTTGCTCCCAGCTGGGCAAGTTGCCCCTGACAGCAATGGTTGTGCTCTTCACATTTTGTACCTTTAGAGTCACATAAGTGTTGAACTTCTCTGTTAAGGAGAGAGGGATGAAGTAAGAATTGCATTACAGTGAAACACCTCTGCATTAGAAAATAATAACGTTATCCCTGGGAGTTAAAGATGTAATATTTCAAAGAATAACTTCCCATCCCTAAATCTCTTTTCATGGCTGCAGCATGTATGTGTCCGCAATCTGCTTAAAGATTAATGTCCCATAACAGCAAGTGCCCCCCCCCCCTCCGTGTGGTCTACCTCTTTCTATTTCCAGAATCCCAGGTCTTACCTTGGGGTCCATCCAGCTTGGCTTTCTTCACTGTGGAAACACAGAGAGGGACAGAGTCACACACAGTAACACCATCTGTTTTCACTTCTGAACGCTCCTGTATCCTCTGTTCTGGCTTTTACACACTGAACAGGCAACAAGAGGATGCTTGTGATAAATTAAAACACAGTCTGTGAATTTTAATAAAGTGCGTATGACATTAAACTCATGGAAATTGTTTTAAAAATCTTATAAGACTATAAATTTCAACAGATTTGAGACATATTTTTACAAGTCACCACTAACTGGCAAAGCATGTACAGTGCATCTTCACATAATACATTAGTGTTCATGAGGGAAACTGAAACTGCAACTATGCAGATTTGGACTACTGGCTTTGCCTTTTTGCCATAAGGTCCACACATGTTGGCACTGAGAGTGGTGGCCAAACAAAGAAACACACAGCGCTTGAAAAACATGGGCGGATTTCTTGCTGTGCTTCATCAGTGTATGATATAGAAACACAGAGTGCAGTAGATTGACATGCAAATAAACCACAGATGACCAAAATGCAGATATTTTTATTAGAGGTAATAGATGTACTGTTAAATCAAGTGTGAAAACATTTTGTTTTCCAGAATTTTGTGATTTAACACAACCACATATGAGCCCAATCAAACCTGCGTCTTTATTCTTCAAGCATTCAGTTAAAAAATTCACACCTATGTGTCAGAGGATTTTTCAGTGGACAGTTAAACCTGGACTCTCTCTCTGCACCACCTTTTCACTAGCTGTGACGTAGCTCACGCATACATTTTTAATGCTCTACTACCCACTGCTCTCCACCACGGACACACATGCTCCAGCAGATCCCTACACCACAATGTGGGTGTGTGAGCATCACACACACAAGCTGGCATTAATAAAATGCATACTCAAATTCAGTATTTGACATAACCTGCATCAGCCTGCACCTTTGAAGCCTCTTGAGAAATTCACCATGAACACAAGTGCATGGCTTGTCTCCCAGTATTCTCCATGGACCTATCACACCAAAACCAGTCACCATAGTAACCACCACAAAAGTAGATGGAAAGTTGTCCTGAGTCAGCAAGGCACTTTTTTGTTTCTATTTCTTGCTGCTTTTACTTCATATTTCTTTTATGCAACACACACAAGATCAAGCTAGATTTGCAGCTTAAGTGCCACGCTGTTACATCAGCACACACACTCACTCAACTGCAGTGACTCACTCACATAAGCCTGCAGCAATGATAAAAAATATTAATGTCTGCTTCAATTCGTACATCAGCAACTTTAATGTCAACTAAACACCTGAAACAAACATGTAAACAAATATATACTTATGCAATGTATACATCTTTACTTAAGGTCAATGTACTGCATTAGTTCAGAGAAAAGCAAAAAAGAAACAAAGCTATATTCTCTGCAGTCCTTTACATTGTTTGGTCAGACCAAATCAGTTCCTGCTCCTTGCTATGTTTATGTGTCAACACTAAAATAGCTCTGGAAATATATCAGTACATAAGGAGGATCAATAAAAAAGGAATTGGATTTTCGACAGTGGAAAGCTGATGCTTAATAATAGCACACAAGTCATAAATCTCTCTGACAGAGTGAGTTAAGATGAGTAATGTCCACAGGCCCCACAAACAATATTTTGCCACAATTGCATGTATCTTTATAGACAGGGCGATACCCAACACACATACATAAGCTGTACATGTAAGCACCTATAACTCACAAACAATAAGCCTATGAGGGGCTGTAGCATTAGATCAACTGACTGAAATGTAGGTTATGAGTGAGTAGCCTAGATTCAGAAAAGGAGGTCAAAGATATAACTATCCATCACCATCTGATTAAATGACTGACTGGATATAACAAATCAAAGTTTGTTTGTTTTTTTTATGCTTTAATCAGGGGATGCACAGCATGAACTGTAAAACCCAGCAGTAATTTTTTTGCAACTCCTTTTTTTAGGAGATGCTTCATTCAGGAAGAACCTCTGACACAGCACACTCTGACTTATGGGATCTAAGCCGATTGCCAAGAAAACAGAAGCTCGACAGGGAATCAAGCAAACCCTTCAACTTGAACTGTCAGGGAATGTAAAATAGGGACTGGGCGAGCTGAGTTTAGCCATCCAGTGACAGAAACGAGGGCTGACATGATTCAGATAGACAGCACCTTATTCTGAAGGATCATACATATACACACACACATCAGCAGTAGTCCTTGCAACTGCTGACAGAGACATTACACTCCTAGATTTAGTGTTCAAATCAAGACAGAAAGAAAGCTGGACTTGAAAGTGTGTGAAATATCTGCAGAAAAACAAGCCAAGTTTTTCAGAGTTAATCTGTTTCTGAATTCTGCTTTGTCTGCAAACGCTCCAAAGAAATGCTGCACAAAGTACTGTGGAGGCCAGAAATAGCTCCAGTCAGGTAAGCATGAATGATGTAACAAGAACAGAAAGGAGGCTCTCTGCCAAGTCTCGTAGTCTACGACACTGACAGCTGCAGCCAGCGTTTATGAATGAATAATGCTTAGGGTCTTAATGACACTTGGGACTGACTCAGTACAGGGACAGTCAGTGGGCGGACCTGGCGGGACGGGATGATGTAGGTTAGCGTCCATAATGGGTCTGACGAACAAAAGGGGACTTTGAAAATCCCTTAACTTTCCTTTTGTATCACAATGCCATTATTCTATCTGCGACAAATCTTTGGTGCTCAAACATGCCTCTACATTCTCATTTACTAACAAGTGCTTGATCAGATGAGATAAAGTTAAAAGGACTAGCATATATATCAGTTAGCTGATCAACAGAAAAATAACCTACCCCATCATCAATGCCAATGTGAGGGTGTGTTTCTATCTTAAGTCATCAAAAATTAAATCATTTTAGTTTTGGATTGTTGGTCATTAAAGGAGACAGGAAAGGCTAAGTAATTGGAATCGAACCACAACAAATAATTTTTTCATTATTGAATGATCTGCCAATCATTTTCCCTATGAAATCATTAGTTGTGTGATTGAGAAAATGTCATAAGTTTACCAAAAAAGATCACTTTAACATCCTTAGTTCCAAAGTTACAAAATCAAAAGTATTTTTTGGTCAAACCAACAGTCAAAACTCAAAATATATTTAATTTGCTATGAGACAAAGAATGGCAGAAGATCCTAAAACTTGAAAAACTAGGATTTGAGCTTGAAAGATTACAAAAACAAATTATTTTTTGTAATAGTTGCAAATGAACTTTCTTTTCATCGACTCAACTAATTAATTATTTAAACTCTATTGAGGATTATATATGTACAATTTTCTGACAGACCAACAACTGATCAATTATTTGAAAAAAAAAAAAACGGTCATAATTAAGTTGCAGGTCTAACCAGATTTTTTTGAACGAGTTTCAGACTTGGTTAAACAGTGGTGAAATTAAAAGCATACTCTTAGTGCTTCTCTGATTAAAATCAAGTCAAGTGAGGACAAAGTGCACTGCAGATTCTTTCATTCCATTTTTTGTGACTATGCTCTTTCAATACCTGTTCAACAAAGGATCACAAAATGCATTTTAGAGGGCTACCCTCTCTTTTAACTTGGGCTATAGGCTATCCTCCTAATTATATAGTCTAGTGCGTCCTGGATGTGAAGCTGGAAGTGGTATGAGCAATCACAGCAGATGCTTATTCATCGCACTGAAAGGCAACAGTCTCAGCATCAGGTGCTTTCAGGAAGTCTGGTAGGAGGAGGTGACGCATCGCTTCAGGGAAAACGTTTAGGAGTGACGAGCATCTCTCGACTGCGAGTATTCCCTCACGACTACAACAGAGCGGCAGAGCGGAGGCGGCAGCGGTGCGGCAGCGGCAGGGGCTTTTCCTCGTCCTCCTCCTCTGACTGCCCACGCATGAATGAACAGAGTGGATGACACACACACACACACACACATACATGCACACGCAGAAACTGCAACAGTACTCGCCAGGGGAGGAAACAGCGGTTATCCTCCTCCACGTAGACATTAATAGAAACTCACAGAGCCCATGAATGTTTGCTGATGTTAACTGTCACGACTGGGATAGCCTGTCACTATGTTGTCTCTCTCTCTCTCTTTTTTTTTTTTTTAGCGATAACTCATTCATGCAATTTTGAGGTCAAGCAGTAAATTAAACAAACATGCCATCCGGTAACACTGCCGTTAAAAGTGTCTTAAAGGCATCACACACTGTAAAAAAAAAAAACGTGTTGTGATCCCGTTAAGACAAGCGGAGCCGCTGTGTGATTTAATGACTGATCAGCACAAACCCTCCGCTGCTCGGGCTACACAGACTTTTCTACGGAGCTGATAGCCCGCAGGCTCTGTCAGTTAACTGATGCAGTTCAACCGTTAGCAAGTCATACTTCAATTACATCAAACATAGAGGCGTTTATTTGCCCCTTTAATGTCCTCTCTTACCTCCCACACATAGCAGGGACATCTCTGATAGCGGCGTGAGCGTCCCCGGCTGTCCTCTGCTGAGTGCTCCGTGATTTGTTTGGTCAGTCCGTTATAGTCTCTTGGTTACAAATAAACAGTAACGTTACTCAAAGCGCCGTTACCCTAAATAGTACAAAAATACAGCATAGTCTTAGAGGCGCTTCGTCTCTTTCTCTGCAGGAGCTGTTGCTCATTTGGCAGGACAAGACACACAGGAGTGAATTCCTCGCCCCCTCTTCCTCCTCCTCTGCATTGCCTCAGCTCTCCTCCGCTGCTCCTCCTGCGCGCACAGCCATCTTGTTTCAGCAGCAGCAGCAGCAGCACCCTCCGCGCGAGGACAGCTCCCCCGCGCCGCTCCGCCCTGACGTCACGGTTGATGAGTAGCAGGCAGGGAGAGCGAGGGGGGCTCGTGGAGAGGTGAACGGAGGAGACAGAGGCTGGATGGGGCTGAATTAATACCGTCCTGTACCGTACCGGGTGGTGCATTCAGTGATGACGGCGAGGAATTTCATTCACTGTTTTCTGGAATACACAACATGTTGTTGAAGATCAAATTTTTTAGTTTTCATCTTGCACCTGGTGTAACATACACAGCTCTGTGAACTGCATTCAAAAAGTCTGCCTATTTTTATTCACCAGCACCCAGGCTGACTCTTCAATCAATTTATATTTTAACTGCATTTTAACGTATTGGACGGGAAGACATTTTATGTCTTCCCGTCCAATACGTTAGATGAAGAACAGATAAAGGAAGAAATTTTTCACATGAAAGTCTAAATGCTCTTTCAAAGCTTTTCATTATCAGAAATAAACCTTTGTCAGGGAGATACTGAAGATTGAATCTTCCTTATGTCCATATTTATGGTAGCCAAAGTAATTAAGATGACATCTTAGCGACACAAATATGACATGCTCTTATTGCTCTAAGTGCTGGCCGCTGTAATGAAAATAAAATAAAACTGTAATGCATATTATCTTAAAACATGTCATGTTCAGATTCTGCAAACAAAGGACCCATTTGATATGTCTATTGGTTTTTTTGTCTACTAGCTTTACAGTTCAGATTTTGATTTGATGAATGGACAGAGACCGTAGGTGGCAGGTACAAAAATATTTTGTTTCCTCATCTATCAGCCTTGCACAGAGGCTGTGGCCTTAACATTTGAAGACTAAAGTAGGCTTTGTCCTCTATGTTCATGACAGTTAATTTGCTTACAGTCAAATGGAAAAAGATATTTCTGTGCAGTTATATACACGCCTAATTAAACACAGTGTTCACTCACTAATATGTTACTGTTTATTTTCAAAGTTGTCTCATTAAACGTGTGGGAACCAGTAATTACTAAATTAGTTGCATTAAAACTGTTTGTTACTTCTGGTCATTTGTAATTTGCTAGTTATAACTAAATGTTTAGTAACATTTTGAATGCATTCTATTGGCGAAGAGATTTTGATGTACTTTTTGAAGACGTGATTGCATAATTTGCTCCTATTCTATTTAGCTATTTCTTTTTTCTAAAACTTGTAGGTCAAAGTGACTGTTTTATTAAACTTTCACTTTGAAGCAATTCACTGATGATGATGACTACAACACTTAATAATTATTTGGGGCATGGTGGGTCAGAGGTCTTGGTTTCAAATGTGGCCTGGTGAGTTGGACCCAAGTGTTGTTGAAATTAGGCGGACAGTTGTAGGGCAAAGGCCTGTGTGATAAAGGCAGCAGTGAGAGAGATATGAGCATGGTACTGTTTATACTTGAGTAATTTTCCTTTTGCACAATGACTGCTGCACTGTATTTACAATGCATTTGACAAACTAAGAGCCTAGACTTTAACTTGACACCCATAGTATATAATAAAATGGACAGGGACTACAAAAGCCAGTGGTTGGTTCTAACCATTAAAATGTGGCATTTTTGTATAAACAACTATAAACCGACGTCTAAAAGCGATTGCAATATATTACAGTATATACCAGAGTGAAATGAAAGGGGGGCCTGGGTCAGATAATTGTACATTGTAATAACAGTAAGATACGCCAGGAGGCAGCAAAAGGCAACTATGGCCATAGGGCTACTAGAAATACACAGAACGATGAAGCGTGTTGTTTACGCCTACAATAGGTTCAAGATGGCTGCTGGAGACAACAGCGGTAGGCCTCCTTGCCTTAATTTCTCCGGTCCGGGTCCTTTGGGAAACAGCCAGCCCAACAACAGCGTTTTCTCCATGCCAGCATCAAACGGCGGTGCGGTCGGTGCGGCCGGGGGAGCACAGGGAGCAGCGAGGCGTCCCAACCCGCAGCTGGGGCCTGGTGGAGGAGACAGCAACGGTGTTTCGACCGGAGCTCAGCCGACTGCGCAGAACCCCCTGCAGCAGTCCGCTGCGGCAGGTGCTGCGGCAGCCGGAGCCATGGCCACCCCGGCCTCCAACATGGCAACCACCGCCGCGTCAAACGCGTCCCAGGCGGCTGCACCGACCGCCACTCCGGCAGCCGCGTCTGTGTTGGTGTACCGAGAGCCAGTGTACAACTGGCAGGCGACGAAGAGCACCGTCAAGGAGAGATTTGCTTTTCTTTTTAACAACGAAGTGCTCAGTGACGTTCATTTTTTAGTGGGCAAAGGAATGGGTGTCCAGAGGATACCTGCGCACAGGTGAGTTAAGAGGATTAACTGCAACATGAGCATCGATCAGCTAGCAAACTCTGAGTCTGCAAAGCGTTAAGATTTAACCTCACTGTTGTTGCTGACTGTTGATATTGTCAGGTTTGTCCTGGCTGTGGGGAGCGCAGTGTTTGATGCCATGTTTAACGGTGGGATGGCGACGACCTCAACGGAAATCGAGCTTCCAGATGTGGAACCAGCAGCTTTTCTGGCGCTGTTAAAGTAAGGAGCGTGTGTGAGTGTGAGTGTGACAAGGAGGGAGAGGGCGTGTTATTCATCCCGATTGTATGCCCCGAAAGTGAGCGTGTATTTTTAGATTTAATGACATAAATATACTTTGGAAATTGAATGGTGATAAGCTGCAGCTTGCTTGAATTAAGTTCAACAATAAGTGAAACATTCAATGTAATACCAATGCATTCATTATGTGATTATTAAGCAAAACAGTTCCTATAATTATGTTTTTTATGTGTTTATTATGTGTCACAATAGAAGTTAATTGTCCTATATATCTTCTGGGCTCTCTTGCAGGTTTCTGTACTCCGATGAGGTGCAGATCGGTCCTGAGACAGTGATGACCACACTATACACAGCCAAGAAGTATGCAGTACCAGCATTGGAGGCTCACTGTGTGGAGTTCCTGAAGAAGAACCTGAGAGCAGACAATGCGTTCATGCTGCTCACACAGGTCTGCTTCCCCCCAACTTTAAATGTTTACTTGTCTGTCACTACTTCATAAGTTGATATTACAGTGTGAAAAACACACAGAGCTAAAATTTTCATCCCACAGTTAAGAGTTGGTTGCACTTTATATTTTTTGTTGCTAGTGCTGTTACAGTAGTGGTACCTTTACCAAAACAATTTATCTTTATTATATCTTAAACAAAAGCAGATGTACGAAAACTTAATAAAATAAAATGTCTAAATCTAAAAATCTCAAATATGCAATTTTTTTATTTGTAGCAGAAATGATCCTGTAGAAGAACATGTAAATGATGCTATGTTTTACCTGACTCTCAGTTTTTGATATTTGGTGCTATTTATATATTTCAGTTTGTCCAACTCATAGATCTTAGGGCCTTTACAAAATACAGACCTTATTGAATTGTCATCTTTTAAATGCATTTGTCAATAATAAATTCCTAACAGGTTGCAAAGGGGGGAAAATGTTCTTTAAACTGTTTGTTCTTTAAACTGTTTTTTGTTGTTTCAGGCACGACTGTTTGATGAGCCTCAGCTTGCCAGCCTCTGTCTAGAAAACATTGATAAGAACACTGGAGATGCTCTTGCTGCTGAGGGCTTTACAGACATCGATTTGGGTAATTTTTCTTTGTGAATGTTGTTATTATTTACGCATGTGATTTGTCAGAATAACAATCTAACTGACCATTGATTATTTCCTCTCCTTGTACCTTAGACACGTTGGTGGCAGTGTTGGAGAGGGATACTCTCGGTGTGAGGGAGGTGCGTTTGTTTGGTGCTGCAGTGCGTTGGGCAGAGGCAGAGGCTCACAGGCAGCAGCTGCAACCCACACCTGAAAACAAGCGCAAAGTCTTGGGCAAGGCTCTCACACTCATTCGCTTCCCTCTCATGACCATTGAGGAGTTTGCTGCAGGTGAACTGACACAGTAAAACCAACACTGTAGCTTTACTGTCATACTTTACTTTTGCTTTTCTTCAGTTCTCCTCTGTCCTAAAACACACACACCCATCCACCCTGTGCTTTGGATCCTGATCCTTGTTCTTGTAATCGTCCCTTTAGGTCCAGCCCAGTCAAGTATTCTCACTGACAGAGAGGTGGTGAGTCTCTTCCTCCACTTCACAGTTAACCCAAAGCCTCGGGTTGACTTCATTGACCGGCCTCGCTGCTGCCTCCGCGGGAAGGAGTGCAGCATCACACGTTTTGGACAGGTGGAGAGCCGCTGGGGTTACAGCGGGACAAGTGACCGCATACGGTGAGTTAAGAGCAGAGCATTTTAAAAATTTAATTACAGCCTTTCTCTGTTTGCAAAAATAGACCTGAGCCATATTAATTATATGCAATCAATTATTTAATAAATGAAAAGTAATTATTTATAAACCAAAAATGGCTCCTGATTTTTGTCATTTAAGAATATAACAATATAGTCTGTGAATGCTCTCACCTTTAGAGTAAGAAAATATAACAGCCCCAATGTTTATTTAGTTAATTAAGTTAATAACAGTTAGTTTTTGGAAACTTAAAGTTTTTGGGCTGTGACAGCAGAGTATGCTCACAATACCAACTGGGCCATTTTACTTGTTTACACATAAATATACAGTTACTCTGTCACTTCAATGAGGAAACTGTCAAAATGTGCTGCGAAAGTCACAGCATAACCCAAAAGTTCCACTCCACAAACCACTTTTCCAACATTGCTGGTTTTGGACTTGAACCCATCTGAAGTTGCAGTTAGCAAAACACATAGCATCTTTTCTTTAAGGTGTCTGATTAGCCAGTATGGCTTAAGGTTTAGGATTATATCACCACCTGTTGATTTGGTGTGCTATTGATGGTGTAGTCATTGTGTCTTTAAATTTTAATTTGGTTGGAGATTTATTTAGAACAGTGTTAAAAATATGTGTGTCTGTGTGGACTTGTCCTGACAATAAACCATTGTTAAAGTTATTAGTTACACCTATAATTTTCATAGTAGGACAAGTGAAAATGTCTGCTGTGAGAAAGGGGTTTGGTTTGTACCAGAAAACTACAGAGGAAAGTACAAATAAAAGCAAAACACTACATGCTGTACATATCGCTCAATACAGTAAACTACTGTATCCCCACACATCATGATGTATTCCTGTTTTGTCTTCTTCTCAGGTTCTCGGTAAACAGAAGGATATTTGTTGTTGGATTCGGTCTCTACGGTTCTATACACGGACCAACGGACTACCAAGTCAACATACAGGTGTAACCCCGAAACCGTCAGGAATTCTGTATCTGGTTTCTGTGTTGTTCCTATGCAGCCATGTTAAATTACATGTTTCTGTCTGCTTGCTCTCGTTGCAGATAATTCACACAGACAGTAACACAGTGCTGGGCCAGAATGATACAGGCTTCAGCTGTGATGGGTCAGCCAACACCTTCAGAGTCATGTTCAAAGAACCAGTGGAGATATTACCCAATGTCAACTACACTGCCTGTGCTACACTGAAGGTCTGTGATTTGTTGGTGTTATTACACATGTAGCAGTGTACTATTCAGGGGTGCATTGTGGTCCTTAGAGAAGTCCTAGAGAAGTTGTTTTTTTTTTAATTCAATTCAATTCAATTCAATTTTATTTATATAGCGTCAAATCACAACAAAGTTGTCTCACACTTTACAGACACTTTAGACACTAGACACACTAGACACACTAGACACTTTACATATGGAGCAGGTCTAGACCACACTCTATAAATGCATTTATATTATAGATTTATAGGAACCCAACAATTGAAAGCAATTCCCACATGAGCAAGCACTCGGCGACAGTGGCGAGGAAAAACTT